>OU343118.1:7165000-7225000 GCA_910594885.2 Bibio marci | reverse complement strand
CCAATAAATAACTGTATTTGTAAAGATAACGCCAAGTAAGTTCTTTTGGTTTGATTCGATTTCTATTATTATTTGCAGTTGGACAATAGATATAACTTTCATTTTAATTGATCGTGAAGTATCGTGGTTCAATTTATTTACATGTAATATTTTTCGATATCTATGTTAATACTAAATTATTTTTAAATTGCGAGTTAGCCCCTGTTCATTTATGGAATCAAAAAACGAATATATTATTTGAAACTCCATTGTGTGTAAGGCTATATTTAAAGATTAACAATGTCTACTTACGCAACCATTATGAGCTGACCACCACTCATATAAAAATATTTCTCAAACAAAACATCTCTCGTACCACAATTGCAAAACAAATCGTGAATTGTTATATATACTACCATGTGGAGAAATTTACTAACTTAGCTGTAATTTCTACTATTGAGATTCAGTATTATTTCCGTTTTATCGATAGCATATCGCTTAAACAAATATAGTATGCACATAAATATTAAAATATCAACAAGTGTTATTGTTAATCTGCTGCCTATAGCAACATAATTATTGATCAATCTTTATGTTCGCACCTAAAACATTAAATATATGTATGCAAAAGTATAATTGATCAAATAATTTATTAATAAAATATAACAAAAAAGGAAAAAAAATGGCATTAGGAGATCAGAAACGGGTTACTACAAATTTAGCTTATATGTATGGAAGGTAAATAATGTTAAATTACTTCATCATTTAATTATATAGACTTTTTAATATATGGTCAAATATTTGTTACTAATAATAATATGTACAAGATTTTCTATATTATATTTATAGGGTTGTCCCATCAACAACACATGATCGCATTAAAATTTGTTTTTGTACAGATTTAGACAAATCTGTATTATTAAATAATTTTGAAAAACGTAATTGGGTGCCAGTTAGTGCGGAAGATGATTGGCATTTTTATTGGGCTGGTACAAATACATGTCGTAATATATTTAGTGTTGACAGCGGTTACCGTATGCACGATAATCAGTAAATTATATTTATATACAAATTTCTATTTTAATTATTGCATATATTATTTATTTTCATAATTATTTATTTCAGAATGATTAATCATTTTCCAAATCATTATGAATTATCGCGTAAAGATTTATTGGTAAAAAATATAAAACGTTACCGTAAAGATTTGGAACGTGATAGTAGTCAATTGGCTGAAAAAATTGATGTGCCATCGGGTGGCACACGATATATTTATTTAGACTTTGTACCAACAACTTTTGTTTTACCCGCAGGTTATAATTATTTATATTATTGTAAAAATAATTATAATGTAAAACAATTCGTTCTTATAGATTACAATATGTTTGTTGAAGAATATCGCAAAAATCCACAAAGTACGTGGATTATGAAACCATGTGGAAAATCACAAGGTGCTGGTATATTTTTAATAAATAAATTATCAAAATTAAAAAAATGGTCACGTGAAGCACGCAATGCATTCAATCCACAAATGCAGGGTAAAGAAAGTTACGTAATATCACGGTATATTGATAATCCATTATTAATTGGTGGCAAAAAATTTGATTTAAGATTATATGTTTTGGTAACATCATTTCGACCGTTAAAGGCGTATTTATTTAAATTGGGTTTTTGTCGTTTTTGTACAGTAAAATATGATACAAGTGTACAAGAATTAGATAATATGTATGTACATTTAACAAATGTTAGTGTCCAGAAGCATGGTGTAAGTGTGTTTAAAAATATTTAATATGAATTTATGAAAAATTAGAATGACTTAGAATGTTTTGTTTTAATTCTAGGGTGAATATAATACATTACATGGTGGCAAATGGAGTGTACAAAATTTACGTTTATACTTAGAAGGTACACGTGGCAAAGAAGTTACCGATAAGTTATTTGGTAATATGTCATGGTTAATTGTGCACTCTTTACGAGCAGTTGCACCTGTTATGGCAACCGATCGTCATTGTTTTGAATGTTATGGTTATGATATAATTATTGATAATACATTAAAACCATGGTTGGTTGAAGTAAATGCATCACCATCGTTAACATCAACGACCGTTAACGATCGTATATTAAAATATAAATTAATAGATAACATTTTATCAGTTGTGTTACCACCCGATGGAGTTCCAGAGTATATATACACTTTTTTTTTTTATGAAAATAACAAAAAATTATGTTTTTCTTTTTTCTAGTGTACGATGGAATAAAATACCCAACATTGATTCATTAGGAAATTTTGAATTATTACTTGATGAAGAATTAGCAGCGCAAGAACAAGATACAAATGTTGTGCATAACAAAGATAAAAATAAATCCAGTAGTACACATCGTTGGAAATAATTTTTGTGATTCATTTGTAATTCTAAATCATTTTTAATTTATTCCCTTCTTTATTATTTATATTTTATAACACTACAAATAAATATAATATTATGCATTATTTTTCATTTTTTTTTTACCTAAACTTCATTTTCGTAATCAGCTGGATTTTTACGTGCTAATTGTGCATGTTTTGCTTCTACACTTTCATAAACAATATATCCAATAACGAATGCTAAAACATATTAAAATTGTAAATTAAAAAATAAAAATATACATATAATAAATAAATATACATAGATTTTAATAATAAAATTTCTTACGTGGTACTACACGAAAAACTTGTGACCGAAATCGTCTAACCATATTTGGAATACCTTTTGAAAATGCACCAGCAAATGCTTTTTGTTCCATAGGTGATAATTTATATGTTACAATACCATGAATTTTATGTAAATTACCGAACCCGTGACCCATTTCTAACCGGTAGTATTTTTAATTTATTATTAATAATTCAGGAATCTGAATGAGTGGCTGCTGCAAATATAGAAAATAATTAACAAAAGAACAAATGAATTTGATTGTTGTATTATGTAATAATTGGAATAATTATAAAAATCAATATATTAACACTTTCTTACAAATTTTATACTATAATTAATTAACCAAAGTATGAAATTATTAAATTTAATATTCTCTGAATATATTTACTAGATATTAAATAATATTAAATAAAATTCTAAGAAAAAATTGTGAAAAAAATACACATTTTCTTTTACTTACCTATATTTTTTTTATTTTGACACTTGTTTGACTTATCGCACCAAGCAACGCACATTTATCTTATCTAAATAAGCTTTTTATTACAACTAATTCCACACAAATAGCGTTTTTTTTTCACTTTCTACACTTTCTATGTTTTCTAATGAACTAATGAACTATTTCTATGAATCTTTTTTTTTTCTTTCACTAATTAATTTATAATTTCTTAACATTTATAATTTAATTAAAATTTGTATTAACCAGTTTTGTTATTTTGTTAACTTTATTCACTATGCAATGTCAACGCTAAGCTACAAGCAAAGCACAAGCGCATTTAAAAAAATATATTTCTTCTATACAATACAATACATATGTGGGATACCGACCGAATTATTTGTTGTGTTGTGTTTTAATGGTCATTTCTACATTTTGTCTCTAACAGTTACAATTTCGAGAACACCAAAAACATGAATTGTGTGTTAGTATAATTTTTCAAATATTTAACGTGTGAGTAAAGTAGTTGTGTATCTTTTTTTGACTAAATATAAACTATTTTTATTTTTTTTTTGTATATTTTAACTTCATATCAAGCAAAATACTTAATAAAAACATTAAATAAAAATAAACAACTCACCACAATTCTATGTAATTTGAATACTAATCAAATGTCAACAAATATCAATCTCTCCTTCGCCGTCATCACCATCATGTTCTCTTAGTAATTTATGGATGTATAGTACCTAATAAAGTAAATTAATATCTGCTTTAAGTAATTAACTTGAATTAAAATTATGGTAATGTTGAAAAGTAATAATAAATATCGAATTATATTAAGTTCAGGACATTGAATTTTATATAAAAATTATCTTCACGTAACTAATGAACTACGCAAATACCTAAATCTAGCTTAAAAAGCACAACAAATAAGCTTTTCTCTTTATCTCTTTAACATAAAATTCACTATCAAATTTTTGACAGATTATATTGTACGCGAATAAAAACAAAAACCAAAAAAATACATTTCCAGAATAAAATAAAAATCTAAAACAATATCTGATAGAATTTTTTTAATCAATTAATTAATAATTTAAGTAATCATTTAATTTGAAATAATTGTAATAATAAAAATGTCAACACGTTGGTATCCAATTTATCGACGAGGTAATCCACAGTTACGTGTATTTTTACCAAACTTCTGGTTAAAAATTGTTCGATCTCCTAATATTGAAATTCAACCAAATATTGTTCTATTTGAGTGTTCCATGGAAATGACAAAATTCGATGTAAAAAATTATTTAGAAAAAATTTATAATATACCAGTTGTAGAAGTTAAAACGCGTATTGCATTAGGTAAAACACAACGTGATTATGCTAATGGCTATATTACAAAAAAAGATGATGCTAAATTAGCATATGTAACATTGGTAAATATATTAATTATAATCCAGCCAGTATGGCAAGATCAAACGAATAAAACTTACTTATTATTTTTATCCGTAGCCAAAAGACACAATATTTGAATTTCCTGATATATTCCCAATAACTGATGAAAAACGCGTGGAGGATGATAAAAAAGTGTTAGAACAGGCAAAAGAAGGTTTTAAGACATATTTGGATAGAAATAAAGGACGACCGGGAGCACCTGGCTGGTTTACATATTAAATAAACATAGTTTATATAATAGTCGATAAAAAAGAAAAATGTAATTTTAAAAGCAAAATTAATTCTGTTTAGTAATTTTTTGTATTATATATATATTATAATATATTTGATCAATGACTGCCGCTACTAATATTTGTACAACATACAAGTGATAGGAATAATAGATATATTTTGTAAAAATAATATAAATTTTTAACCAGGCTGCGATAGGTATTTTCCGTAACACAATGCACTGCATCTGTATTTAAAACGCAAGAAAGATGCATAGCTTTCATCTTAGCCCGCATTTTACTGCGAAAATGCTGATATGATAATGACAAAATAAAAATAAGATTCAACTGTTTCAGACAACCTACTGTAGTTGAATGAATTGTGATAATTCTTGATGGATAAAAACTATAAGTGTGATATTTTCTTGGGATGTTACCCTTTTAATTAATACGTCATTACAATTTCTTGTTTTCTTTTCCTCTTTTTTAATTGTTCTTACATTTCATATTGTAATATTCTATGTTAATCGTTTCAATAAATAATTAAATTTTCCGGGTCGGGATAAACAGTAAAATCGATAATACAACTTTTTATTTGTTATGTATAATGTGTAATATACACAATACAATTTATTTCATGTGTTTGAAATAAAATTGTGCTCGATAGAGAAAGTCGTATGGTGCATTTTGCTGTTTTCCTTACCCTGGCCCTGAATAACCTAAGCACGTTGCATTTGCATCCGTTTGATAGAGCATAGACTATGACACATTTTACTATTAATGCTGATGGTATGGTATAATCAAGCGCATCGAGTTCAAGTCTTTAATGCAAACGTTTTAAATGAAATGTTTAAGGTGCACAACTCCTAAAGGGACCGAAAACGGGTAACCGAAAAAAAAATTTCACATCAGTACTTACTTTTTACCCATTCAAAAATTACCAAACCTTTCATCGTTCTATAAATGTAATTTATGTTTCCTTATGCAGGAAATGAAAAGAATATTTAGAATAATTATTTAGCAAATCAAATAGACATATGAATACAAATATCGATTGCAGAGGAGACGGCACTGCAAGGCGACATCTGTTTATTAAAGATCAAGTCTGAAAATAATTCGGTTCGTAGTTACATGTTCGTTCTGTGGAGTGAATATGGTGAAAATCCCATCGATAAAGGTACAAATTGCTGACCGGTTAAACAAAAAAGATTATAAAATAAATACAGTGACATAAGAAATTTTTAGGTAAAAATAAATTAAATATTTCTGTAGACCCATATTCTCTGCAAATCAGAGACAAGACTATTTAACAATCACTTAATATTAATTTTAATTATTTTGTACTTTACTATACAAAAAAAAGGAATAAATTTGTTAACTTACCATCACAATATTTTCGATAATTTATTATATATTATTTGTTGTACACTTATATATTTTCCATTTTCAATAATCTTTTTAGCTGTATTAACTTAACGTTGTTATATTTGCCATTTTTAATAATCTTAATTGCCTTAGCTTAACACCGTTATTAACACTATACATTTTTTATTTTTATTCTTCTGCCGCCATTTTACTTTACCTAATATACATAAAACAAAAAATTATGCATATCAACAAATGACAACTTAAGAAAGAGAGCGTTCATTGAAAAATACGTCGAAAAAATGCATAGAAGTTGCGCTCACTGCGATCGATGGTAACGCAGAACTTCCGCTAGTAAATATAAATAAAATAATAATAATATTAATAATAAATAATAAAAGAATTGACTAATTTTTTAATTTTATATACTTTATCAAAATCTATTTATAAAACTGTAATTAGGTGGTGGGGTAAGACAAATAACATAGAAATAAAACCAAAATTTATTATAATTAAAAATTTCATTTTTACACTTATGCTGGAGACAATCTTAACATTAAAACGTCAACTACAACATTAACATTTAAACAGCGCTATACACACTCTAAAAGTTGTGTTATTGCGTTAATATATAGCATAAGAACTAATAGTTTGTGGTATAATATTAATTTTATTATTATTTATCACATTCAGGCATTATTTGAAGTAATAAAATACAAACTAGTTTATATATTTTCCCACCAGATTCAATTTCACATTAATGTACCTTATGTTATTTTATGAACTATCACTACAGCACTCAAAAATGAAATTGAGCTCGCGTTTTTTTTTTTAATGCGTTGTGTCAAAATTTGTCAAAAAATCGAACATTGTATGAAAGTGTGTGTGAAAAAAAAAACATTTCCATACAAAATTACACATTTTTTGGAAACTTTACGTAGGTATTCGTGAAAATTCTCGAAACTTCCATAAAAAATACAAGTAAATGTAATTATTCCTATGCCGCACCGCATCATCACTAATTTTTACATTACTAGAACAAATTTACAACGACAGCTGAAGGAAAAAAAAGGCACGGTGAATATTCAAAAGTGAACAGAAACACGGTAAATTTTTCTATTAAAATAAATTAGAAAATAATTAAATTAAAATTTTTTATAAATTTTAATTTATTAAATAAATAGATTGTATATTATATAAAGTAATTTTCGAATTGCGATAAGTATTTAGAAAATTTAGTTTTATAAAAAAGATTTTTTGCAAAGGTGTGCGAATTGAAATAACCAAACACAAGGTTTTCGTTCGTACGTTGATTCGTTAGTGTGTGATTACGCGATAATATTAAAAAAAATTATATTCTAATTAAAAAACTTATTAAATTATTAAATAATTAAATTAAAACAAAAAAAACGAACATAATAAAAAAACATTTGTAAAAAATAGTGTCTGGCTGGAACTGAAACTACAAAACAAAAGATATCCGAAGAAAAAAAAAACGTGTTTAAAAAAAATGTCTGTGATTGGTATTGATTTTGGAAATGAGTCTTGTTATGTGGCTACAGCTAAATCTGGAGGAATTGAAACAATTGCAAATGATTACAGTTTAAGAGCAACGCCGTAAGTAAACTTTTATTAATAAAATTTAATTTAATAAATTTTGGAATTTTGATTTTTTCATTTAGAAGATTTTATTTTGTGGGTTGATTGTCATCGGTCTCAGTGGTGTGTGTTGAAAATATAGGATAGCGATATAATTTTTTTTATTGATTTGAATGTGTGCATTCAGTAGCAGTATACATGTATACAGTAATTTGCTAGTGCTGTAATATTTGGTCAGGAAATTTATCAAATTTTCGTTATTGTTGTCTTGTCAGTAAAGATTCCTTACGAAAATTTAAAAGGAAAGAAAAAATAATACAATTTTTCTGGAAACATAAAAATACTAAAATTGTTTATTAATTTGACAAACTTCACAATAATTGTTCCGTCTAAAAAGCATAAAATATGTTTTTATAGAATATTAATGCGTAAGATTCCATTGAGTTGAATCATGTTCGAGAATATTCCAAATATCGATGAAACATTTCACAATAATCAATTTAATATCTAGGTTTTTTTTTCTTTTTACAAACACAACTTCATGAATTATTTTAATACTTTTTTTTTACATTTGAGAAATGGAATGCTTTTTTTTTGTTTTTAATATGTATAACTGTGACTGGTTACATTACAACTTGCGCAATCGATTGTTTTTTTTTTTTTTTTTTGGTTTTGTTGTTTTTTGATGTATTAAAAAGAAAAGCAACATTTTCATAACTATGGAAAAATTATATATCATCAACATATTTATCAATATATAATTTACGTCAATACATTAGTAATATATGATAGCTCCACCATGTAATTCTAATTGATAATGTATTGGTTATGGATGGATGCACCCTATCAAATAGATACAAAATTACAAATGTAATGTAAAACGTAACACGAAAGAATATTATTGAAAAATTGACAGTTATTAAAATTTAATGCTCATATATTTTTCTAAACAAAACTTGGTTAAGAAAACTTGTAAAGCATTAGAAAACAATATAGAAATTTGTTCTGATTTTGTTTCTTATTTCTTCTGTTATGTTCGCACTATTTTCTGCAAACTCATTTTACTCGATGACTTTGCATTTGTATAGGTATATGTGTGTAGTTTCATAAGCCGCGAGAAGCCACAATACCTTTTTACCTTTATTGCTTAAATATTAAATAAAAAACAATATTGTAATGATGTAAGATATTTGTGTCGATGTGTATGAGATGAGTATTGAGTATGAGGTCATGTGTAGACTTTTTTTTTTTTTTTTCTATTGTCGCTACCGGCTTTTTTTTCATTTTGTATAATTAAAACATTGCAGACAGACACAAATTGTTATAAATACGCATCATTTATGTGATAGTTAATATAGGTGGCAATTAGAATGTAAAATTTATAATATGTAATAGTTTTATCTCAAATTGAATTTTTTGCAATAATCTGTTGCATACGACTGACTGTTGCTATTTGAAAAACTGTAAGTATATGTATAATAATAGGAAATGTTTATGTTATCAGTTTAGTGAATGATTAGATTACATATTTTTTTTATTAATTACCGCATATTTGTAATTGTAGATTAATTGATATAACAATACCATTACAGTTTTTATAATATTGTATTAGTATTTTTTGTCAAATTGATGTACGATAATTTCCGAAATTTAAATCAGAACTTTTCATACCTCACTCCATGATTAAAAGTATAATATAAAAATATTATTCGTCCATATATGTATGTTTGTTAATGAAATAATAATAATTAACAAATGACAAAATGAGACGTACAAAAAATTCCACTTTAACTCATCTGTAGAATTATTTAGATTAATTATTACGGATACAAAAGTTTGGAAACAATATTCTATGTCATTATAGCATAGCATCGAAGTATATAACAATTTATCAATTGTATTGTAATCATTATTTAAATATTTATCTTTGCTGATTAGATTTTAATATTTTCAATCATCCGTACTAACCTCTATCACTACCAGTCATCATCGACCAATTACAATATTATTTACCCTTTTGTCAGCACAACTATATTTTATCGTGTGTATTTTACCTTATACTTACGATCTGATCCACCTCCACTTGCACCGTTTCATATAATTATTCATCTTTCTTTATTTGCACTTTGTAACATATTTGTTCAAAACAAAATCTTATATTCTATTGTTTTAACAAGGCGATGTTTGTTAACAAAAATTTACTGACTGATCTGTTATCACACCATAGGCATCGAGTTATCAGAATTCATTAACCTCTCTTAGTTTTTCTTCGTAGCTTGTAATTTCTCTAGTATATTTAATTACTTTGCTTCTTGCGTCAAGCAGCCTTTTTTTTTTCCCCCTTATAAATAAATTAATACTATTTTTTTGAATTTATTTATTTATTTTATTTTGATGAATCAATAATTTATGTATGTTTTACTTATTTATCATTTTTATGAATGTGTAATCAATCGATGATATCAATGTTTGCATACTATCAAACTTTATATTATAGTTAGAAGTATTATAATACAATTGTATATACAGTCATTTTTTTATCAGGTCATATCAGTCATTAATTTAAAATTAATAAATTGTTTTAATAAAGTATAGCAGTAAAAGTGAATAGAAATTGTCGTTTCTTTCGTCACTTTAAATTTGTTATATAATATTAAAATATTATTATTTCTATTGAATACTTAATTTATCGATCACTTTTACTTATAATGAATATATAAAATTTATTTTATAATACCGTATAGTTTTGTCTTCGTTAACCTATGGACAATATATACAATATTGCAAAATTCATGTTGTTATTCACAGTGTTAATTTCCAAAATGCCTGTGAGTGAACGACAGCGAATATTTTGTAAAATAACTATAAACAGCAGATAAAACCGGTTGTTCCGATTAAACTTATCAATACAAAATGCATATGCCGCATGTGAACATGGTTGAGTAGTTTGCCTGGTGTGTATAAATTTAATTTCTGTGTCCACAATATATTTCACGAGGATTACATGTATTTATTGTTCTATCATTTGATTTTAAAATATGTTTATATAAATTTCATATAAAATATAGTATAATCAGTATAATATATTAAATCATTGCAACTATCTATAAATAATATTTATTTTATATTACTTATTTATTTATTTATTTATTTTTAAAAATAACTTAACGAAAATTTAATGAAACCTACGCATATATAAAAATCTTATGTGAATTGTATAGAATTTTTGGTTCCTTCTTATTTTTTTGCTATGTTTTTTTCTATTTATTAATAAATAATATTATAAAATACACCGATCGTTGTGTTGCTTATAATGATGATGACGATGATTATCGTATTGACTGTACGATATAGTTTTACTTACATATATTTTTGTAATATTCTTATAATAATTATAACATCACCATAATCATACAGTCATATTTTGTTAATAATTCGACAAAATAGTAATAATAAAAATACTACTTTACAAATACAATGAAATGATGAATTTAATTGTATTATATTAACACGAAACTTTGATGCGAATGATCTATCTATTCTATAGGAATGATTATGTTATTGTAATAATTGTAAACACACAATCATACAAAACCTCATGCTTTGATTCATAGAAGATGTTATAGTTTTGGTATTGTTATAACACTACGGCTAATATATAAATCACTTATGGTATACTAATGAAGTAGTTTTGTAAAATACAAATCAAATCAGAAAAATATTCAAGTTATACTTTAATTAAATGAAATTGCCAGATATAAATTATAAATACGCGAAAAATTGAATAAAAAAAAATGTAACAATAATAAATAGTCATCTCAAAGGATTATTTTACATATTAAGAAATTATTTACAAAATTTCTGATGCATTTGGTCACAATCGATTATAAGTACTCAAACATATTTTGAATTCTTATCATTGTTTGAACTTCATATAACATATGTATAACAACATAATCATCATCAAATAATGTTAATAGATTTTGCATATGGCATGCATATCACTCATGTTTGTTAATTACTTTGCATGCTTGGTAGTATATAACAATTCTTTCATTACATTATATTTATAAGATTAATCATAATATTGTTTGCATAATTTGTCCCACCTCCTGATTGAATGTGACATTCACTTTACCCCATTGCATCTTGATTGGCCAAATTTAAATAAATGGTTATTTTTTTAATGGAAATCAGAATGCATTTGATATATCGGCTGTGACATATGTATTTGCGGACACGTGAGCTTCCGCCAGTATATGTTACAAATAAAGCAAATACATACGTTTCTATTTCTATTCAAAAACATTTGAGTCCTATAACTAACACACTATTTTATATTTTTTTTTATTTGAATAAAAGTATGTTGATGCATCGGTGGAATGACACGGTGTCAGAGGGTCAATATGGTTCATTAAAACATATTTTTGTTTTTTGTGTTAATGATATTGATTAATTCTTGCAAGACACCATTAATACCACCTATTATGTTGTAGTTTTTAATTTTACATCATTAGTATAACAATTGAACGCAGTACTTTCAATTTTATGATAATATATTAAGTTATACAACATTTTTTTGTATAATAAGTTCAACATAGATTATAGAGAGATTATTGAAAAATATTTGTTTGAATATTTAACTGGTGTACATAGTTATACGATATTCTATACATATTAATTTAAACTATTTAACGTAATTTTTTTGATCATCTGTTTATTTTCTGTATATATTGTACACATATTGAATGTTGTGTGAATTTTTTTAATGAAATATATTAAATAAGATCGAATGAAGTCTTTATTTGGTGCTGAGAATGTTTTTTTTTTATTTGTTTCTATACAAACATACCTACATATATTGAAATATCCACTATCATGAGTATGCTGTTGTAATTGTAGTTATTTGTCATGTGTGCTTGTGTTTGACTATTTTTTTATATATGTGGTGTGTATGTATGTGTATTAAAAGTACCAAATACAGAATTATTACATAATATATTTTTTATTTATTTATATTAATTATAACAAAAGTTAAAATATTCATTTCAATTTCTATATTTCTATATATTTACAGATCATGCGTTGCATTCGCTGGCAATAAACGTGTGCTTGGTGTAGCGGCAAAAAATCAAATGGTCACTAATATGAAATGTACAGTTAGTAATTTTAAACGTTTTTTAGGTAAAAAATTTGCGGATCCAAAAATTGCAAATGATATACGAAATTCACCGTATCGTGTTGAAGAACGACCGGATGGTGGAATTGGTATACGGGTTAATTATCTGGGTGAAGATCATGTATTTTCACCCGAACAATTAACAGCAATGTTATTTACAAAATTAAAAGAATCAGCGGTGACCGCATTACAGGCACAAGTTAACGATTGTGTTATAACTGTGCCAGTGTTTGCAACAAATACTGAACGAAAAGCATTATTGGATGCAGCTAATATAGCCGGTTTAAATGTTTTACGTTTATTGAATGAAACAACTGCTACTGCATTGTCATATGGTTTTTATAAAAATGATTTACCCGCACCGGATGACACCCCACGTTATGTTATATTTGTTGATTTTGGTCATGCATCATTACAAGTATCGGCATGTGCATTTAATAATGGTAAATTACGTATGTTATGTAGTACATGGGATGAAATTGGTGGTCGTGATTTTGATACAATTTTGGCCGATCATATTGCAAAAGAATTTCAAGGAAAATATAAAATTAATACAAAAGGAAATGCACGAGCTTATTTACGTTTAACCACCGAAATTGAAAAATTAAAAAAACAAATGTCTGCAAATAGCACAAAATTGCCATTAAATATTGAATGTTTTTTGAATGAAATTGATGTTACATCAAATATACAGCGTAGTGTAATGGAAGAATTGTGTGCCGATTTATTGAAGCGCATTGAACTAACATTTGACAAATGTTTAAAAGATTCAAGTAAGTTTTTTTTTTTTTTTTCAACTTAATGTAGTACGTATGTATATATATATATATATATACCGCTTAATTTAAATGTTATATATATTTATCATTTTATCGTTTCAAAACATATAGAATTATCGATTGAGGAAATTTATGCTGTGGAAATAGTTGGCGGCAGCTCTCGTATACCAGCTGTCAAAAATTTGATTGAAAAAATATTTAAACATACCGTTAGTACAACATTAAATCAAGATGAAGCGGTATCACGTGGTGCTGCACTTCAATGTGCTATTATGTCACCGGCTGTACGTGTACGTGATTTCAGTGTAACTGATATACAAAATTATCCGGTTAAAATTCATTGGGATGGTGATAGTGCGCAATATGGTGATATGGAAGTATTCCCATTATATCATGCAGCACCATTTAGTCGTTTAGTTACATTATATAAAAATGATCCATTTAATGTTAAATTATATTATGATCCAAAGTTCTTTGTTGGACGAGACAATCAAATTGGTTGGTTTTTGAATTTTTTTAATTTTTATGGTGTATCATCATCATCATCATCGTGACATTATTTTATAATGATTTTAATTTAAATTTTTTATAAATATATAAATAGGTGAATGGCGTATTAAAGATATTAAACCAAATGCAAAAGGTGAATCTCAAGAAGTTAAAATTAAAGTACGCATTGATCAAAATGGTATTGTATTGATCTCGCAAGCAAATATAATTGACAAAACTGAAATTTTGGAAATTACTGATGCAGGCGATAGTAAAGATATAGTAACACCGGGAGCCGCTGCAACAGGAACTGTACCAACTAATGGTGAAACTGCTAGTGCAGCTGAACAAATGGAAACGGTAAATAATTAGTCGATTAGTTTGTGTTTCTTTTTTCTTATAATGAATTATGATAACGGTTCAGGATATTGGCATGTTGATGAAAATTTGTATGTTATCTTAAAATTGTATTCTTATTTTTATTATTATTTGATTTGGTCTTTTATTTTAGATCAGCTTCTTCATTATTTTTAAAACACCTTATTTAATTTTATTTCTTATTGAAAATTCTAATACTAATTTTTATTGGAATTTTTGTTATTATTTCGAAATTATACCAAAAAAAAAAAACACATATTTTATTAAAATCGTCGCCGCGTTGCATATGTTTTTAATTTTAAATACGTTAATCATATAATTATTAATAATAATTTTATTTATGTGTAGCTATTTATTATACAATAATATTATTTTACTTTCAATTTTATCATAAAATATATTATGAAATTCTCCGTAAAAAGCAACTTTACAAGTAAAGATACTTTCAAAGAAAAAAAAAAACACTACCTTATTAAAATTTGAGTGTTCTATTTACAAATTGAATGAAAACAATAGCAATAAATAAAATCATTAATAAAATTATAGAATACCTTCGGAAAAATAACATCAAAAATATATTTTAAATTCTTCATTTCATTCTATTATATATTTGGTCATGTATGTGTTTAAAAACAAATATTCTCTACTGATTACCATTACCATTATAAAAAAAAAAACGAACAATGTCAAGTGATATGGGTTTTTTTTAGGGTAATGTATAAAATACAGATATAAGTATAGGTCTAAAAATTAATTTCCTATGACGTTTTTTACTAATAGGTTTTAGTATAGTTCAATATCCTATTCTTTAAATAATACGTTACCATTCTATTATATATTAGGTTGCGTCTATATATGAAACGATACTAATGTCATACCGAATACTAATAAAGTTTGACATATTATAATTAACATAAGATGCCAATGCCATTAGTGAAAGTACATTGCGTACATAAAAAATTGCATCATTTAATAAAAAAGTAGAATTGTATGCATAAGTATTTTTGATAAATATGAATTATGTTGTTGTGTAACAGTCACAGATACTGTAAACTGTAATGTAACAATGTGTTTGGGACATCGGGTTCACTAACGAAATTTAGAAATTGAAAACAAGAGCATTATTCAATATTTTACATACTAAAAATTACTTAACTGGATTATAATTTGTTCGTTTATAAAATCATTAGCAAGCTAATATTTATGAAAATAAGATGATGAACGTTGTTCAGAGATTAACAATGTCTCTACATACATATGGCGTATAGATGATTCACTCATAACAATAATTGAATTATTAAAATCTGTCGGGACATAATTGATGAATTGTAACAAACTCAATCTATCAATTTGACTGCGATGTTAGATGAATACCAAATGGCACTCTATTGTGGCAAGGGCTTGGCGCTTCTCTAAGTATTCAAGTCATATAGTCTTTAGGTTTGATAAACTGTGGTCTAAGTGCCGTAATATCGTTTCTTCTTTTAATAATCAATCAATGTGTATATCAAAAGAAATTCATGGAAATGTTGTTTGTTGTTCTGCTGCTGGCATCATACATTATAATTTTTATGAAACCTGGCGGTACATTATTCACGACGGTAATCAACGGGACAAGATGAGGCAGAAGCACGTTTTTATACAACCTTATAACTGAACAATATATTGTATTGTGTTCCAGAACATACTACTGCACTCATCACAACGTAGAAAAATTAAACAAATTTATATTAGAATCTCTTCGTGACACGCCATCTTAATCGAACCTTGTGTAACGTGACTAAAATCTTGGAAGTTAATAACTTTGTTGATTGAAAAAGCAACCGCGTAGGGTGCATATTTTTTAATATTTTTTTCAAAAAGTAACGTTTCACATCGAACAACCTGATTTATTATAATATCTATGGTAGCGCGCACTTCCATCATTTCCACAATCCCTAAGACTTTTTTTTATTCAGTTTAAAAAATATCTTTAAATATAATTAAATTATAATAATAATTTCGTTTAATATCTTTGCTATTGTTTGTTTTTTTCTCCATATATTTCTAAAAATGATATCAAATGATTAATTCAAAAAAAAAAAAAAATAAAAAAAACACACACATACGCACGCGCTATGTACCATAGGACAATAATGAAAATAATAACCGACAAGAGCCACAAACAACTCCAACATCACCAACATCGGAGCAACCAGGAGGACCAGGGTGGGCTCAGCGGTTAAAAGGATGGTTTTCGGTACGTTTCGTGTTGGATTATATAATTAAATACCAAATTTTTTTTAAAATAATAATAATTAAAATCTTTTTATAATAACTTAAATTTTGAAAACAAAAATCTATAAATAAGTTATAGTATAAAAAAAACAAACTATTAATTATCCATCAACCACGCGCACCATCAACCGCTTGCCTGCCCTGCCTGTGCTCCACCACAATGCCAATAAAATATGAATAAATATCTATTGAAAAATGTGTTGATAAAATTGTTAAAATATTTTAAATTTTTATTATTATATATATTTTTTCTTGTTATTTGTTTGCGTTTTTTTTTTTTTTTTTTTTTATTGTTTTACTGTGTTGTGTTGTTGCTGTTTTTATTTATTTTAATTTTTAGTTCTTTTTTTTTTATATATATGCATTTTATAGTACATTATCGCAAACAATTAATTATATGTATTGGCTGATACTAACTTGACTATATAGAGTGAGAGAGAGATAGGGGGAGGATATGATGAAAACGAATGAAGTCTCGATTACAGATATAATCAGCAATTATATAGCACACAATTTATTAAATGTGATGTACGTTTTGTGTCATGTATCAATTTTTAATATTTTAAATGTTAAGCATCCATTAAAAATAATATTCTATTTTATTTTAAAACATATTATATTATTATGATTATTATTATTATTATAGTATTATCATTATTATTGTATGTATAAAAATTATTAAAAAGCAATCTATAAAAGGCTGTGTGTCGTTATAAATTGTTAAATAATATATATGTTTTAGAAAATTAGTATTGATAACACACAATGGCATATGTGGGGGAAGGTATACCCAATAATTAATTTATTAATGGAAGGGTAGGCAAACGTTTTGACATCGATACAAAGAGAAAAAATATGAATAGAACTTTGAAATTATTAATTTTTTTTGAACTATTTATTTATTAACAATTTCTTGTTGTTTTTTTTTTTTTCTTACACTTTTAGGGTGGTTCAAATGATGATGGAAAGAAAACAAAAAAGAAATCTAAAGTTGTTGAATTATCAATAGAAGGTAAAACATGCGGTTATACATCTACTGAATTAACAGCTTATCAACAACAAGAGGTATGTAATTCTTTTTATTTATATAATTATATCGTTCAGTAAAGGGGTTAGTTAAAGTCTCGATAATCAGCATCGTAAAAGGTGAAACATTAGATTTCCACGAGATAGTGCTCGAACCATCTGATTTCAGATATTAATCCAGAAACATTTTTTTTTATAAATCCATTAATTGTAAAAGGATGCATAATTTATTACTCAAACACTTTATACAACTGTTAGCAATTCGCATACTCTGGACATTCACATTTAAAATTGGACATAATTTAATATCATCATAAAATATATAATTATGGCATCCAAGAATCATTCGTTGCACACTCGCTTTTGGTAAATTATTCCGATTATATAACAATTTACCCATTGATGCGCAATTATTATATTTTACATAACTGTTTAGTTCTATTTGCTTACATTTAATTAAACCTGTTTATATATTTAATGTCTTAGAATGTTATTCATATGAAAATTTAATTTTAATAAGTGTGGTATAGTGATAATTTAACGTACTCACTTTCACCTCGGATTATCATAATTATTGATTACATATATGATAAAGTCTGCAATTTATATATCGATTGCACACAGTTCACAATCCATTCCAGTTTGTAGAGCAACGGCTGATACATATAATAATGTGAATGGAATTATTTTGTGGCAGACCTTTGATTCGTTAATATTAAATATATATTAATTTTTTTTTTTTTTTTTTTTCATTAGATAAAAATGATAATTAATGATAAAGAAGAAATTGAACGTGTTGATGCACGTAATGCATTGGAAGAATATGTATATGAAATGCGTGGTAAATTATCAGTAGATAGCGGTTCATCATTACAACCATATGTTATTGATTCAGAAAATACACAAATATGTCAAGATTTAAATGCTATTGAAAGTTGGCTGTATGAAGAAGGTGAAGATTGTACTAAAGATATATATCGTCAAAAACTAAAAACTTTACTTTCGAAAACGGATCCGATAAAAGTACGTGCATTTGAATATGAAAGTTTACCGGCTACATTCACTGAGTTAGGACATTCAATACAAATGACACGTAAAGCTATTGATGATTTTCGTAATAAATTACCAAAATATGATCATTTAACTGAAACAGAAATTTTAAATATAACTGAAGCAGCTGAAAAGGCTGAAGTATATTTAACTGAAAATTATAATAAAGTAAAGAAATCATTAAAAACACAAGATCCACCAATTAGATGTGCTGATGTACGTCATGAAACACAAACATTAAATGCATGTGTTAGTTCTGTACTTAATCGACCAAAACCAAAACCACCAACACCACCGGCAACAACAACAACACCACCAACAACCACAACAAGTGATCATAATAAAAATTCAACAGCATCAGATGAAAGTGATTCACAAAATAATAATAAAGATGAAGAAAAAATGGAGGTTGAATAAATATAAATAAGAAAAACTAAAAAACAAATTAGCAGAAAAACGAACGATATTTAAAAGAGGAAGAACAACATTATACAACAAAAATAATAATAATAACAAAAACATTATTAAAAACTAACACAAAAATAATTAGATTTGATTTTTAGCTTAAAAAAAAAAAAAAATTTAATAAAACCCACATATGAAAATAAATAAATAAACAAAAATAAACAATTATTTTAGATTCTTCTCTAATTTATATTTAAAAAACAATATATATTAAAATAACTTAAGGTAATATCTAAATTAATATTGAAATTTAATTAATGTTTTGTATTGCAAAAAAACGTAAAATAATTATTATTATTTAATTTGACCTCATTAAATTTTTCACTTTTTTTTTTATTTGTTTAACCATATTGAAACATCAATTATTAATTATTATTAGGGTTATTATACACATTTCAAAATTGAAAATAGATAAAAAAAAAAAAAAAACACACAACTTTTTATAGTTATTAAAATTTATATTTACACCATTAAATTATAATTAAAATTGTCCGTCAATCAAAAAAAGAGTAAAAAATTTCAAATTTATTTAACATATATAATTAAAAATCCCATTTACACATTAAAGATAAACGTTACAAATCCAGTTGTTTAAATGAAAAGCTATCATACAATACACAATAATAAATTAATTATATAAAAACATTTAAAATAATAATATACTTACTAAAATAATAAAGCTATATCCTTATTGTGTCTCACAATGCAAACATTTTTAATACTATATATATTGTAAGGATAGAATAATGTACACTTAATAGTTGAATAAGAATTAGAATTAATAATTATTTAATTTGACGAAAAAATGTAGTAATAATTATATGCCAGAATGAACATTATCATCGTACACGTAGTACGTAGAAAAAATTTCAATATTTTTGTAGTTTTCACATTGAAATAATTATCGTTAATGTAAATAATATTATTAACACCCCCTGAGCATTATGACGAAAACTATTGCGCGGGAGTGTTGAGTGATGGATGATACACAGAAATTCCAAAATTTAATTTTTTAGTTTTCACTGGTTTAAGGTATCAATATCGCCGCGTACACCGCTACATCCAAGTTGATAAATTACTCCACATCTGCATGTATGTTTAAATAGTATGATGTTATAACAAAATGTGTAACACGATGTATATAAAAAGTTATAATGTTATGGGGTGAAACAGTATTTTTTATTATAGTATTTATTTATTTATTATTTTTTTTCTTATCATTATATACTACGGCGTTTTTCAAATAATGTGCCACTCTATCGGTAAATCGCAATAAAACAATAACTATATGCAATTTCAATGAATTATTTATTTATATATGTAAAACTATACTATACTTATTTGATGGCCACGTAAATTGGTCTGTATTATTTAACATCGAATTATGCTACTATGCGCTAACAAATCACAATCAAATAATTGCATCGCATGAGATTTACCGTGTTATCGCTAAATTACAATAGCATGACTTGTGTGAGAAATCACAAAGTCGCAAAGTTCTTTGCGACAGAATCAATGCTATAGATGCTGTTGCCGTTCATTTTAAAGATATTATATTCCATACTTAATGTGATAAATAAAATAATAACTCATTCGGATTGTATATAGTAGTTTATTGTTTTCAATATTCTTGCCGGAGACTAGTATTGCTACTATAAACAATCCCACGTAGAGTCGCCACCCATTCCAAGAATTTTATTAATTATAATAAATAAATTCATTTAATAATAATATGTATAAAAAATAAAAAATTAAAATAAATTCCATAATGGTGGTGGCTTAACCGATGTTGTAACATTTGCGTTATTGACTTGAGCCGTTAAAAAATTTCTAAGTAATAATAATAATAATAATAATATATTTTTAAAGTCACCGCTTAGCGCATTTCACGTTTCCAATTTTGGTATAAGTGGTTGGTAAAAAATATTTCGCACACTCTCAATTAAAACTATGTACATTTTTTTAATAATATTTATAATTGATAATTATAAGATAAGATAAGATTAACCTTATCTATTAACATTGCTAGCCAAGAATATAGTTATAGTTCGAGTTCCCGTAATGGGGAACTTAATTATTATATAATGTATATTAATTCTAAAGATGTCAGTTCAAAATTGGTATTCGTCCAATATTTAATACAAAACAAATATTAACAATTGGTGGTTCTTATTAAATATAATTATTAAAATGATTATTGCACACGAACGTCGTCGCTTAAATTTTAAGTATTGTGCAATTGTGGTCATACATTTTTGTGATTCATTCTAATTCAACTATTTAAGTACATTATCAAATTGAAAAAAAATATCTATAGACAATATGAAGGTTTCTTTTTTATCGTTAATATTCTAAATATTTAGTATATTTAGTTGAAATGGTCTATCTCTATACTATTGGTACTATGTCTGGTACACTATCAATGCATTCTCATATATATAAAATTAAAATGGACAAAAACATCTTTATTATAATCATAAAATATTTGAATAATTTATAAAGAATTGTAATTCAAAATGATGTTCTCTAAAATGCTTTTTTTTTTATTTAAATTACATTGAATGAATGAATAATATATGAAAAACTTATTTTAATTTACAATATATAAATAAATATTCAATAAATTTTCTTTTAATTTTATTCATTTGAAGTTGTTTTTTTTTTTTGTTTATATATAATATAATATATATATATATAATGCTTTGTAATTTTGAAATTCCCAATGAAAAATACTTTACCAATTCTACCTTTAAAATAACTACCAATAACTGGTATTCGTAAAGCAGAAAAAAAACAAATATTGAAATAAATAATCTAACAATAAGATTGCCTTTGGTTAAGTCTTCACCTGAGAAACCCAAAACACCAAATATAACAAAAAAAAATGGTAAGTACAAAATACAAATATAAATAAAATTAATATTTCGTATAAGAAATTACACACTAACAGAAAAAAAAAAAATTCACCTCTCACCGGCACTAAAAAAAAATCGGTTTGCATAATGTTCCACACTTTCCGAATAAATTCAAAATTTTTGCACCTTATATATCGCAACCGACATATAAACATTAATAAGTTTGGTGGTGTATGAGGTAGAGGTGTAGTGTACATTCAAATGCGATCCGAATGTCGCGGGTTCGAAACGCATATGAAAAAAAAAATTTCACATAGGTGGCTCCGGCCGCCTGTGTGTTAAAATTTTCAAAGTGGAAAAGAAATATGAAAAAAAGTAAATAAAAAAAAAGGTAAACAAAAAAAAAAGAAAAGGGAAAAAGAAAAAGGAATTTCTTTTTTGCTTTTTCCAGATCTGAAAAAAAGTCAATTAAACATTTGGCACTAAAAAGTTCATGGCGTCCGATCCAATTAATTTTATTCACAAAGTGTAGAGCGCGTCCATGCGCAGTTTATTGGTTAGTTCTGGACCCATGACCCCACCTGGAGCAGAGCAATGGCCATTCTCCGGTACCGATTTTCCGACTTTTGGGACCCCCTAACTCTCGGAATACCCAATGATTCCTAGTAAGACTAATACCAGTTGGAGTCCTCACCTGGGCCTACAATTTATGGAGGAAAACTTTTTCCTATCTACAACAGTTTGCCGGCCATGGCTGCCCAAATATTGGAAATCCAAATATAGACCTTTCTTCCGATGGATGGAACTCTAGGAAAAACTCAATTATCTAAAAATCCAATGATGCAGAAAGGTAAAGGAAGGTTTAATCTTTACGATAAAATTTATTTTGGAATTTTCCAATGAGAAATGGGGATTTTCTTGGAACAACGAAAAACATCGATTTTCGCACGTTTTCCGATGGGATTTTTCCGGCTTTCCCAACGGAATTTTCCAAAATCCATATTATCCCATATAGTAGACTATATGCCACGTATTTTAATCTATAACACAAGTCTCTAAGTATTATAGTGTTCCCACAATAATTGCTCAAAGTAGAGCTTACCGGAAAATTCCGAAATTTCATCCCTTAATAACTCTGCCATTTTGAATTTTCCAGAAACGGTCCCACTACAAAAAGGTGGCCCTTATCCTCCTCGATAACATAGCCGAAGGAAAAACCTCTAGCTCTAAAACTCAAAAATTACGGAAAATGAGAGTTTTTGGCGCGATTTTACGATGGTGGCAAGAAAGTAATGACGGAAAAGGGACATTATTTTTGCACCACCTACAAAAATGTTAAAAAATTGAAAAAAAGGATTTTACTAAACTTTTTGGGTACATATAGAGATGTATCATCAGTAGGTGATACAATTCAAACATTATTTTTGCACACACCCACCGATTTGTTTTGGATTGTATATAAGGAAAAAAAATACACTTGTATTTTTCGTTTTGCTTGTACTTCTTGTGTGGCATTACAGTACCGACAAATGGTAACACATATATAAATGCAATTAAACAACGCTATATACCCCACCTAAGCTACCACTACTAATTAATTGGTTATACATTATAATTCATGTATATTTAAAGCTTGCATTCAGAATATTTACTATTTAAATTTACATATACATGACGAAAAATTCATGTTTTAATATAAGAAATACTCGTCGAAAAAGTATAGTGTTGTTTATTTTATTATTAGATTATTATTTATTTTAATACTGAAATTTTTCAGCTGGGTGATCATTTGTTCGTGTATGGAATAAAAAAAACGGATATTTTAGAAAATATGGTGTTGGACGCTATACTCAAACATTAAAAATATCTACACACACACACACACATCATTATGGGCTAATCACCCATATAAAAATAATGGGATTAAGAATACATCTATCATTAATTACAGTACAATTGGTGAATTATTTTATACTTCCATGCGCTGTACTATTTACTTAACTTAACTGTAATGTATGTTTTTGGTAAATGCCATAAGCTCCACTTGGAGTAACATGAATTTCTATGCATACGATATTTTAAATAATACTTGCACACACTTATACAATAGTTACAACAATTAAATATTAAATTATAAATTTCATTAAAATGTAGCTGTGTAAATACAGTAACTAATTATATTGTATAAACATCAAAGGTACATTATAATATATAAAAACTCTAATCGAGAAACTTATTATTTGAAATATTCTAAAAATTTATTAAATTATAAATTATAATTATAAAAAAAGAAAAAAAAAACAGAAAATGAATATAAAAATGTACAAGCTACAAAAACTATAAATTTATTATTAATTGAAAAAAATAATAAACTTAAACAAATAAACATTTGAAATTAATAATAATAAATAATAATTATTACTTATTACATGAGAAATCAAAAAATTAAGATACTAAATTATAAGTAATGAATAATATAAAATAATTATATATAGTAACAAAATAATAATATTAAAATAATCGTCTCGTGTAGTAGTAGTAGTAGTAGTAGTAGTAATAGTAGTAGTAGATAGAGTAAATAATGAAATATATTTAAATTGATTTTATTATTATATAAATTGATTACTTTTATTATTATTATTTTATTTTTTATTTAAAACTAGAGTCTTATTAAAGCATTGAGATAAATTATAATTTATTTTATTTAATGTGTATTTAATAAATTAACGAAAAAAAAAATTCTTATAATAAGAATAATTAATTGAACTTTTAAATATATAGTAACTATAATTTAATAATTGTTTTCATTACTTATATTTAAAATTAAAAGTCTTAGCCAAAAAAAATGACACGATATGAATTTGTGTTATTATCATAGGCTTATTTTTTTTCATATTAATTTATACACAATAAATAAAATAAATTTTAAAAAATGTCCATTTTTTAATTCTTTTTTTTGTAAAAATTTAAAATCAATTTCATTTTCTTTTTGCTTTTTTTTTCCTTTTTTTATTATAATATAAATATTATTTTTATTTTTTTTTTTAATTGATAAATACATTTAAATCAAATAATACATTTTTTATTCATTATATTAATTAAATTTTTATTTCACATTTTCTAAGTTTATTATTATTTTAAGGAAATTATAAATGCATGGCAAATAAATATCCGTTGCAATTAAATGTGTGTTGTTAAACGATAGTTGACTGCCCCGCACGGATACTGTGCCAAATGTAATTAAAAAAAAAATGGTATTTATTAATTTGAGATTTTAGATTTTAAAAATGCGAATTAAATTCAAACATTTTCTTTTATTTTCAGTTTTTCTTTAAGACAATACATTTATTTTTTTTTTTTTTGTTAACGACATTTCGACGCGCAAAATTATAGCATATTTTTCGTTACATTTAATCCCACCTCTGATAATAAATATACTATTATTAAGTTTAATTTTGTATCGATGATGTAATATTGAAATTAGTAAACGGATATCGTCGGCCCCTATCGATAGAAAATAATCAATGTGTTGTTAACTAATTTGCTACCGATAATTATTATCACAACAGAATATTCTATCTTCAAATGAAATTATTAGACTTGGAATATGGTGTGTTTGCAGCATAACTTATCACATTGAAGATTTTCCGACAATAGGACAGCCGATACCAGTTAACTATTTTCAATAAATAGAATTGTACAATTTCAACATAATAATTATAATTTTTTGAAAAAGTTTGTTTTACAATCAAAATGCATTATGTGGTGGGGAGGTGGGACAGCAGCAAATGGGGATTGATAAAACTATAAAATCATTTGTGAAAAAATGAATTTTAAGTATAGTTATAAATATAAATCCATGGAATGTATAATGGGGAAAATGAAAAAAAACAAATAAATACATTGATCTTGTGAATGGGCGTAAAATATATAATATATAAACATAAAATATGTTCACACTTGCCGAAAAAAAGATAATATGAACCAATATTTATTTGCACTAACTTCATATCAATGTATCACTTATTAATTTTAGTCTGTACATTTTATTTTCTATTCATTTTTCAATTTATTGGGAATATTTTTAACAGAAAATTTCACCTGAATCTATTAGTTTTAATAGTTTCTGTATATATAGCTGCCGGCAGTAATAAAGAGCAATATTTCAAGTAAGATTACTATAATGAATACGACAAACGATTGACATGTTCCAAATAAATTATTTCAATTTCTTGTTGGCGATATAAAGCAAATGCAGTATAGCTGTTAATGCTGTTAATATAAGCAGTTTGTTGAATTTTAAGCAGCTATTTGCATTCGGCATAAATTGAAACATTTGCATATTTTTTCGTGTAGTGTAAAAATCTATCAATTATTTATAATTAATTAAAATTGCGCAAGTGTGTACATAAAAAAAAACTCACTTGGAAAATGAGAAGAAATATAAACGTTCATCACGTATAAATCTTCGAATATAAATTAAAATTGACTTATATAACTTCTCTTTATTGTGTTGTGTTAAGGCTATGTTTCTATCTACTGGGTATACAAAAAACATTCATGATTAGTTAAAAATATTACGTTATATGAGTGACTATTGGACGTCATATGCGTAGACTAGATTACATAGGTATATTTTTAACTATAATCATTTTCTATTACCATAATTTCGTTTTTATTATTTCGATAATTTCAATAACATGTTACTCTCTTGATAAAAATCTTAATAAATTTCATTGCTGTTAATTCTTACAACAACCAAATAAACCACTTATAATTTGTCTTATTTTTATGTTTTCAAAATTATATTTTTTTTTTGTTCTTAATTTTTTATAGCTTAATATACAAAAAAAAAAAAAATTAAAAAATATATTTAATAATAATTATTTTTGTGTATGTAAAATAAAATTACCGATTGATTTAAATTTGTTTGTTTAAAAATTTATGTGAAATTTTAGAAATTTAGCAAAAAAGAATATATAATTAAAGTGTTTTAAAAAAATGTTGTTAATTGTGACTTTTTTTTTTTTTTTTTTTTTTTTTTGATATATTAAATTTAACATTTTTATTATTGTTCAAAAACATTGAGCTAAACAACAATTGAACAAAATGGATTAAATTATCTACAACTTTTAAATTGAATAAAATATAATTAATATTGTTATTATTATAAATATATATATATATTGCTAATTATTTATTAAATACATATATATATATTTTTAATTCATAAATTTATTATCATAATATTTTCAACATTTCTTCTTTGTGTGTGTATGTATGTGTTGGTGTTGGTGTTGGTTGATGGTTATATTATTATTTAATAATTTCTAATAAATTTATTTATTTATTTTTTAATTTAATATTTTAACTATATATATGTTTTTATTGTTATATATAATAATACCATAATTACAGAGTCGGTTTTCATGTGTGTTTGTCAATGTGTGTTAAGTAAATAAGAAATTCAATATTAATTGAAAAATTTAATTCAAACAATTAAATTAATAAAAGTCTTAAAATTAAAAGATGAAAAATAAATTAAAAAATTTATTAAACGCACTTATTTACAAAAACATTTTTTAATGTGTAACGACCAGGAAAAATAAATCACAATTAAAAAAAAAAATAAAAAAAAAAGAAAATTGGAAAAACAAATAAAAAATTAATAGAAAATGTACATGTAATTTAAATAAAAAAAAAAAAGATAAAATTTCTCTCTTTCTCTCTCTAATAATTTCACATTTATTATATATTTTTTTACGTAAATTTAATGATTAAAAATTAAGAATTTTTGTATTATTAATATTATATTATATATTTAATTTTTTTTGTTTTTTTTTTCATTTAAAATTATTTAGCTTTTTTTTTTTTGTTGTTTTTTTGTTTTGTTATTTTTTTTTAGTTTTTTTGCTGTAGTAGTTTTAACTTTATCATAATATTATAATTACTGAGGCCTTACAGCGACACCGCCGCCAGTATTAACACTACCAACATTTATCCCACCAGTTTTCGGTGGTCCAACATTATAATTGTTGACTGTTGCAATTGAATTTGTTACGTCACCAGTTACAGCAGAACCATGCCCACTTCGAATAGCAGCACGATTATTGCTAGTACCTGTTGTCCTATTTAAATTAGTGTTTAATTGATGTGGTAATTGCTGTTGTTGTTGCAGTTGCTGTTGTTGTTGTTGCTGCTGCTGTGATGATTGAGCAGATCCTTGTTGTCTATGATTTAAGTTAATTCTGTCTCTATCAACAACGTTACCACTATTATTGTTATTATTATGATTATTATTACTCGTAGTAACATTTATATTACGAGGAGCATTAGTGCTTCCGCCACTTCTCATTGTACTATTATTATCGCGTGGCCTAAAATTTCCTCTATATCCACCACCACTTCCTCCATTTTGATGTTGATAATACGATTCATTGTTTCTGTAGAATGTACCAGCATTACCACTGTTATTATTTCCATTATTACCACCATTGTTATTACCACCAGCAGCAGATGCAGCACTAACATTATTACTATTATTATTATTATTATTCATATTACCAGATTGTCGATTATTGGATTGGTAGGAACTATTTGGTCGACCTCTAAAACTATTAGATGGTCCATTTACATTAGCACCGCCACGTCCATTTGAACCACGATTGTTTCTATTGCCATAGCCTCCGCCACCACCAGTTCCACGATGATTACGATGAGAGTCACCTAAAATAAAAAATTAAAAAAATTTAAATTAATAATAAAAAAAAAAAAAAATTAACATCATTTATCATCAATTTACTGCTTAAAAAATAATAAATAATAGTATATTTAAAATAGTGTATTGTATTATAATAAAAAACATGCATAACAAAAAAAATTAATACAATTATTAACAACCATTTTAGTAGAAGATTTTTCAATAATTACTGACATCAAATTCTAAATAGAGATATTCAATGGAATAATATTTTGTATTATTATTTTTTGTTCATAAATTTATTTCATGCGAAAGCTAAAATAATTATTAAGTACAAAGACGAACACACAAATTGATCAAGAAGCCGTCAAAATCTATTAAAAAATTATTAATGGCTGTTCTTTAATCCGAAACATAATATTGAATTTTATTGTTGGTATTTGATTTAATATTTAATAAAATACTGTTATTGTTTATTTTTGGAAATTTACATGGAAAATATATTACATTGCCAATATTTATGTAGTCTGACCAATTGAAGTTTATAATAACTGTGAATGCGAATTTGAATTTGGTTATATATTTATATTAATTTATTTCGTATACATTTATTTATTTTCGAGGTTTTCCGATAAAAATCGTTCCAGCTTTAGTTAATTAAAAAAAAAAAAAAAATAAATAGTTTGTGTGTGCGGCTTAACACAATTAATAAAAATAATGAAATAAAATACTAAATAAACACATCCAAATAAAAAATAAAAAAAGTGTTAATGATAAAAATCAAAAAAATTCGAACACACATCCAATAAACAAACCTTGATTATTTGACCATGTATTCGATTCTTCGTTATGATTATGAGTACTATTTTTGTTATTATTATTGTTGTTATTATCAAAATTATTATTATTATTATTATTATTATTATTGTTATTGTTATTGTTATTGTTGTTATTATTATTATTATTATTATTGTTATAATTGTTACTATTATTGTTTTTAATCTTATTATTATTATTAGTGGTATTCCAATCATTATTATTTTCGGAAATTATACAAGAATCTCCAGAAGAGCCACGCCATTCGTTATCTTTTTGAGATGGTTTAGTTGCTATATTGTTAATATTGTTATTATTATTATTATTATTATTAGTATTAATATTATTACCATCTTCTAATTTCCATTCTGAAATTTCTGGTATTCTCTGCTCAACAACAACCGACTGCACATTATTATCCGAATTTATATTTTGAACTTTCGGCATAATTAATTGCTGTTGCTGTTTTTGTGGTAGTTGTTGATGTTGAAGTTGTTGTCCTTCATGTTGATGTTGTTGGTGTAGCTGAGATGGTGATTGTAGTTGTTGAGATTGTTGTAGTAGTTGTTGAGATGATGATTGCAATTGTTGCGGTTGTTGATGTGTTAGCTGTCTTTGCTGTTGCGTCTGAGATCTAATTATTTCTTGAGAAGGTGCAGATACTTTATTTAGTTGATTTGTTATTATACTTTGTGATGATGATAATGATGAAGATGAAGATGAGGATGGTGCTGGTGGTAATGGCTGTGACGGTTTTTGTTGTTGAGATTGAGATGGTGGATGATGAATAGATGATATAAACTTACCACTATTATTTTGAAATGCTGCAATGGGCATATTTCCTGCTGATGGTGTACCAACATTACTATTAATATTAGTACCATTCGAAGTGCCACTTATATTTTGTACAATATTTGATTGCTGTTGAGTGTTGGTTGCTGACTGTTGTTGAAGTTGCTGTTGTATAACTGAATTTGGCTGCATGTTCATTGTTTGAGCAAGCGATGGAATAGGTATTGGTGCATTTGGCGTTGCGAATCCTGGTATATGTTGTGGTGGAATGTCGCCAGTTTTTAAATTTGTAAATATTGGTGTAGGCACAATTGTCGGATACGTTGAACTATTAAAGGTTTGTGTTGACATTTGTTGTTGTGTCGGTGGTTGCGATAAAATTGCTTGATGTGATTGTTGATGTTGCGGCGGTTGTTGCTGCGGTTGTTGAAGCTGATTTTGTGATGCGGTTGATCGCGGTACTAGGTGAGGTTGAACATTTGGTTGTAATATTGCTGCAGTAGCTTGTGTAGATATATTTTTAGTTGCTACATTTTGTGATGCATTAACAGATGTAGTAACCGTTTGTATTTGCTGTTGTGGTTGATGTTGCTGATGTTGTTGCATTATTTGTCCTTGCTGTGATTGCGGTTGATGTTGAGGTTGTGATTGTTGTTGGGGTAGTGATTGCAGTTGTTGTCGCAACTGCTGGGGCTGCTGTTGAACCGAATGTTGAGGCGGAATTTGCTGAAAATGTGCTTGTTGATGTGGCTGAAGTTGTTGTTGTTGTTGTTGAAGTTGCTGTGGTTGCGGTGACGATTGATGTGATTGCGTTTGATGCGGTGTAGGTGGAGATTGATGCGGTTGCGGTGGAGATTGATGAGGTTGCGGCGGAGACTGATGCGGTTGCGGTGGAGATGGATGTGTTTGCGGTGGTGTTTGCTGTGATTGAGTTTGTGGTGGATGTGAGATGGAATGGGATTGATGTGAGATGGATTGGGGTTGATGTGATTGGGATTGGGGTTGATGTGATTGGGATTGGGGTTGATGTGATTGAGACTGGGGTTGATGCTGTTGCGGTTGTTGTTGTTGATGTTGATGTTGCTGCTGTTGTGATTGCTGTTGATGTGGTTGCTGCTGTTGTGGTTTCTGCTGTTGTGGTTGCTGTTGATGTGGATGTTGTTGTGGAGAGAGTTGAGGCAATTGTGTTGATGGCAACGATTGTTGCACCTGTTGGTGTTGTTGTTGTTGTTGTTGATGATGTGGATGCAATTGTGAGACTACTACTGTCATTTGAGGATTTTGTGATGTATGATGTGGTGGATGACGTTGTTGTTGATGTTGTTGTTGTGGTAGTTGCTGCTGTTGTTGTTGTTGCTGTGGTGGTAGTTGTTGCTGTAGTAGTGGTATTTGTTGTTGTGGTGGTGGTAGTTGTTGATGTTGTTGGACTTGGGTTTGAGTTTGTGCTTGTGGTGACGGTGGTTGCTGTTGCAAAGATGATGGTGGTTGGATATTTGGTACATCAGGCGAATCTAGTTCAGAGTCCTGCAGGAAGAAGAAACTACCTGGTCCAATAACTTCAGCTAAAGGTCGAACTTGTGGGGGTGGTGCATATTGATGCTGTTTGAAAAAAGCTTGTTCAACAGCATGTAAAGTTGTTTGTTGACCACCCAATTGTTGAACTGTGGAATTTATTTGACTCATTTGTTGTATACCAACTGATGATGGAATTACAGTTGTATTAACAGCAGTTGGTACGACAGCTGGTTGTACAACGGGAATGTGTTGCATACTATTTTGGTTAGCTGGTACTGGTATTGGTTGTTGTGATGTGCGAGGCAGTGGTAATATTTGTGTTTGCGGAGTGCTAATGCGTTGCGGTTGGGTTACATTAATATTTGGTATGGACTTAGTTGTTGCAGCAGTTGAAAAAATTTCCTTTTCATTAGTCGAAGGTGTTTCAATAATTTTAGTTTCTAATGAAGATGATTTCGGCATTTCTGTTGGTGGTGATGGTGGCTCTTGCTGTTGGCGTTGTACAGAAGGATGTAATTGTTGATTAACCTGTGCGTTTACATGCTGTATTTGATGTTGTTGCAGATCATCAGCATGATTTGCGGTTTGTTTTTCAACCGCATTACTAACTTCCTCTAAATTATTGACAGAATTGGTATCGTCACTACCTGATGTTGAATTAGTCAATAAGTCGTTTTGTTCTCTGAACTTATCTAAATAACCACATTCTTGTATATTCGTAAATATGGATTTAATATTTTCGTATGTTGAATCACCATAATCTTTCTTTTTGCCATCAATTACGGCCGATAAATGTTCGGCTGATCGTTGTGCTGCATACTTAAATGGCAAATCCTCTGCAATAATTGGTCGTTTTGGTGTTACGTCTTTCAAACTAATAAATTAAATATAAAATAATTAAATAACAGCCAAATTAATACAACTATCACAATTTAAAACACATACAATTTATCAAGAACAATAAAGTCGCCTTCATCCAATTTGCATGCGCCATTACTTCCATTCAAAAAATGATCACGTGTTTCGACATCTTTCATCAATTTCATTGTTTCGAAAAAAATTAATACATCTCGAATTTTTGCATTTTCAGCCTGTTTCCTTGACGTTTCTTCTTTCTTTTGCTTTTTTTTCATTTCTTTATCACATGCTCCCATTATTTGTAAGATTTGTTTTGAGATGTCACGTGCAAAATCAAGCACGTGAGCAACTTCATCATATTTAGTAACAGCAACTTTTTGATCAGCACTTAATTCTTTACCAGATTTTTCAATATCTCGATAAGATTCTAGCTTACCCTAAATAAATAAGAAAAAAAATTTTTATTTATGTATTTATATTACTATACTTTATGATACTGCATCAGATATGTTTGTCTTCTGTATTCGTGCTTGGACAATATTAAAAATGAATGGAAAATAACAAATATTTGTTGTGTTTTTGTATTGCCAACAACGAAATTCTGTATCACGAAATTTTATTGTGCGGTTGGATAAATTACACCAAATTGATTTGCGAAAACAAATATTGGTGTTCTGAAACACCAAGTACTGTGTAGGTGGTACCTATGGTGTAAATAGCATGTGATGGTAGTAGGCTTATGAAAAAAAAATATTTCCGCTTTTACATCGCAAACGTTGGTAACGTCACATTTTTATTATATTACAAATGAACCTTACACATTGTTTTAAATATTACAGTGGATGTTGAAATAGACCAATCCTTCCTTTTTCGTTTCTCTACAGAGTGGAGGACTAAACGGGTTAATTACACAGACATATGTCAAGCCACCCCTACAATAGCATCCTTTGGCATATTGCAGTCAAGTTGGTAAATTTTACCGTATGGTAAACCTTTCGCAAATTGGTCTACAATTATGTTTCTATAGATGGATCATTAATTCAATTATTTTTTTATGTCTATAAATGTTGTGTGTGGTAACATTGTTAATCTCTGAATATCGTCCAACACCACATTAGAGATTTTTGTTTTGATTTCATAAACGACTAAATTGTTAAATTCAGTTGAAAAATTTTTAATATGAAAAATACTGATAAATGCTTCAGATGCCCGTATCGAAATTAAACTCCCAACCTCCAGATTGAATAAATTCTAAATATTGTACCCCTGAATTACAATCTTATATTTCAAAAAGACATTGATTTTTTATTCATAAAGTGTTATTATAGACGCTCGAACATTAAATTGAAATAAAACAATTAGATACAATTGATAAAAATTAATTCTATGCAACGAAGTCGTGACGGTCATTTGAATGATATTACAAATGAAATATTCCATACACTTAATGGAATAAAATATATTTTACTGCATTGAATATAAACCTTCATTGAAATTCCATAAACAAACGCATCTACCAAACATTCGTTAAAGCACATTAAATTCAAGTTGATAAAATACTCCGCATAATAAATATATGTTTGTGCATTTGGTGATTACAGATAATTGTACTCAAGTATAATTAATTTCTGGAAAAACTTGAAAATATTTTGGAGATACACAATATTAAGACGAGTATTAAATTTTGAGATTATTCAATATACTATTTACTAGTATACATTATTTGCGGGTTTTATAATTAATTTCAAAACAGGTCGTAATTACAAATATTATATTTGCATTTTATGTTGAAAATTTACACACACAAAAAAACCGTAAATTACCATTCCAAAATAATGCGGGAAGAAATGTGGAGAAAAATATGCGAATTTGCAATTACAATATTACTCAGACTCAATACAGGTACAAAAAATTATAATTTAAATGCATAAAATCGCTTTGAAAATAGAACAAAAAGAATTATTTATTTTTCATCTTCAATACACAGTGAAATTTAAATATTCTTTTAAATACATAATACAGATATTACTTTCATGAAATTTATTTAATTTCAAATGCATAGAATATATAAAATAAAAAAGCTACATATAACTGCAAGGAAAGCACATGGGAAACGCAAGGAAGATAAAAACATGGCGTCGTCTTTGTGATAAATTAATTCTTTACATTTTTTTTTGTTCTATTTCAATTTTTTTATCGATATTTTTTTAATAATGAAATTATAAAATTTTCTGAAAATGAATCACAAAATTTCGATATAATAAAATATTTCTTCTGTTGCAGTCGTAATCTGCCGATAAAAGAAAAGAAACGATGAACATGGATGGCACTAGAAGCACCACATCAAAACACGTTTTAACAGACACAATTTAACCAATAATATTTTTATATTATATCAATAAAATATTATAATAAAAACAAATTGTTACCTTGCGTTTTTCCAAATTACGTATTTTATGATCCAATATTATAAGCACTTGTTTGACTGGCGATGTAACATCATTATTTTCCCCATTTGTGCTACCATTTGCAGTAGCATTTTGGGGTTTATCAACTTTTGTACTTGCTGTAGGCATATTAAATTAATTCTTTTCCAATCCACAACTTAAACAGAAATGAGTCAATCAATTTAAATTTTTTATTCTACAATTAACAAAGGTATATTTTATAAAACAAAATGTAGAGGTATTACAAATATCCGCACACAAAATCAAAATGATGTTAATGCGTTTAAAAAAAATTGCAGAAGCGACATGCAGTGTGCAGAAAAGTACAATGTAAATGTGTGAATATGTACAAAGCAAACGAAAATGACTACTTTCTTGTCTTGTAGTACGCAGTAGTGCTGTAACGACAAAAGGAGTAGAAGAGCAAGATATAGAAAGAAAATGAAAACGAAAAAATCGAAACGGCGTGTCATGAAGTTTGTTGCCGTTTATACCTACATATTAATAATATTTGACGTTTATTACTTATCGACAAAATATATTGCGTTTAATGGAAATTATGTTGACAATATTATTTAAAGGCTAATACACACTTGAGATTTATTCGCGCGTAATTTGAAGTCGCTGAAAAAAAATTGTTTGTGATTTTAGTTGAATTTTATTTATATTTGGATATTTTTTTTGATTTCTAAATATATTTTTTATTGCATCCATTTATATTTTACAGAAATATTTTATGCATCCATTTAAATTTTATTCATCGAATATTTACTACGATTGGTTGAATTTTTTTGTTATACTGTAAAAAAGTTCGTTGGTTCATTAATGAATCGTTTAACGAAGGGACAAGGTGTGAACATTACATTTCTTATCCAAGCAAATGCAACAACCAAATCAGCCGCAATACATCATGCCCACACAAAAACGTCAAATTATTGTTAGTTATAACAACTAAACTAATTACAAACATGAGAGAAAATTCTCGCATAAAAATACTGGCTTGAAAAACCATATGAAGGGATGTTTTATTTTCCGTGGACTCAAATTTTTCTATAAATAATGGCTTCTTTCAAAAGCATATTTACCCATACTTTTAAGTCTGATCACTACATCCACACAGTAATATTTGCTGAGTTTCTCCTCTGCTATTCTCATTTTAATCAAATATTAATTACATGTGTAATACCCTTTTAATACCCAACATAATTTCTTAGATCTGTTGAACCGTTGAGCCTCTTCAGTGGTTTAGAACATTATAATTTTTCTCATAGCAATTCAGTAAAACCATTTGCCCGATTGCATTCTTAATATCTCTTATTTAATATGGTCATTTAGGGCTGTAATGCTCCTAGATTTTTGTCAAAAACTTACGTTTGTATGTGGAATCATTCACCGTATTCGTCTGATTCAGCAACATGCGACCACTCTTTACTCATACAACTCAAAATGAAGATAAAAGCATAATTATATTTCGACCATATAAACAGTTTAATTGGCACACTGTATATATCATACATCACCATTATCATCATCTTCCAGTATATATTAAGTCATGTTACTTCTGTTATTGCAAGTGTAGCATTGTGACATCAACGGCATCTATTTTAGTAATTCATGGTACTCCAAGTGTAGCTTATGGCATCTACCAAACATTCCCTACAGCCAAGTTGTTAAATTTAAATTATTTCTTCTAGAGTATATAATAATTTACCAATTGGACTGCAATTAACGAAATATAGATGTGTCCTTAATATATATAACAGTGTGTCATTGTATATATAGTTTTTGATTTATGTACATTATAATTGTTACTTGTTAGTCATATCATAATTTTATTCTGTTCTTGAATATTTGTTTTTTTCTTTTTCTTAAATATAAAATTTATGCTTTCTAGTAGTGTTCTTGAATTTAATTTAATTTAATTTAATATGAAATGTTTATTAATTAATTATTATTAAAATTATATGTGCATGTTTTATTTGAAGTATTAACTTGTTTTTAAGTAAGTACGCCAACCGTTGTGTGCCTTAATCCGAGCACCGTATTATGTAATGTTATGAAATTTTTGTGTTCGGCGATTATCGCAAGGAAAAATAATATAATCACAATAAAATAATTTTCTTAGTTTAAAAGATGGTATGATGAAACAAAATGATGTATCTAATATAGCGCCTACATGTTGAATTATTTTAATACCTAGGGAGTTCTACAATCATCGGGGAAAACCACCACAGTAACACCTTTTTTTCATTTTTTAATAATCTAAAAATCAAAATCCACTGTGCTATTTTTTGAGTTATATTCGGTATGAAATTTTATACATTGCTATTAAAAAATGTATGATTAATTCCTTTCCCTCTCTCTCTAAATAGATTCTTGTTAATATCAAAAGAGCAGCGCTTCAGACTAGTTTTCTAGTATTCTAGTGTTAGTTTTCAGTTATTCCGATAATTTAGAAACTATACTCATGTATTGTAAAATCAATTTTTACATACATAAAAAATATTATCCAAATCGTTTGAGAAGCAACAAAATTACTAACCTCCTGATTTGAAATATTGCTCTTTGGATATTAACATTGCAGAAATCTATCATTTTATAGATATGTATAAAATTTCATTGTAAATAAGTCAAAAAATAGCATAGCTTATGATTTTCGGATTATTAAAAAAAAAAAAAGCTATACATTTTGATTTTAACTGATGATCGCAGAACTTCCAATATATTAACAAAATTCATTTTTTCTTTTTTTATCATGAAGTCAATAAAGTTTAGAAGCTATCAGATACATTTTACATTTATCGCACGGAGACCTTTCGGATTAACGGCGGCACGGGTTTGTGTATATACAAATAGGTTTCTTTTAAATAATAATGATTTATTATATGATTTATTTAAAAAAAAAAATGTATTTATCTTGGGGCGATGACGAAACAATACGACGCGGGTCGAAATATTTTAATTTATGCTAAATGTGTGAAACTTTTATAAAGGAACAATTATTTCTAATTACCACCACCACACACATTAATATTTTTAATCAATACGATTTTAATATTATTATTTTTATTATTGTTCATATTCATTATCAATATAGAGTTTTTATTTTATATATACATTTTCAAATTCCAATTATAATATATATTTTATATTTCAATATATAAATTGTATTTTCTTATGATAATATGAATAAAAAAAAAAGAAAAAAAAATACATTAATAATTAGTTCAATAAACAAGAAATATTTGTTTTTTGTTTGTTTTAAGTCTATCCTCATAATAATAATTTTTTTTTTTTTTATTGAAATTGGATAGCAAAATTATTAATAAAAAAAGAAAAAAAAAAAAAATTACAATACCTACTATATTTTTAATATTTAAAAAATATATTATAATTGAACAAATTATTTTATTATGAATAATTTTATTTTATATTTTATATTTTTGTATTTTTATAATGTGTGTGTGTGTGTGTGTGTGTGTGTGTGAATATTAAATATGTTTGTATAGTGTAACTATATAAAAATTAATTAATTTTTATTATTTAATTCTATACATTTGTATTTTATTTATATTTAGGTTTCCTCTTTTTTTGCTATTGTGATCAATTTTATTAATTTTTTATTATTATATTTTAATCGAAAAAAAAGTTCAATAAAAAAAAAAAAAAAAACACAAAAAATGTAAACTTCATTTTAATACAACAATTCAATTATCATATTTAATTATATTTTTTGAAATTTTATTTTAATTCCGAAAGTTAACTTTTTCATTATGAGGTAACCCGCACGCAATTTACTATTCAATCCATTCATGAAATTAATTAAATTTTTAAACGGAAAAATTCATTACTTTGAATAGCAAACCTACAACAAAATCGTTTTTTTTTATTATTTTTATAAATTTAAAAGAAAAAATATTATAATATAAAATTAAAAATACCTTATCAAAAAAAAAATATATAAAAAAAAAAAAAAAATTGAGTAAATATTTTATATAATTAAAAAAACATAAAAGAATAATTATTTTAACCTCCCCAAAAAATAAAAAAAAATTAATATTATAATTATAACGATTCTTAATTTAATTTCTTTACTAATTGTTGTGCTGTGTAGTATGCAAAAAATAATAATAATAAAATTAATAATAAAAATAAACAACCACATTAAAAAAAATATAAATTTATAATTATTATTAATATGTATTTTATGTAAATCTAAAACCAAATTATTAATAATATTAGATTAATATTTTATTAATATAGAAATACCACAAAAACATTTTTAAAATTTCTAATTATGTGTTCATTTCACTTATGTTTTTTCGTTTTTTTTTTAAAATCAAGTAATTCTCATAATTTTATAATTTTTATAAAAATTAAAATAGAAATTCACGTTTACGCACAATATTATAATAATATTATTATTATTATTATTATTGTTATTATTATTATTGTTATAATTATTATTATTATTTGATTTTATAATTTTTTTTTATTTTTTACACTTTATACATTAAAAATAAAAAAAAAATAAAAAAAATGACTTCTGTTATTATTTAACAAAAAAAAAAAAAAAAAATGTCTTTTCAATAAAACGTGCAAACAACTAAAAATGTAAATTTCGAAAATTTTGTTATTATTTTATTAATTCAATTTATTATTTAATAATTATTGTAATGACATTAAATGAAAACGATGTTGTCTTTCAATATGTTCAACTTCAGCCCATGCACAACGTATATTTTTATATAACTAAATATTTAAAGAAAAAAAGAAAAAAATAAAAATAAAGTGTTAAAATGCAAATTTCATTTAATTTCACTATCTAACGTTATCCCTAGATACTTTTTATATGATTTGTTTAGATAAACTTAATGTAACTTGTAATTGAAACTTTTATATTTTCCTTCAAATTTGTAAATAGAATCAATATGGTTTTGTCACCTACTGGTAATTCAATTGTGTACTTGATAATTAGAAGGTCTCCAACGCGTATCACCCACTAAAACCATTTAAAAATCGTGCATCAAATAATGGTAGTGATGCATAAAGAATTTAAAAGTATGATATTAGTAATGGCAAGTGGATGACGTCAGCTATACATATAGTACAGTGGATATGTAATTAATAAATGTTTTTGTTGTTCTGATTATTTTATTCTATTTTTTTTAAAACTTGTCCAGTCTGAACTTTTACTGTACTCGGTGTTACTTTTGTATAATAATAATCGATGCTAATATAGCATTGGCAAACGGTCTGAATTTATATCATAATTTATCTTCAATATGTATAAAATTGTTAAAATCTTATTTTTAATTATAAAGAAAAACAATTAATTCTTAAATTTTTATTTGTATCAGTTGACGAATATGTACATCTCCCTCCGGATGATAAAATCTAACCACCGCGCGTATTCATGTGGAACAGAACTGATAACTATGAACTACAATATGAATATAATTTGATGTATATATATATAAAATGGATAAGGGAATACCAATAACATTTTTAAATTGTCGTCAAATATATTGTATAATAACTTGATAGCATACCTGTGCCAACCAAACTTCATCAGCTAACAATTCATTTAATATAATCGTTGAACCTTTTGATGGATCTTGTACATTTTTTTCAGCTACTTTTTTAGCACATTCAATATACATTAAATATTTTTGATGTGATATCTTATGATATAATTCAGCACGTGATGAACATATACGACATAAGAGCATATCCTAATTTATTATTATTTATGACAAAAATACAAAAAAAATGTAAATATTAATAATTTAAATCTATTGATTTACAAAATAAAATGTAATGTGGTCTTATTATGCTACTCCCTCTACCTTATTATATGAAATACGTTGATCTTGTTGTACAGATTCAACTGTTGTTGCATTATACGGTTGTCCAAATAACACTAATCTTAATGCAATGTTAGACTGATGGCATGCACCACATCTTGTTGTTATTGATCCTATATCGGTTAAAATATTATAACATGGCCATACCTCAATTGAAGATGATATTGTACGTGGCCATGATGTTACATTTAATAAACGTCGTTTACGATCAATTGTTATGTCCTCGATAATTTTTACATTTGATAGAAAATATTCATCTATAGATATATTTTTTTTTTAATATACAATTATATTATGAGAGGAAATTAAAAATATTAAATTAAATATAATATATATCAATATTTAAAATTCGTTATCATACAAGGTCATCCGGTTTTGGAATGCTGATGCGTTAATGGATGATTATTATCTGACCCATCTTATGATCACCATAACTAATTACGTTAGGTTATCACATACTCATTAACAGCGCAACATCCCATAGCAGATTTGCCTATATATAAGTGTATAATATTTTCAATACCTTGTTCTTGCATAATTTCTGTTAAAAAATTTGAATCCAATGCTTGTGATATTAATGTTTGTATATATACTTCAAAATTATCTTGATAACGGATTGTATCATTCATACATTTTTCAATAAATAATTCAGTATCATCAACACCGATTTCATTACGTAATAGCTCAACATGAACTTCTACCGGATTTTGTCCATGTAAACGTACCGGTACTTTAGCATATAATTTTTTTGTATCATTTGTCCACGCAATATACTATAAAATTTAACGAACATAATAAATATAAATTAATATTATTTAATTACATTTATTTAGCACTTATTCAGTGTATTGTTTGTTTATAATTAATAATTTTGAATTATTTTTAAATACATTTTATAATAATATTTACCGATTGTATATTACGATAAAGCATTTTGCCATTACTTTCAAATGGTTCATATTTTTGTAATAAATTTTTACCATCTAAACGCCATATTGTTGGCCAATCATGTATTAAATCGGTACGCATTACTACAAAATTACCAACCTATTTAAAAAAAAAAAGAAAAACATATTATTAAAAATATAACTTCATCAATCTAATAATACAACCGCATCCGCTGTGACAAATTAAATTATAATGCCAGAATTTCGATGTAACAGATAAATAATAATAATAATATAGATTGCGTAGCAATATGAATACATTAAAGAACAAAGTACTATACAACGATGTCTTGAGAAATTTTGGATGTTGCATGATGTTTGGCAAACTATAGGAACAATCGATTTATTAGTAAATAATATAATAATGTTACATCCATCCCTAATAACATAAAAATACCTAATAAAAATAATTAAGTTTAAAATTTCAAGTGTATTGACAAAACACTTTTAGACTATGGTTTTTTTAACATGATTTGAATAGAATAACTACATATGTAAATAAAACTATGCATATAATTCAAATATGAACAACAACTAAATTAAACATTTATTTTTATACATACCGTAAAATCCATAGTGTCTATATCATCATGAATATTTTGTTGTGAATATTGTGAATAATTTAGATGTTGTTGTTGATGCTGCTGTTGCTGTTGTTGTTGTTGTTGCTGTTGTTGTTGGTGCATAAGCGATGTAATTGATTGCTGTTGTTGTGCTATATTATTTGGAATATTTGATTGATAAAGATTTTGAATTATATTTGATGAATGCTGTTGTAGTTGTTGTTGTGGCTGTGACTGTGATTGCATATCATATTGTAATGAATTAATATTTTGTGAATGGACTATTGCTTGTTGACGTTGCTGTAGCAATTGTTGCTGTTGTAGTTGTTGTTGGTTTAATTGTTGTTGCAGTTGTTGATGTTGTTGTTGTTGTTGCTGTTGTTGTTGGTGTTGTTGCATATTATGAACTATTCCCGATTGATTCATTTGCATATTTTGTGAAACAGCACTTTCAATAACCGGTTGTGATCGTTGTTGTTGTTGTTGTTGAATCATTTTTTGATGTTGATCGGAAGGTAATTGTTGTATAACTTTTTGTTGATGGGCCTGAGATGGTTGTTCTTGTTGCGGTAAACCTTCGGCAGCAATTTGTTGTATATTTTGCTGTGGACGTGATTTTGAAGATGAATCATCATCACTTGAATAACAATCATGAATATCTAAACCTTCTGCAGCAACTATTAAAATTTGTTATTGATATTGAAGAGATAAATTTATTAATTTGTGTTCATTTTTAAATTTATAGGATCAATGTTAACAATTTTCTGTACGAATTAATTTTAAAATAAATATAGTTTTCCAAATTAATTTTAAAGCTTTTGTTTTTTTTTTTGCACAGAAAATTGCGTAGCATTGAAACAATTAATTTAATGTAATTTTATTTACATGAATAATTATTAAGATGAATTTTTTTTTTTTTTTTATTACAATTATTATGCAAAATTTATTTTATCGCCACACATTAGGTACAATAACGCCACATGATATATGAAGATGTAACAAACGTTATCATTTTTTGTACGCACAGATACACGATATTTAGAAAAAAAAATAATAAATAAATAACAATGAAAAATATATGTTTTGTTAGCATTTAATTAATACATGATAAAATATTAGTATATATAATATAAAAATAAATATGTAATAAAAAATATATAAACAAATAAATTCTACGCTATGTTTTCTTATATATTAAAACTGATCTCTAGAACTCGTCGTAATTATAAATTTAAAAAAAAAAAGGTGTGAAATCAATTTTGAAAATAGAAATGATGAAGAGATGATATGTTAAGAGAAATGTTCAACATACTAATAAAAAAAATATAAAAATTCGAAACAGAATAGTTCTTTCATATATATATGTAAGCCACCGTCATCATCAAGTCATATGTTACGCCAAGGGAACATACTATGACTAATAAATTATTTCGAGTGACTATATATAAACCAACATAGACATGATGCTTCCTCATCGTCACTTCACTATGCTCATATACCATAGTCGAAAAAAGTTACTCATAGTAGACAGCACACTAGAAAATAATATTGATAGATTTTGTCCCTGAAATATACAGTAATAATAAGTGGACATGTTATTTTTTTTAAGTCGTTATAAAGCTTGAAGTTATTGTATCCGGTAAAATGTGTACCAGTAGTACTGTTGTATATTTTAAGTACAAATAAAGCTGTGAAGATTTAATTGAGTCACAAAACGTACACACTGATTGTCTACAAGTCACGCTAACACTAGGTATATAAAAAATTACCATCCAATACCGCAGACCCAATTGTGATGGATTCTATGGGTGATTTTAATTCAAAATTACCACATGGTATTTACTGTTTAAGGTCTGTCTTTCTGTCTCCTCTCTCTGTACTCTAAATTGTTTGAAGTATAAAAAATTACCATCCAATACCGCAGACCCAATTGTGATGGATTCTATGGGTGATTTTAATTCAAAATTACCACATGGTATTTACTGTTTAAGGTCTGTCTTTCTGTCTCTCGCTCTGTACTCTAAATTGTTTGAAGTATTCTTTTATTGTATACACACAAAACTCAATTTCTTATTGTAGCATTATCTACAAATACACACAGCATACAATACAATTATCTATAAATAGTAATTAATATCAATAAATTTCCCCTTAACAAGTTAAAGATAAATTATAAAAAAACAACATTTAAATAAACTGAAAAAACCAAAAAAACAAACAAAATACCCAAAAAACGGTAATCAATACAAAAAAAAAAATAACTAAAACTACAAATAATGAACAACAACTAAAAAAATGAAATAAAAAATAATGAAATGAACACATTACAAAATAATTTTACCTGATATTATATTAGATTTATTGCGTTTGTTACGTGTGGCTGATAAAATATTACGTGTACGTCTTTGTTTTTTACGTCCTCCTAATTCTAGATACATTCCATCGTCTTCATCATCCTATATATTTTCAAAATTTAAAAACGATAACAAAATATGCAATACAAATAAAAAAAAAAAAAAAAAAATGTATCGTTATAATAATGTTTAACAGAAAAAAACTTTATTAATATTTTACTTTATCGGCTTGTGGTGTCCATGCTGGATCTGAATCTGAATCGAATTCAAGTGGTTCTTCTAAATCCTCTTCACCGCCTACCATCGATTGTTTTTCCATTAATACAGCAATACTACGACCTTTTGCTTTTCTATGACTTGTTTCACGTCTTGGTGGTATTGATAATGGATCTATTACATATTTTCATATGAATTGAAATATTGTTTTTGTTTTTTTTTTTTAAATAATTAATTTTTATAAAAAAAAAAAAAACTTTTAATATTGAAATAAACAAAAAAAAAAAAAAAACACACTACACTGAAAACATCACTAAAATTGTTTATAACAATAATAAAATGTTTCTTTATCCGCCACCGAGGAGCTCTCCGCATTTCGTTCATCAAGTTCTTCATTCATATACATTTTTGAAGAATTGCTGTGCATTAGAAGTAATCTGAATATGTTTTTCAGATAGAAAAAAAATAACCGGAAGATATCATATTCTCCATCAACTGAAAAACAATAAAACGTTGATGTCGTCACACACAAAAACTTGTGCGTTTATTGGATAAACAATTATGACCATGAAAAATTTTCATACATTTCGCTAGCATTGTTTTTATAAAATTTTATATATTTTATCGGTGGTCGACACCTAAAAACCTATCGTCGCATTGCTTTTTGGCTTACATTGAATAGCAGCAATAAGTTGCAGCACTTATATTATGCTAATATAGAAATATGGAAAAAATTGGTCCTAGCAAATTGATGGAAATATATTTCACGGAAATTATAAAAAAAAAAAAATTACTAATTTATAGAATTGCGATCCTCATTCATTTGGCAGCCCCATTTGTTGTACACCCGAAAAATATTTATTGAGACATCTCTCGTACATAGAAAATATGTATTACGATGCCCGAACTAATATATATCTTAACAATATAAAATACTTACCTTTTTCTTTGTATTATATAATAAACGACTAAAGCAAATCATTTAACCCTCTATTACACACGCATATATTGTATATAAATAAATATAAAAACAAAAAATTGTTTTAGCAAATTGAAAAAGTCGATGTGTCGACACAGTGCTTTTATTCTCTATCATGAAATTCTAAATTGAAATATAGTATTTTGTTTTATTGTATCATTACAATACTTTCTACATTATAACACGGCAAATCGATTTTTTTGTTTCCCTTAACTGACCGTATATTTTAATGTATATTTTACGATATATCGTAATATGTTCCGTAATTGTTTTGAGATGCATACGATACAGAAATTTCTCTAATTATGTTATTATGATGAATTTTAATTCATAATGTATGTGTGTCGGACTTTAAAATTTATTATAATTATGGGAATGTTACATTGTGTGAATCTTGAATATAATTTAAATTTGGAATTTCATTATAGTAGATTAAGCACAGCTAATATGGTGGCGTAGAATCACCATCAAATACAAATTTAATTTTAATTATTACATAAAAATGCTTAAAAATTGTAATGTGCGGCCACCGGTGGTGGTGCGGTGTACTACTTTTAATGCAAGTTAAAAAAAAAAAAAAAAAATTAACCATCTAATGCTTATTTTAACGTTTTTATCAATATAATTAAAAGTAGAATTATAAATATAAATTAAATCGTTGCTATTTGATAGGATACAAAAGTGGAGCAGTAGATAGCGTTCATGCAAGGTAATTGCGTGTGGTACTAGCATTTTATTACTGAAGTTTTTCTCACCGATGGCTATCTGTTGTTCTTTTATGGAATAAAAAATAAAAACGAATATCGTTGAAAATATGGTGTTGGATGGCTACTCAAAGATTAAGAATGTATGCATACACCATTCTATCGGTTAATTAATCATATAACATTTTTTGGATGAAACATTTATATCTTCTATCTATTATTGCACAGTAATTGGTGAATTTTTATATATTCCCGAATGCCTAATCATTTATCAACTTGACTGTAATGAATGTTTGATAGATGTTTGAATAAGTAACATGGCTAACAAATATTGTAATTTAATAATTTTTATGTGTATAGTTTTCAAAATTCAATTCCTTGTGAACATGTATCACATATGAAATCCCCATCAAACATCTACTGTCAGCCAACATTAAAAACTCTTATTAATTTCAAGCATTATTAAAGAAAACCAATAATATGACTATAGACTGAGAAATATAGTTATTTTATTATAGGTTTTTTGCGCCGCGAAACATACTGCACCAATATAATTTTGTATAAAAATACATTTATAACAGATTTAATTTTCTGCATATAATATTGTCCGATGAATAAATTACTAAAAATTTTCATCTAAAAATGTCGTGTGATAAAAGTGCGGGTGCCATATTCCGTATTACGATTGGATTATTAATTCGATTCGAAACTCATATTTAATTTTATTTAAATCTTCATTTATGCCTAACACAATATCGAATCGAATGTATTAACAATAAATTATTACATTTTTTGTAACAAATAAAAAATTGCCCATTTATGTATTATTTAAAATTATAGAAAACATAATCGCATTTATTCGATGATATCGAATGCTTTTTTGATTGAATCGAAATACGCAATAACACCCACCGAAGATAACAAACTTCCGTGCCACCACCAATGTGATTATTATTTAAAACGTAAATATTTAACTATTTATACAATATATGTGTGATAAATATAAGAGGGTTAAAAATTAATAAACATAATTATAAAATAATACTTAAAAAATAAAGGTGTGACAGAGGTGATCAATTTACAATATAATAACAATAATAATATTAATAATAATAATAATAATAATAATAATAATGAAATGGATCTCAATTTATATATATCTCTCTTTCATTTAGAAACAAAAATACATAAAATAAAAATCTATTAATTATAGGAAATAATGTTTTTTTTTTTAAATTAAATATACTATAAAAATAATAATTTATAATAATGAAATTAAGAAAATCATGTAATAAAAATGTTTCAATAAATTATGGTTAAAAGTAAAAATTAATTATTCAAAAAATAAACAACAATGAACAATTAATATGCAAGTAAAAAATTAAAATAAAATAAAATAAAATATAATATTAAAACAATTTAAAAATTGTCAGTTTTTTTTTCATTTTTTCTTAAATTATATATTAATTAATTGAGTTTTTATTTCTTTATATATATATAAATATATAAAAATATTACCATATTGAAAAATAAAAAATAAAAAAAGAACTATAAATAATTAAAATATTACAAAATTAAAAATTAATACATTTTAATGAAAAACAAATTTATTATTTATATTTACATGATTTTCTTATTTGTTAAAAAAATATGAGGATGTGCATTCATTTCCTAATATTTTTCTCTATTTATAAACTAGAGGAAAAAAAAAAAAAAAATAAAATAAAAAAAAATAACATTATTGCCTATAATTTAATAAATTTTTTTTTTTAAATGTTTTGTGTTCTATTTTGAACTAATGCATTTTTAGTTAAAATATAAAAAAAAAAAAAAAAAAAAAATTCAATTTGTATTTTGTCATTTTATATAAATATTATTTGAGGACAACAAATGGGTGCTACCGGGAGAGATTTCTTTTGATCATCGTTAATTTCGTCGTTTTATATTTTCGTGTTAAGAAAAAAAAAAAAAAAAAAAAAAAAAATTAAAAAAAAAAAAAAAAAATTAAAAAAAAAAAAAAAACAAAAAAAAAAAAATAATATAATTAAAATTACCTTAAATTGTAATTAATTTTTATGTAATTTTTATTAGATTTATATTTATCGTTTTATTTTTTTTTTTTTTTTTTTTTTTTTTAATTTTTTATCTTGAAATCATATTATTTATTTTTAATCCTAAATATATATAATTTTTTTTTTTTTTTTTTAATTTTATTTTTTGTTTTGCTTTTTTTTTTTTTTTTTTTTTTGTTTTTATTTTTACAAAATAATTATTTACATTAATTTTTACTTGTTCTGTAATTTTTATATCATTTTTTGTATGTTTTTCCAACACACACCTATTTCATCGTTTTTCTTTTTTATATTTTTTACCAAACTAAAAGTTATTATGTAACTTCTTTTTTTTATTATTATTATTTTAATTATTATTTTTTGTTATAGTAAAAATTAATTAATAAAAAAAAAAAAAAATTATTGTGAATTAATAATTAATTTTAAAATAATTATTATATAAATATATATATTTTTATTTTTTTGTTTTTATGTATATATAAAACAAATAACAATTGTCATTTTTTTCTAAAATTATTTTTTTTTTTTTTTAAAAAAGTGTATTTTTTTAATTTTTAACTACTATTTTTTATTATTATTGTTTTGGGTAAGACTTTTTTTTTTATATTATTATTATTATTTTTCTGTTTTTTTTACTTATTTTGATAAAGAGAATTTTATTTTATTTATTTTTATTATTTTTTTTTTTTTTCTTTTTTTTTAATAATTTCAGCTCTTTTTTTGTATGTGATTATTATTTTAAAAAAAAAAAAAAAAAAAAAAAAAAAACAAAAAAACAAAAGAAAAAACAAATTAAATTTATATTTAGAAATTGGAAAATTACTACAAATTAGAATAAAAATAAAATAGAGAGACTTAATAAAAAAAAAAAAAAAAAAAAAAAAAAAAAAAAATGAAAAAAATTATTTTTTATATGATTAAAGAAATATATAATATAAAACAATAAATTCAATATCTAATAATTTTTATTTTTTAAGTTTTTTTAATTCTTTTTGTGTAAAATTAAATTAAAAAATTAAAATAACGTGTTGGTTTTTTTTTTTTTATATATAAATACAATAAAATTGCTTTGTTGTATATTGAAACATTAAAATTTAATATGTTATTAGCTTATGTTTGGAGGGCTTGGGGGGAGGAGGGGAGGGGTCAATGGAGACGATGGTGGTGAAGATAGAATTTAACCCACACCCACTTTAATTACGTGATTTAAAAAAATATAATTAAAAATTAAAAGATAAAATGGCATTTTTAAAAAAACATAAACAAAAATTTAAAAAAAAAAATGCTATTTAATTTAAAATTAAACGATAAATATTTAAAACTTAAAATAGTAGTACTAATTATTAAAAAAAAAAAAGATAAATAATAGAGAAGAAAACGCACAACTACGAAATTGATAAAAATTTAAAAAGTTTAACTGAGTGTGTGTGTGTATGTTAATTGTTATAATTGATTAACCTAAGAATATACGCATTAAATATAAGTATCAATAAAATTTCTAAAATATATTAAATAAATCTTCATTCCGCGAAAACGTTTTAAAAAAACTAATAAGATTGAAATCATTAAAAAAAACAAACATTAATATATTATCTAAACCCTTTTTTTTTATTAAATATTCACAAAATAAACTATTTATTTTTTTTTTTTTTTTTTGTTATCAATGTCAATGGATGTCGGTCGGTGAAGAGCTCCAAAAAAAAAAAAAAAATGACAGACCAAAAAATTCTGAAACAATTAATCATCTATAAATTATGATTTAAATTCAATTAAAAACATTTCTAGAATATTGTTTTTGCCAAAATAAACTAAATTTAATATAATTTTTTAAATAAATCTTAAGTTACTATTTTACACACATTAAATTAAATTAATTTTACTACATCTATACTTTTTATCATTTAATTTTTACAATATTTATGGTTTATGTGCTCAAAAAATTAAACAACACCAATAAGAGACTAAAAATTTGCACTAAATCTTTTACAAGAGGAAGCGTTGACCATGAAAATAAAATTTTCGAATTAATAAGGTTTTATGAAGGACTATATATTGTTAAAGTGGATAATTCTAATAAGTCGAAAGAAAATACTAACAATAAGTCATACATTTTTTTTTTTTAATCATTCAGTGGTTAGAGTGCATGTTATTCAGTCTGAAGGTTGCGAATTCAATTCCGGTACTGATTCCATTACCAACATGACTGCAATATTAGACATAGTGATGCCATTATATTGAATGCCACTATTGTGACACAGTATTTAATTTTTGCATTATTGGTATGTGGTTTTTTAAATATATGCAATTATTTATCAATTAGAACAAAAGGAAAAAAATTATAATAACTGTGAATAATTAAATATTATAGAATGAAATTATTTTAGAAGTGTATATTTGTATTTAAATGAACAATATTTTATGAGCATGAAGTCAATCGTTACTAAAATTAACGACATTTTTATATGAAAAACACAAACTTGTACATAAAATTGTGTACGATAAATGGACGAGTATACAAATGTATGCTGGAGTATGTATAGGCTTCCGGATAGCTCGTACACACAATCATTTTAATGCATACTATAGTAAGTGTTTTTTAAAGTAATGGTTTAGTAATTTATATATTATAAATTATCCTTCATCGACACCACATTCTATCGCCTAAATTTCCGTTTTTTTTTTTCATTTCTAACTAATTATAATCAGCATAACTATTATGATATGTCGAAAAATATTATTATTGATTGCGTTAACATTTTACGATAAACGGTGCGCGGTAACAAACAATTGAATTGCATTTACATCATCAAATAATTTCATCTGAGAAACATTAAAATACAGTGTTTTTATCAAATAATGAGATGATCAATTAATGTTGTAAATCAAAACAAATATTATAATAAATGGCAAATGTATAGTATGGTCAAAAATATTTAAAAACGACAGCACCCACACTCGTACGTATATGATTCAAACACAAATACTGTAATAAACCTTTTATATAGCCAGCAACATGATAGTTGCTTCCGCTTTTGTTACACCATATTTCTTACAATCTATATATTATTTGTGATATTATTTACCATAGCATAACACAGATTTGTAAAACTTCGAAATAATATTGTGTTTCGTGATAAAATTCATTTGGAATCGTATTAGACGACCATTTTTGAAACCACTACAATAGTATACAATTGTTTGTTATCAACGAAATGTTATGAAAATGTTAACATAATCTCAGTAATACATTTACATACATCTGTCACATCTATCCAATTAATACGACACTATATATTATAAAGTAGTTAGTTAGAAATTAAAAATCTTTGGTAAATTCTACGACAATAGGTGGATCATTGTTCTGAAAAATTTAAATTTAAGTGATTAGAAATTATTATTATTATTATTATTATTATTATTATTATTATTATTATTATTATTATTATTATTATCTATCTTTCTTATAAAATTTATTATTATTACTATTATTATTATTATTACCAATCATATATATGAAAAATAATTAAAATTGAACATGAACAATTAATGTTACGTTATATTTATATACGATTCAATGCTGAAAATCACTCAACTGAATGGCGATGGTTAAATATCTATGTGAATACAATTTTATTGATAATATACAATAATATGTGCAGATAAATCGTAAAAAATCAAGCATCTTAAAAATTGTAAATATTACAAGTTATTCTGTGTTTTCCAAATTGAAAACATGAAAAAATAGTTAAAAATATATTATATTTGTAGTAAAAAGTATTAAATTAAATAGTACAAATAAAAATTATTTAAAACAAAACAATACAAAACAATGGCAACTACTTTAAAAAAATATTTTTTGCAATATTGGTTTTTAGTCAGGTACAGTGAAAACTGTGAAATACGTGAATCGTTTTCGGTTCACTAAAAGCGTAACATTTTTTTGCACAGCGGATAATTATATATCATTATAATGATGTGATATCGTTAATCGTTAACATATTTCTAATATAAAACAACAAGGAAGAAGGCATTAACCAGAAAAAAACTACTTCTACTTTGTAGCCATATAGTAGTAGTTAATAATCAAGATGCGGCGATAATTTATTATTGTATTCAATGACAATGAAGTTAATAAGCCCAATATTATTAGCATAATATAGAAGGCGAATTGACACGTCTTTTCACAAATGTGACACATATTTGAAAAGCGCAATATAGTCGGTGTGGTACATTACATTATTTTCTATAAATTTATCTAGCTGCCCGGCACAGCCAGTAGCCAAAAATAATATAATCTTCATTTATTTGCAACAATACGATATGCTTGAAACAGTTTTCATGTTATTTTAGTAGCCATTCTTGATTCTATATTTGTAAAATTCTTTTGCTTATCAACTGCATTGTTAACTACAATAATTTTTGTGATTATTAACATTTTGATTATTAACTTTTTGGGTATACATATAACCTTTTTCTGAATACAGAAATTATATCCAATTAATATTTATATGCCAATATTTTATAGGTATATTTCTATTGGTACCTGTATTTTAATACGTACGTATTGTATTCGATACATTACTTTTCACAATACTATTATTGTTAAATATTTTTAAGTTTACAAAAAATGTATAATTTTTAAAGTGTTTTTTTTTTTTTTTTTTTTAAATCATCATAATATACAACAAAGCAATTGAAGAAAAATTAAAATAATAACAATTATTACAAATATAAATAAAAATTAAAAATATAACTAATAATATATTTTTATTTTTTTTATTTTTTTTACTTTTTTATGGACAAATTTCTTATTAAAAAAAAAAAAAAAAATTAAAAAAATAAAAAATAAATAAAATAAAAAAATAATAATAGAAAATAAAAATAAAATTATTAATTAACAACCAATCATTTGTGTTTGTGTTTGTGTGTTTGTTTATGTAAATTTTTGTTTTTCTTATGTTTTACACGCGTTGAAAAACTCTTCTAATTTATGTATCAACTAATTTTCCACTTGCAATAATTTGTAAGGATGCGTGTGAGTGTGTGTGTGATGAAAATAATATATAATATGTATTTTCAAAATAAAATTATTAATTTTTTTTTAAATATATATAATTCCTAATTTATAAAAAAAAAAAAGAAAATATACACAAAATAATATAATAATAATAATAATAATATTAATAATCATTATAATAATAAATAATTATAATGATATTTATAATAATTAATATCCTTAATAAGATTGTTTTACGTTAAAAGTATATATATTTTGTATTTTGTTACGTGTGTGTGTGTGTGGGTTTGTGTGTATGTTGTTTAATTTGTTTTTTTTATATAATTTAATTAAAATTTTTTGTTTTTCTTTTGAACAAAACATACGACGACGACGACGACGACGACGACGGACGACGACGATATATTTTATAAAATATGGAAAGATGATAATAATAATAATGTTTAAAAGAAAAAATTAAAATTAAAACAAAGTTATATTTAAAACAAAAAAAAAAAAATAAAAATACTGAAATTAATTATAATTAAAAAAGTCAAATTTTAATTATATTGTTGTTTTTTTTCTTCATTTCTTCTTTGTATCTCTTAAATAATTATTTACTTTTTTTTAGTTCCCTTTTTAAATTTTTTTTAATTTTTTTTTTTTTTTTTTAATTTTTTTTTTTTAATTATAATTTACACAATTATATATTTTTTAGTTATTTTATTTTCTATATATGTATATATTTACCCCGGTAGCACCCGCTGCCTGCAAAATATCTTTTAATTTTTAATTTATTAGTTCATTTTTCCTTGTAAAATTGAGATTCCCAAATTTTTTCTTTTTTTTATTAGATTATATAACAAAGAAAAAAAAGCTATAGTATGACAATATGAGGACAGTCAGAGGAGAGATTATCAGCGAATTGAGAACCTTAATAATTTCATAAATAGCTGAGGTAGCTGCTACACAACCTGACGCGTGTAAACCAACCAAGCTAATAAATAGAACAAAACTATTCACCATAGCTTTGTGGTTTTTTTGTATTATTTATAAAAATGAAAAATTTATGTGTAGCAAATTGGAACAATGTAACAAAAACGAATTTCGGGGGAAAAAATTATAAATGTATTTTTAATTATATTTTATAATGGCACTTTAAAATTTCTATTTTCATCTCAATTAAAAAAAAAAAAAAAAAAACCAATGTACGATTCAAAGAATCACATAAAAAATTCGTTGTTACAGAATCCATAATTATTGACTATGCAATACTATTATGATCGATAAAATGAGGTGCGGGTGTGTAAGAGGGGGGTTTGGTCAACTGGTATTAATTATATAAAATGAAAAAAAAAGTGGTTGTACAAATTTAAAAATAAAATCAGTATGAGACACTTCGTCGTATCTTGCAGTGTGGTGAATTGTAATATAACTTCTATGCGAAGAAGTTTAGACCAAGATTACACTTGACTATATTAGACCAACTATGGGCTGATCACCCATATAAAAATAATAGAATTCTGAAAACATCTACCTTTCGTAATTGCAGTACAATTGATAAATTGTTATATACTCCGATGCGGAGTAATTTACCAACTTGGCTGTAAGGAAAGGTTTATTAACTACATAAAGGTCCACTTGGAGCAATACATGATTTAAAAAAAAAAAAAAAATATTAAATATAGAGTATTTACGTGATATATATGCGCAGTTTGGCGGATATCTTCTAGACAGAATGATATTTCGTTAAGTACCGAAACGAAAAAGTTAATGTAATTTACACTTGTATACCGACACATTCACATTATGTCAAAGACCAATTAGTTTTTTCAACGTATGGGTGTGTTATTGGTATTTTCATTTTTTTCAAACACATTTCAAAATATAAAATATGTAAACTATTTTCTATTTCTAATTTATATAAAAAAATTAATCTTCAATTTAATATAAATAAAGCAAATAATTTTTCTACACTTTTGATCACACCCTTTTTTATTTTGTTTGACAAAATTTATTTATTGACAGATTATGTGTATAAACGTTCGTCTCGGTATGACAAAAAAAAAAAAAAAAACATAAGCTTTTGTCTGGTCTTAAATATATGCCGCGCATATAGTCGCATTTTTTTCAACATATATAAAAATATATCAATGATCTTTAAAATTCGGGATTGGAAGACGTTAGCTGCAGAGAGGGTAACAGCCCCGCAACTACGTTTAAATGCAATGCAATAAGTAAGTTGTAATCAAAAATATAGCTAATAACTTTGCGGTGATGTGTTCCTTATTCTGATTTATATGATTACCATATTTTAATAACAAAAAACATATTCAAAATGTCGTCGTTAATATTTTATAAAATTTGTGATAATTTAACACTGACTCTGTATGGAACAGTATTTGTCATTTACTTATTTATTTTAATATATAATACCTACTGAAAAATCGAATGTTTCAATTATTATTATCGCGAGAAAAATTGATTTTATGTGTTTGATAGAAAATTTTGCAAAATTCTCCTTCTTCTTTAATTGCCTTATCCATTACCGGACGTTGGCTATCATCATTGCAATTTTTACTTTATTGGACGCAATTCGAAACAATTCTGTAGCATTGACACCAAACCATTTTCGCATATTTGCCAGCCAAGATATACGACCTTCAACCCTTCCAAATTACTTGTAGAAGCCGATATTTATCATTCCTCATGATATGTCCATAGTATTCTAGTTTTTGTTGTTTTATTTTATTTAAATGATCGGGTTCTCGACCAATACGTCGAATAACTTCATTATAATTCAATTAAATTATAAAAATTATTAATTTGGAAATCAAATATAGAAAACTGAAAGCTAAAAATGGTAGATTGAGAACATTTGCAACTTTACGTATCAGTCAGTCAGATCAATTTGAGAGTAAATTAAGAAATAATAAATATGAATTTATAACAGTTTGATTTAGCGAAACTGAAAATAACCAATACGTGATGTCAGCAAAAGTATTATTGTATTATTTTAAAAAATTAATTTTGAAGAACAAGGACTTTTCTGGAAAATTTTCCACTAGCTTTCAAATTGTTAAGAAATATTGTCTAGAGTCATCACTGATATAAACATAAATTGCTACATCATATATATCGCATATTTGCCAAATTACTCAGTAATAGAATGAATAGATTAAGTAATTAACTTCTACTATGGATGATGATTTAAAAAAACAATACTTCAAATATAGCATAGACGCTTTGTCGAGACCTTAGTATAATATAACTCATTTGTAAAATTCCTATATGAATATGAAAAATTTCCAATTAATTGGTGAAATTCGTCTGGGAATGTATGGCAATGATAGTTCGTCAAAAATTAGAAATGTCATACAACGTTTCCGTTCAGACCATTGCGAACGATAATATTTATCTCATGATATTTTTTGCTAAAATAATAAAAGTAGATCTCATGAAATTAAAACAACGAGGAGCAGCAGACATTAATTTAACTACTGCTGAATACGCATTTCATTAAATTCGTAGTTATTGGTCACAGTATTTTGTACCAAAAATGAAGATTTTCATATTCATTAATAAATAAATAAATAGGTTCATAAATTTAAAATGTCAAACTTAATAAATGGCACTTGAATTAATTTTCAAAGATTTTTCTTTCTATTGTCTTCTGAGATTTCTATATTTTTTATGTAAAAACCCCGTGAATTCATTATTAAAATTAAATTAATTCGTCATACTACGCTTTTTTTCTTTTCCACTGTAACATATATCAAAATATTTGTTGTGTAATAGGGATAACACTGTTTACGAGACAAGAAAAAAGCCAATTAATGGCTTCCTTTGTTTTTTTTTGATCAAATTTAACAACAAAAAAAAAAACGAATCATTGAACGATAAAAAAATTTAAAAAAAAATGAAAAATGAAAAATGAGAAAAGCTCTTCACCACCTCTGTCTTCTAAATGCATGTATATCAAAAATATTGAACGCACCTTCATCTGGTTGTTGATAATACATCTGTTGCATCATTGGATGGGGTGGTGGTGGTTGTTGTTGTTGTTGTTGTTGTTGTTGCTGTTGTTGTTGTTGTTGCTGCTGTTGTTGCTGCTGTTGTTGCATTTGTTGTTGATGATGATGCAACTGTTGTTGTTGTTGTTGTTGCTGTTGTTGTTGTTGTTGTTGTTGTTGCTGCTGCTGCTGCTGTTGTTGTTGTTGTTGTTGCTGTTGTTGTTGCTGCTGTTGTTGTTGTTGCTGTTGTTGTTGTAATTGTTGTTGATGTTGCTCCTGTAATTGTTGAGAGGTCGTTTGTTGTTGTTGCCGAGATTTTTTCGATAATGGAGACATTTGTTTATTATCAATAGCAACACCACCTTTTTTATTATTATTATTATTATTATTATTAATATTATTATTATTATTGTTGCTATTATTATTATTATTAATATTATTATTATTATTATTATTATTATTATTATTATTATTATTATTATTATTATTATTATTATTATTATTAATATTATTATTATTATTACTATTATTATTACTATTATTATTATTATTATTAATATTATTATTATTATTATTATTATTATTAATATTATTATTATTATTATTGTTATTATTATTATTATTATTATTATTAATATTATTATTATTATTATTATTACTATTATTATTATTATTATTATTATTATTATTATTATTATTATTATTATTATTATTATTATTATTACTATTATTGTTATTATTATTACTATTATTGTTATTGTTAATATTACTTGATGTCGGGATACTTAACACGGATTTCGCACGGTTTTTGTCATCATCTGATGGTGATGTTCGCTTGCGATCTTTTGAAAAATATCGTGAGTCATCTGATGAAACATCCAGTTTTTGCTGTTGTGATGGTTGATTATGCTGTTGAATTATGTTTTTATTATATATTTGTATAGTATCAATATTATTATTATTAATATTATTATTATTATAATTTATATTATTATTAAGTTGTGTTGGCTTACTGCCATTACTAACTTGTAAATTTGTGGATGCTTGTTCAGCAGCATTAGGTGTTATAACCGAAGATGTTGTTGATGTAGCACCTGTTGTTGCTGTTGTTGTATTACCTGATGATGATGGTGTTGTCGTTGTGGATACTGCTGTACTAGCGTTTGTATTAATTGTAGTTTGTCGAGACCATGTTGTTTTGCGGCCAGTTCGTGATGCTGGTGGCGGCGATGTGTCACGTTCGCCTTGTAAAAATTTTAAATAACTAGCCATAAAACCAGAACCGGGACCAGTAGGTGTGCCAAATTTTTTTTCAATTGGTTTTATGACCGCATTTGTATTATTTGTTTGTTGTGATGGTGATGATGTTGCTAATGTAGTCAACGATGACTGTTGTTGTTGTTGTTGTTGCGGCGGTTGTTGTTGAAGCTGCTGATGTTGTTGGAGTTGCTGTTGTTGCTGTTGTAAAGAATGTTGGGACATCATATTATTAACGATCGATTGATGATGCTGTTGAAGTATTTGTTGATGTGGTGGTATATGACCTTGTTGCTGTTGTTGGAGCTGATGATGAGAATGATGTTGCACAACATTCGCACGATTATTTTCTGCAAGAAATCCAAGTTCTTCTTCTATATTTGGAACAATTACTTTAGGCGGCGGCTCGTCTTCGCTAGTTTCAGTCAACGTTGCATTGGAATTTGTATTTGTTGAAGTGGATAAATTATAAGAAGATGAAACAGAAGCAGAAGATGAAGAAGTAATAGTGGAAGAAGCAGGAAATATATTACAATCATTATATGAATTTATAATGGCAGCAGATTGATTATTAGACAATTCAATATTATTTTGATGATTTGTTTGTGGAGTGGACAAATGATATGGTGAAAAAAATGGAATAGGTGGTGGAAGAGAAGAAGTTTGCAGAGAGCTAGAT
>OU343118.1:6777500-7160000 GCA_910594885.2 Bibio marci | reverse complement strand
ACATCTATCGAAACGTAATTGTACACCAATTGGTGAATTGTTACATACTCACATACGTAGTAATTTTTCCAATTTGACTGCATTGTTATACTACGTTCACGTGGTAGTGTGGTGCAATGGATTTGAAAATCATTCCTATACGTGTGCTCACGCGGTGCTTCCTAGGCGTAGTTAGACATTTAATTAATTTTGTCAGTGTATAATGTATACAGGTGCGCAAATCTGTAAGCACCACTTCCATTTTTTTGCATTTAAATTTTGTAAAATTATATATTAAACATAAGGACTTGGAAATAAATTTGCTCGAACTGCAATTCTTTCATTTTATCAACCACCACCTCAGCAAATATATTTCTATGACTAATTTTCGTCTAATATATTAATTAATGTTACAATTTTTATATCTTTACAGATTCGTAAAAATATTTTCATTTCCTCTTCTATTTCCCAAACGTTGTTTAAATGGGGCAAATTTTCAGAATCAATATTTTCATTATTATATATATTTACGTTATCTTTTACTAATGATCCTTTAATTTTTAAATATTATTATTTTATTATATAGATCACAATGAATGATTATTAGCTGTTAAAATAAAAAAAACCACACTATATATACACAATATATATACGCAATACAATGACTTTTAATTGAAATAAGATAAAACAATGATAAAATATAAACTGATACTATACTACCATCACTTTTTTTAGTGCATACTAGAAAATCAATTACGCTACAGCTGCGTCTAAAATAAAAAGCCAGCAAGAAGTATTTAGTAACTACTTTTGAAATTCCATATGACACTATTTTGAGGTGTTAATGTTATTACATAGGTATAAAAAATATAAAACAATAAAATAATAAAAAATTAATAACATAACAAATTAATAAATTAAATCGTCATCATTTATTAACTTCAAATACCTATGTTATTTCTTATGATGAAAAATAAACCAAATATGACATTAACCATGTGCAGTTAGTAGCAGAATTTAATTCTATAATTTTCGATAAGTTGAAAATTTTCGTTTGCAATTACTTTAAAAAATTATATATTTTTAACACAAATTGCATAAAATTAACTAAAATTAACGAATATTTGCTTTTATTAAATTAAATTATGTTTGGAAACTGCGATAACAAATGAATAATAATTTGGCATTTGTTTGTTTGGCAATTGTTTCGGAACTGAAATAAAATCCTAAAGTACCATCTCCACCGTAAACAGAAATGAAAACTGCCTGGCTGAGTCATCAAACCTTATATTCCACTCGGTAGATAGGGAGACGAAAATGGAACCAAATAGTGGTATCCTCCGAAATAATTAAATAAAAATTACTGTTTAATCTATTTTTTTTATTTCAGCCACCCAACCCGCTCTTAAAGTATATTTCTTATTCTTAATGCATGCTATTACAAATACTGAAAATAATGCAAACTATAAGGTTAGTTTTATTTAAGCTAAGACTGATACTGGTTATAAATATTTATTTGTTTTAATTATATTAAATATACATAACAATACAACTGTAATAAGTACAATTTTTAATTTATTTTTGCAGTACGTTTTCCGGAAAATATTTTACTTTTTATCTAGAAATATTGCATCAAAGATAATTAGAATTTTGCATAAAAAAAAATAAAAAATCAAAAATAAAAGAAAAAGGAATTAACGTAAAACATAAAATAAATAAAAGAAAATTTATATCACAAAAACTCTGGTATTAAACAAGTTTTTATCGTGTTTGGTTGGTCTTGGTTGTAGTATTTTTCTTCAATGACCTTTTATTTCATTTCTCTAACTAAAGCCAAGATGAACACAATTGCGATTTGCGTATAACTAGGTAACAAAGCACCAAAAATATAAAATATTAATTAGTAATAAAAAAAGATAAGTAATGAAAATATATTTTGATCAAAATTATATGCAAGAAGAATGATAAAAAAAAATAAAAGAAAAAGACGCATCGACGAAGAAATGCACATGATGATGATGACAAAGACTTTGGTGGTGGTGGTGCTGGTGGTGTGTAAATTTAGTGCGTGAAACGATAAGTTTTTTTTTTTTTCAATTATGTTAAAATAAAAATTGCAGCATGCAATGCACATTAATATTTTATGTTCAACTTTTTTTAATTTTTTTTATAAAATTTAAATTTTGATTACCTTATTTACACAATTAATTGAAGAATATTTATACACAATACAATAATTTTTAATGCAAAAAAAAAATTTTTTTATTGTTTTTTCCTTTTATTTGTTCGTTGTTTTAAAAAAACAAAAACGAAAGAAAGAAATAAAAAAAACTACTATAGTTTTTCTCGTTTTTCCCTCTATATTTTTAAATGTTGCTGCGTTCGTCGATCAAAATCATCATTATCATTGTCATCGTAGTTCTACTTCGTTTCATACAGTATAAATTAATTTTCATACAATTTTTTGTTTTTTCAATAGATAGATTGCGTGTGTACAAAAAAAAATTATTTTCTTTTCACATTTATTTACACTTAAAAACACAAAAATATAACAAAATATTATAATTGAACAATTGTAAATAGTCTATTTGTAATTTTTAATGAATTTATTGAAAAAATATTACAATTAACTATATTAATTTTTTAATGTAATAAAAACTAAACATAACGTCTCGCCTTTCACATTTATGAACGCCATTTTGTTGGAAACCAAAATTAAAAAAAATTATACTGGTATTGAGTTCTTGATGTGCGTATACAAATTTGTTAATGTGTTGTATAGGAAAATGAGAGAATCACAGAACAAATCAGAAAATCATCAAACACATACGTGCAAACACCATACACATGCATAGATCTTATTATAAAAACACTGTTCTGCTGCTACACTACGCCAATTGCACAAAGAAAACCGCTCATTTATACTAGATATATATATATAAATACATATCATATAATCTATAATGTATTGTATTATTGTAAAATATATATAATATATTGATCATATTTTTACATATTCTTAATTTATTATTCATTTGCATAATGGAAACAAATAGCATATAGATCGATCTCACATTCAGAAAACCGACCAAACGAATATCCGAATGACTCTGAACTACACTACAAATACATTACTTACTACACAGTACACAACACAATAAAATACACTACTCTTTTTTTTAACACTTCAATTCAACTTCACTTCACTTCATTTTCGCATTCACACATCAGACATCACCAAATATTGAGAGCAATTCAATGAAATTTCATATTTTCATATATTTCTATATTTCATATTTTAAGTTTTATTTAATTCGAGCGAGAATATGCACATTATGCACACGCAACGCAGCGAACTGCGTCCAGCGGCATCTATTAATTTCTACTACATTAAATTAAGCAAAATTCATGTGATTAAATTATAGTTTTTATAGTTTTATTTATAGTTTTTAAGATATTCTTTTCACAATTCAAAAATTTGTATAATATTCTTTTTACTAATTATTCCTTTTACCGGTTAACATTCTTAATTTATTTATTATTTACTTTATTGTGGTTATTTGTGTTTACAAAATTACGCATAAATTACGTATGCATTTTTCACGCAACACACACACACTAATGTGGTAACCAGTAACCACATCATAAATTCATATCTACTATGCTACTATACAAACACTTCAACTCACCTACCATCGGTACGCTAATACCGAGAATAGCAGAGAACATAGAGAAACTAAAATGAAAATCAGTATAATAAGTATGGATATATGAATCCGTATAAATTAGTATATATTATATATGAGTAATGAAAGTGAATACTACACAAATACAAATACTAAAATACTTCTCTATTGCCTATTTGATATGACTGACTGATACACTGGTTCTAACGAGACTCCGTCTTGCCTGCAGCTATCTGACAGTAGATAAAATAAAAAGTATACGTTGGTAATAAGCATTTCTTTTCTCACTCTATATTGTAAATCAATAAAATGAAAATGTAATAAAAAATTTACTCCAACTGTAGGACGCAGCCAACTTAAAAACGAAAAATATTTTTATTTAAAGGCGTACTATATTCTAGCTAGCTACAATGCCATTATTAAAAAATTTCAAGTTAATTATACGAAAAAATTTCATATCAAATTTTCTCGCTAGCTTTTCGATCCGGTAAAATTTAGTGTTATAGTTAATGTTGCTCGGGTTTAAAATTAAATACGTACATATAAAAATGATATGATATGTAGGTGGTATACCAACTAAATCTTTATTTTCATGTCATGCGTTTTTTTTTTACCATAAAGGACAGGAGAACTTACAGTATATATTATTTATACATATAAATTACACCATATGGTCTCGTTGAAATGTCATTAATTATACCATTCGACTATTTGAAATGTCAGTATTTTATCATTTGTCTTATAAATGTTCTATAATTTATAAGCCTACTTTAGCCTACTATTTAATATACATAATATGTATGTATTGTATATGAAATGAATGGATAAAAAAGATAAAAATCTTTAATGAAAAAATGGAGCTGAAGTGAAGTGTTTGTGAACTCGTACTCGTATCGTATCTTGTACTGTGTAGTTTGTCATAAATAGTTAATATTTTTATTTAAGAATAAATATTAATATTTAATTAATTTAAAAATAATTATAAAAAGGAATAATATTTTTGAAATTTGGAAGACAATAAATTTTAGTTAAATTTTATATGGATCAGGTATACTTTATGATATATTTAAAATGGCCACAAAGTTGAAAGGTAGGTTTATATAGCGTAGTGTATATAATATTTTTTTTCACATATTTATTTTTTTATGTTCTGACTGGCTGGTTTCTTGTGTATTGTGTAATTAATTATCCATTATTGTATATCCGAATGTGTGAATTTATTTTATTTTTTTTTTCTCACAAAATGTAATGATAAATGATAGATTTTTTTATGGTCGTTGTTATCATTTTGAAGTAATTTAGTTCATTTGTGCAAATGTGCACTCCAAGTTCAAATTCCATCCAATCATGTTTTAAAAAATTCGATTATTGATTTTATATTGTATTTTTCATAAGGAACTGCAATGGCTTCCAATTCTACCAAAAGTGACAATCCTGCCACTACAATACATAATAATGATCGAAATAAAAAATGGCAAATGGAATTGGCAATGGAACGTTTGCGTTCCAAATCATCACAACAACGTACATTTCCTGATTTGGCTAAAGCCATGCGAATGTCAATGTTAGAAAAACGCTACGCTTTAGATGCAGCGGAAAAAGCTAATTTACAAAAATGTTTAGATAGTATGCAGCACTGCATAAAAGTTACAACAAAACAAGGCCTCATTGAACGTTTAGAAAGTTTATCACGCCAATTACGTTTAACATTTATGGAAGAAATGTCTGGTTTATTTATCTCATCTGAAATGTTTTATGTTGAAATAATTTTAGATACAAATGGAATTGTACAAGATGTTAAAGTACACCATGAAAGTGTTAGTGAACAACGCTCATGTAGTGATTTAGTAAATTGTTTAGTCAAAGGTGATTTTGCCGATTTTACATCCCATTTGGAAGGTTTGGTTGCCATTTATCAATTAAATGCAGACACAAAGATTAAAAGTACAGCATTTATAGCATTACAAGCATTAGAAATGGATTTATCCAAATTATATTTACTTCAACCAAATAATCCCAATAATATTAATATTATTGATAATAAAAATAATACATTATTATTACTCTTAAATTCTGATGTTGGTATAGTACAACTAAGGCGTGTTGGACATCCAATGAAATTAACATATTTTATATCTCCATATGATCTATTAGATTTAGAAACAAAAACATTAAAACCCTTAACAATTGAATTAATTGAATCAACAAAACCATCATTAGGTTTTTATGTAACTATTAACATTGAAGGATCAAATAATTTAAATAAATTGCAAATTTCACCATTATTATCATTTAATAATAATAATAATAATCAGGAACCAAATCAACGTCAACAAGCTAATGGTAGTATTGGCGATGGTGTACGAGGGTTGAATACATCGCAATTTAATTATTTGCCATTACAATCTAATAATTCAGAAATGTTGCCAGCTGTATTTTCATTACGATTAAATAAATCTATGCCTATATCAACAATAATATTACGAAAAATTATTAAAATTATTAATATAGAATTTATTGATTGCAATCAAGCTGTACCATTATTAAATCTGATTGTACAGCATGCTTCATCTGATTCATTAAAAACAAATAATGGGATATTTGTTACATTACCCGACCAAAATCATTGTTATTTCATGACTGAAAATAAAGTTTTACAGGTAATATTTTTATAATTTATTATTTTTAAAATACAATACAAAGCATTTACTAAATTAAATTTTTACTTAATTATTATCTACTCTATTATTTTTCAATTTTTAACATAATTGGTAATTTATTAAATAATTGATAATCTTTGTACATTCATATTCAAGTCTTTTCATTTTTAAAATATTCCAATATGAAGTAAACATTAAATATCAATTCGAGATCCGTATGATTGTATCATTGGATCTTAAAATAATAATTGTTAAGTTTTATTAGCTATTTAGTAAATAATTGCAATTAAATTACAACAATTTCAAAATATAAAAATTAATAATAAATGTCATCAATATATATATATTCTATAATTATGTTGAAGAGGTGACTCAAAAAACATTTCCTATTGAATTGCATATAAAATATATAATTTAAGTAGTAAATAATTTCAAATTTATTAAATAATGGTCTGCACAAATTCGAAAACAATAGTTTTTCAGTTCATAAAATTTAAATTCACGTGCAAGCAAACCGATTTGATATGTTGTATTCATATATTTACTAACGTATGGCACTTAAACCTAGAGGTGGTGGTTTTAGCCTTCTACAACGGATATGTCCGCCGCAGCTGACGTCTTCCAATCTTAAATTAATTAAGGAACTTTACGTCACCGTTTACTGAATCTTGTCATAGAGCTTTAGGTCTTCTGACTTTCAATTTTCCTTCTGGAACACCGTTCAACAGTTTTTATAGGTACACGTTCATCCTTATGACATTAAACGTAACCAAGCCAATTTATTCTATTGATTTTGATTGTTATGTTAATATTTGGTTCACCGTACAGGCTATCTATTTCAAAGTTATATTTTCGTGTCCATCCATTTTGTTATTTCACTGAATACAAATGCTACGAATTGTCCTTCGTCCAAAAATCCGAATTTAATGTTCCAGGTACTGGACGTATTAAAGTTTTATACATCTTGCAATAAATCTCATTGTAATCTTTAATTTAATTGGATTTTTTTTTTAATCCGTAGTAGCACCTATTTGCAATTGCTACCCTGCGGCAAATTTCCCCACACCAATATCATTTTCCACATTTACCAATGACTTCAAGTATACAAAGCTATTAACAATGTCAAAATTATATTCTCCAATAGTAACAGTTTGATCTCGAATACCTCTTGCATTATTTGCAACCATTTAGTTGTGTCTGCATTCACTCTGACACGTAGAACCGATGCCTCCTTGTTTAATGGTTCGAAAGTATCCTTGAAAGCTACCACGTTTCCACCCAATAGAACTAAACATCAGCATACGTCAATAGTTGCGCGCATTTTGTTAAAATTGTTCCATGTTTATCAATATTTACGCCCCTCACTCTTCTACGCAATATTAAAAAATACAAATTTACCTTATTGGCACCCAAATTTACCTTATTGGCACCCTGTTTGTATAATGGACAAATAATATCATCGTTCCACTCGTCTAGAACCTATTCATTATTCCAACCCTTAACAATCAGATCGTGCAGTTGAAACCATTAAGCATTTACATTAAGTTTATAGAGTTCACCTGGTAAGTTATGTGATGCATTATTCGTGAGCTTTAGAATAATCTTTATTTAGTGTATTGAGCTATAATTGACTGAGCATTTTGAAATTGCCCATCTTCCACAGTATTTATTGGCGTGCTTACATTTCATTAATTTTAAAGTACTTGGACCATCTATCGAGGCCCATTTCCTCTTGCGCCATAACCTATCCAGCTTTATATTTGCACAAAAACTGTGGTTTATTTGTTATAATTTCCTGTTTTTGGTATTTCGGTGTAAACTCAAAGTACCTTGCCACAACAAAGTTTTAATAGCCTATGATGAAAGTTTGAAATAGTTGTACATTTTTCATTACTTGAGTCGTCGTTTATCCAGTTAGATCCGAGGTTGTATTGTGCTGAGTTCATAAATTCGTTGTTTTCCCGAAATTGGCAGTTAAATTTACTTCCAATCTACTTGACCATTCTGTAAATTCGTAGAGTTTTTACATGGGTATACTTCACCTCTACTGATAGTATTTATATTAGCATTGCTGGCTCGTCTTACCACTGTGTGTTAATTAAATCATATCATTAAAAAAGTATTAAGTGGACATTTTTTTTTAATATTTTATATATATATCAATAGTTTCAATTTAATTATTTTAGGTAATTTAAATAACTTCAATATTTTTTAAGACAATAATGCATGTTTCACGATTGTCAAGTTATAATTATTCCCTTCTATGAACAACATAGCTATCATTAAAATATAAGCTCTATATCATACAAATTATAACTTCGTAATGTGAATAATTCGGTGACATGAACAACTATCAAAACAAATGATGCACTCTTCTCTTTTAATAGTACTTCTGCACGATATGATTTCACATCCAAAACACGTATGAAAATAACAACGTTCTGATTTTACTTTAAACTGTCTATCAGACTTTAAATTTATTTTAAACGTTAAACTTTTCTTTTGTGTAAATTGCAGTACACATATTATAATTTGATTTTTTTTTCATTTAAAATAGGGTATCAGTGTTACCAGTATACCATTCACAGAACCTGATCATGTTCCACAAATATTAAAATTATTAAGACAACAAGCTCTCTTTAATACATTAATTTGTAGTTGTATAAGAAGTATTAATACAAAACCTGGTAAATTATAAACCAAAATCTTTTATTAAATTTTATAATAAATTTATTATATTTTTATATTTTTATATTTCTATATAGACATAGAAAATTGTACAATGTTTGAAATTAGTTCTCTATCTTGTCAACATATTACAATTGCACTAGAGCATTTATTTGAAGAATCACTTACAACCATTGAGTTTAATTTAAATAATATCTCAAATATTGAATGTAGCATTTTCTCATTAAGTACAAATTATGATGTAATTGCATCAAAATTATCAAAAATTATACAAAAATCAATGTCAATACCGATAGCATTACGTGCGTTATTACTATCATGGAAGGAAGAAAATGTTAATAAAGTAAAACGTTCATTAGATAACGGAAATTATAATTTATCAATTTTTCCAAGTAATGGAGGAGGTAGAAATGGTGGAAGTGGAAGCAACAGTGATAAAAGTATTATATATAGCATGGGACTAGGAGAAATTGGTGGAGGAAGAACTGTTTTTGATACTATTGGAAATAATAATAATATTTTAACAAATAATTTTAGTAATAATTGTTACAATAATAACAACAATAACAATGATAACAATGAGTTTAACAATATTAATAATAATAACAATGATAATTATAACAAATATAATAATAATAATAATAATAATAATAAAAATATCAATAGCAACGTTAATAATAATATCAATAACAACGTTAATAATAATAATAATAATAATAATAATAATAATACCAATAATAATAATAATATTAATAATAATAATAACATTAATAATAATATTAATAATAATAATAACAATAATAATAATAATAACAACGATAATAACAATAATAACAGTAAAAATAATAATAGTAATAATAGTAATAGTAATAATAATAATAAAAATAATAATAATAATAATAAAAATATCAATAATAACGTTAATAATAATAGTTATAATAAAAATAATTACAATAATATTAATAATAATAATTATAATAATATTAATAATAATAACAATAATATAAATAGTAACAATCAGAATAATAATAATACTAATATTAATAATAATAACAATAATATAAATAGTAACAATCAGAATAATAATAATACTAATATTAATAATAATAATAATCAGATTAATGTAAATAATAATAAAAGTAATAATAATAGTAGTAACATTAACAATATTACTAATGCTATTAATAACAATAACAATGTAAATAATAAGAATAAACGTAATAACAATAACAATAATCCCAATAATCCTAATAATAATAACAATAATAACAATAAAAATAATTACAATAATAATAATAATAATAATAGTAATAATAACAATAATAATAATAATAATAACAATAGTAATAATATTAATAATAACAGGAATAATAATAAGAATAATAATAATAATAACAACAACAATAACAACAACAACAACAACAACAACAACAATAATAACCACAATAACAATAATAATAAAAATAATAATAATAATAATAATAGTAATAATAATAGGAATAATAATAAGAATAATAATAATAATAATAAGAGTAACAATAATAATATAAATAATAATAATAAAAGTACTAGTAATAATACAAATAATAATAAGAGTAATAATAATAATAATACAAATATCAATAAAAATAATAATTATAATAATAAAAATAACAAAAATATTAATAATAATAATAATAATAATAATAATAATAAGAGTAATAGTATAAATAACATTGATAATAATAATTATACTAATAATAACAATAATAAAAATAATAATAATAATAATAATAGTAGTAATAATATAAATAAAAATAATAATAATAAAAGTAATATTAATAATATCAATGATAATGATAATGATAATAATAGTAATAATAATATTAATAATAATAAAAATAATAATGATAATAATAATAATAATAATAATAATAATAATAATAATAATAATAATAATAATAATATTAATAATAATAATAATAATATTAATAATAATAATAATAATAATATTGACAATAACAATGAAAACAGTAATTTTAATAATTATAATAATAATAATAATAATAATAATAATAATAATAATAATAATAATAGTAATAGTAATAGTAATAGTAATAGTAATAATAATAATATTAATAATATTAATAATATTAATAATAATAATAATAATAATAACAATAACAATAATAATAATAATAATAATAACAATATCAATAACAATAATTATAATAATAATAATTATAATAATAATATCAATAACAATAATAACAATGATAATAATAATAATAATAAAAATATTAACAATAATAAAAATAACTATAATAATAATAATAATAAGAATAATAATAATAGTAGTAATAATAATATTAATAATGACAATATTAATGTTAATAATAACAATAATAATAATAGTAAAAATGATAACAATCATGGTAGTAGTAATATAATTAACAATCCTATAAATAATGATAATAATACTGTTAATGACAATAATAAAGTTAATAATAATGATAATGATGATGACAACGGAAAGGATAATGATAATGATAGTGATAATGAGCATGATACTGATAATGATAACAGTAAAAATAAAAATAGAGACGATGATAATGAAAAAGATGATGGTAATAATAATAATAATAATAATAATGATAATAGTAATAATAATGATAATAATAATGATAATGATAATGATAATAATAATAATGATAATGGTAATGATAATGATAATGATGATGATAACGATAATGATAATTGTAATAATAATAATAATGAAAATGATAATGGTAATAATAATAATAACAATAATTATAATGATAGCGGAAACAATAATAATGGAAGTAATAATGGAAATAATAGTAATAATAATATGAAAAATTGTAATAATAACATTGGAAATAATCATAATGTCCACGAAAACAATGCTAATAATAGAATTAATAACAATAATAATAGTAGTAATGATAATGATTATAATGATAATGATTATAATGATAATAATGATAATGATAATGATGATAATGATAATAATGACAATGATAATAATAATAATGATAATAATGATAATGAAAATAATAATGATAATGATAATGGTAATGATAATAGTAGTAATAATAATAATAATAGTAATAATAGTAATAATAATGATAGTGATTATAATGATAATGAAAATGATAATTATAACGATAATTATAATGATAATGATGATAATAATAATGACAATAATATTAATAATAATAATAACAATAATAATAATAACAATGATGATGATAATGATAATGATAATGATAATTACGATAATAATGATAATGATAATGGTAATAATGATAATGATAATGATAATAATTATAATAATAATAATAATAATAATAGTAATAATAATAATGATTTTGATAATGATACTGATTTTGATAATGATAATGTAAATGATAATGATAATGATAATGATAATGATAATGATAATGATATTGATAATGATAATGATAATGATGATGACGATGAAGATGACGATAATAATATTATTTCAAACAATAATAATAATCGTAATAATAATAATGGAAATAATAATAACGGTGGTAATAATAATAATAATAATAATAATAATAATAATAATAATAATAATAATAATAGTAATAATAATAATAATAATAATAATAATAATAATAATAATAATAATGATAATAACAATAATGATAACAATGATAATAATAATAATGATAATAATAACAATGTTAATGATAATAATAATAATAATAATAATAATAATAATAATAATTATGATAATAATAGTAATGATAATAATCAGAATAATAATAATAACAATAGTAATAATTATTATTATAATAGTAATAATAACAATTATATTAGTAACGATAATAATAATAATAATAATAATAATAATAATAATAATAATAATAATAATAATAATAATAACAATAACAATAATAATAATAATAATAATAATAATAATAATAAAAACATAATGAATGATAGTGAAAATAATGGAAATAGTAGCATTAATACAAATCCTACCGATATTAATTATCATGTTACAAAATTATTAAATCAAAATAATCTTGATAATGTAAATTTATCTTTATTCCATCAATCTGGTGACAACACATCCATAGCTAAAAATTATTTAGAAAAGAAGATTTTTAGTGGTATTCATTCTGATAATAATACCTTATTAAATCAATTGCTAATAAATAAAAACAGTAATAGTAGTATTGATACCGACAGTGGTGCTATTATTAGTGCCAATAATAATGGTGCTGCTAATAAAACTAATAATAATAATAATAATAATAATAACAATAATAATAATAATAATAATAATAATAATAATAATAATAATAATAATAATATTTATAATAATAATATTAATAATACAACACCAGTGAATGAATTATCTACTGACAAACAACAATATGATGAACATTATGAAGGTACATCAATTAAAAGACGCCGTACAGAGGAGGATTTTCCGAATAGCCCAAAGAGCGACATTACTAATTTAATGGAACATTCATCAAATAATAGTAATAATAGCGACTCCAACTCTTTGGGTACATCATCATCTGCAGTGTCAGATGCTGGGGTTGCTTATATAATTCATCGCGATAATTCATCATCTTCATCATCATCATCTTCATCATCGTCATCATCATCATCATCATCAACATCATCAAAATCATCACCTTCGATATCTAGTATTGGAACTACTTTTACAACGACTGAAACAAATGTAACAAACACCAATTCAAATTGTGCTAATAAATATGATAAAACCGATAGGAATAATGCAAGAATAAATAATACTAATAATATTAATGATAATAATAATAATAATAATAGTAATAATAATAATAATAATAATAATAATAATAATAATAATAATAACAATAATAATAATAATAATAATAATAATAATAATAATAATAATAATAATAATAATAATAATAATAATAATAATAATAATAATAATAATAATAATAATAATAATAATAATAATAATAATAATAGTAATAATAATAATAATAATATTAATAATAGTTATGAAAAATATAGTGGAGGTGATTCAGAATCTGTACGAATGAAAATTAAATTAAATTATAAAGATGACACAAAAAGAGATACAAGTAATGATAATAAAACTTCTGCTTTAAGTATTACGCCAATGTCAACATCTGGTTTAAATTCCGTATTAAGCGGGATGGGTTTGAAAAAGCGACCGGGTTTTGAAATTATTCCGATAACAACATTACCAGCGCAAAGTTTACCATCATCCATAACAATTACGCCAATTAATACTTCGAAAACAAGTGGTAATAATGAAAAAAAATCATCATCATCATCATCATCATCGTCAAACAGTTCAAGTAATAAAAGATTTGACGAACGTTCTACAAAAATTGACAAAAAGAAAAAACGTAGACGTGATGATAGTCCAATGGGACCTCCTGAAAAAATATCACGACCAGTTAATGTTATTCTGAAATCTTCAACGGATCAGCCACTTTCGCCATCTGGATTAATGCGAAAATTGACAACGTCACCGATTCATGGGAAAAGTAATAACAATGGGAGTGGAAGTATTAATAATGCAAATAATAATGGCAATGGAATAAATAATAGCAATTCTTCAACAATTCAATCAACAACTACAATAACATTATTAAATAAATCAAATCTAAAACATGCGCCTGGTCATCATAGTAGTCCGAAAAATCACCAAGGATTATCAAGTTCAAAAAATACACCATTTATTTGCGTATCTTCACCAAAACATCAAACATCAAGCTCCGGTTCAGGTAAACCAAGTATGTCAACATTAAAATCAGTATCAAATTCACTGAGTTCAAAATCAAATGAAAAAAGCACAATATCTATGAAATCAGCATCATCATCAACATCTTTATCATCATCATCGTCTTCTTCAACAAATATTGCAATGTCCTCTTTATCTTCCGGATCACGTGAACAACGTGATCGTGATAAAGATCGCGAACGTGATAAAGATCGTTCGTTAAAATATTCTTCGGGTAATAGTAGCCCAAAATTAAAACTATCAACAGTTAAGTTGAAACAAATTGATTTAAGTGGTGCTTTTTTAGAACCAAATGATTCTTTGTTATTCGATGGTATATTGGCATCTAATGATTCACTAAAATCATTGAACAATAAAACCTATACAAATCGTAAGAGATTAAGTGCTGTAATCGATCAACTTATATCGGCTCAACATATTTCCGATGATTCCACATCACCATCGGAAAAATTATCCACTGGTAATCATTTTTATTTTATTTAAAATTTTTTGACGTGTATTTACGAATATTTTGCAGGTTCTGGAAACGAAACTTCTTCATCATCGTCAGTAAAAACGAGCGAATACAAAATAAAACCAAGTTCAGATGGTATGAAAATAACATTCAATAAAACTAGAACAAAAGATTCATCACCATCACGTAATTCTGTTTCATCGCTAAAATCTATTTCTAGCAGTAGTAATAATAATAATAATGGTAATGGAAATGGTTCAAATTCACCCAAATCACATACAGGGTTAAAACCTGGTGTTAATAGTGGACCTGCATCTAAAAAACCTCAATCAAATGTAATTCAAAATTCATCTTCACCAAATAAAATATTAAATTCAGGTTTAGGAAACAATTCATCATTGTTATCAACAAAATCATCTTTTTCCCGTTCAAATTCTGCAAATAATATAAATACAACCAAATCATTGAAGAGTTTTTCTTCGTCATACTCATCTTCTAGCGATTCTAATAAGAAAGATAAACATTTTGCATCCAATAAAGGTAATTTTTTGTTTCAGAATTTAAACACAATATTTATAAAGTGATTATATTTATTATGTATATTTTGAGTAGATGGTGAACGTCAACATAATTACGATCAAGTAAATGATTTTATTAAATCATTTAATGCAACAAATAATAAAGTTATGGAAAAATTTTTTGTATCTTATCAAATACCAAAAAAATCTCGTTCTGATGATAGTAAAAAATTAAATTTACATGGTGCAACAACATTATCAATAACACCATCAATTACGACAATATCAAATGCAACAACTTCTTCATCGATTATTCAATCAAACTCAACTAACAGCAGCAGCAGCAGTAGCAGTAGTAGTAGTAGCAGTAGCAGTAGCAGTAGCAGTAGTAGTAGCAGTAGTAGTAGTAGTAGTAATAGTAGTAGTAGTAGTAGTAGTAGTAATAGTAATGGCAGTGTTAGTAATAATAGTAATAATAATAATAATAATGCTAATAATTATAATAATAATGCTAATAATAATAATAATAATGCTAATAATAATAATAATAATGCTAATTATAATACTAATAATAATAATAATAATACTAATAATAATATTAATAATACTAATAATAATAATAAAATTAATAATAATAATAATAATAATAATAAAACTAATAATAATAATGATAATAATAATAATAATAATAATAATAATAATAATAATAATAACAATAACAATAATAATAATAATGATAATAATAATAATAATAATAATAATAATAATAATAATAATAATAATAATAATGTTAATAGTAACAATATTAGCGGAAATAATAATAACAGTAGTGGTATTGGTATTACTATTAGTAACAGTTGTAACAGTGAAAGTAGTAGTAGTGGCAATAATATTAATAGTATTAACAGCAACGGCAGTAGGAGCAGTACTAATATTAGTACGTCTAACGGTAGTAATAATTACAATATTAATAATAATAGTAATAGCTGTAATAGTAGTGGTAGTTTTAGTAATAATAATAATAATGATAATAATAATGAAAATAATAATAATAATAATAATAATTTAGTTACAATAAGTAATACCAATAAAATAGCATCGAATATTCATTCAAAAGATAATAATATGGATTACACATTTCCATCACAAACATGTCCATCAGATATTACAATAACAGCAACAATCGTTGATAATGTATGTAGTTATCGTTCAGTATCACCAAAATATACAATTTCCGATTTACAACAAACAGTGTCACCATCTGCGTCACCATCGGCTTCGTCATCATCATCGTCATCATCATCATCATCATCATCATCATCATCATCATCGTCATCATCGTCATCATCATCATCATCATCATCATCATCATCACGTAATGATTTTCATGAAAAAACAACAAGCTCATCGCCACCTCCTCTTCCCTCCACCTTATCACCGTCATCATCATCATCGTCACTTTCGTCAACAAATTTAAATGTAATGAAATTCAATCAATCAATGCATTCATCAAATAATAATAGTAATAATAATAGTGGCCCTGTTATTGATGTTAGCGATAATGCTGGTAACATTAATAATAATAATAATAGTAACAGCAATAGTTATGTTAATAATTCAATAGAAAAATCAGCATCTCATCAATTAAATTCGGCAACAATCGATTCAATTGTTATGTCACCAGTTGCTGCAACGAATTCGGCGTTATCATCTGCATCGTCATCATCATTATCAACATCATCATCCTCATCATCATCATCTACAGTATTGTCAGTATTTTCTGATTTTTCAAAATTATTAAATTCTTCAGCGTTAACAATAACAACAACATTACCAACAACACAATCTTCATCATTATCAATATCAGCATCATCAGTACCATCAGCAATATCAATACCATCATTAATATCAACGACATCACCAATATCAACATCACCATCAATATCAACATTATCATCAATATCAACAACATCATTTTCATCATCTGAAATAAAAAATAAATCAACAGAACACCGAAATGCTATTCCATTAAATAAATCAACAACGTCATCTGTACAAATGCATATTGTTAAATCACCAGCTATACCACAATCATCAACATCACCAAATTCGCCATCATCACGTATGATTGATGATGAATTAATGGATGAAGCACTAGTTGGTATTAGTGGGAAATGACGTACGAATTCAATCTTTATTTGATAGAATAATAAAGAAAAAAATTGTTCTATTAAGATTTTGTTAACCCACTGATATGTGAATGAATGAAAATAATTGATTCACCTCATGGTGTATTGTGCATGGTGATGTGGTGTTTATTGGTTGAAACACAAATAATTAAATTTAAATATCACAAAATATTAATTTAAATTTTTTTAATGATAAATTTTAATATAATATAAAATATTGGCAAAGTTAATTAGATAAAATAATAGTATATAAATTTTATAGCTAATTATAAAATTTATAAAACTAAAGTTATTTGTCTCATTATTATTTAATGAAAAATAACGATAATAAAAATAATAATGTAATGCAAATTAAATCTTTGCTTTCTTCAAACATATTTTGTTGAAGGACTACGATATAATATATCGTTGAACAGTTGGGCAATGTATGAATTTGCAACATATATATTATATAATGTGTGTGGCTAAATTGAATTACAATTTCATTGGTTGATTATAAATTGGATGGGTCTCTATCATACGATTTCACTTTGTTTGACCATCAATTATGCATCTATTTTGATATTTAAATATTTAATTATTTTTTTTAATTAGTCATCAATTTCAACAAATGACTTTAATAACAAATAATAGCATCGAATTTTAATGTACGAATATATTTAAACATACAAAAATCGATCAATATCTGAATGAATATTGTTTTTCAAAATTTTCTATAATAAAAAAATTGTAAATATTTTACATTACTAATTTTGAATTCAATTGATATAGTCATCAAATTTAGCATAACATTTTTAAATGAATAAACATTTATAATGATTATGATGCGCTAGTTATATTGAATTATATCGACCATATTATTGCATTTTAATAAAATTAGTTGGTTAGTTAGATAGTTATCGATAGAACTAAACAAATTACATTCATTTATTGTAGCCTTCTATTTTATGCATTTAAATTATAAAACCACTTTATTGCTAATTGTGCGTGTAAATATTTTTTATAAATTCAAGTCTCCAAATGCATATATAAAAAAATTTGTAAGGTCATACTAATGCAAATTTAAGAAAAATCAAGCTGCTTAACTATGAACAAATGATTACAATTTAACTATATTCATATATGTATAAATTTCTAATATTTTAAAATTGCTTAACTTTTTTATTTTGTTGGAGTACTGGAGTGGTTTGCTACCAATCGTAATTAAAATATGAGATAAAAGAAAAACATTGATTTGACTAACGGGTTGTTCTAAAATATTTTCTTCAATAAATTTTCAAATTTTCTTTATACAATTCATTAAGTGACAGTCGCTACTCTGATGTCTGAAATATAATCATGAGAATTTTTAATATATATTTTATTATTGTCATAAATCATGAATATATAGTAATCAACACCTTCTTGATATGAGATTGTTTCGAAAAAATAAATAATTTAAATGTAAACACTTTCGTTGTTTTTTAAAAGACAAAAATTCGATTCTTTAATCTGGATAGTAAATAAAGATGAAAATAAAAAAAAAATGTTAAATTTAATTAAAAAATTATAATATGAATATAAATATTAATATTAAAGAAATAAAAAATGTTTTCATAAAATGAAAATCAAATTATTTATAATTTGTCATAAATATAAAAGTAAAAAATTAATAATAATGATAATAATTAATAACACATAGTAATAAGTTATATTTTATAAAAATTTGGACTTAAATTTTCTTAAATTCTTTTCAAATTAAATTCAATAATTGAATTTAAAATAATATATTATGAACAAAAATTAAAAAAATATTATAAATATTTAGTTTGTAAGTGATGTTAATGAAATCGTATATATTAAATTGTAAAATTATTATTGATTGTATTAAATAAAATATATTTACAGTTAAAAATTAATTAAACGATATCGAAATATTTTGTATGATTAGCATTATATTTGGGAAGGTGTTATATATAATAATGAAATGAATGAATAATGATTTTGAACGTCTTACTCGCTAGCTTCTTCTATTTGAAAATAGAAGAAATTCTTTACATTACTATATAAACACCAAACAAAATGACGAGAGATACAAACAAAAGTTATATGCGTAATGAATTTGTTTCTTGTATATATTTAAATAAATTCAGTATTGCATAACATTTTCAATAATTTGTTTTAGAACAACCCATAATCTCCATGGGCGCTAGTAATTGCCGAATATCTTCTTATTTATTTAACTATATGTAATTCATTTACCTATTGTTTGATACCTGTCTCATCCGCCCACCCCTTCAGAAAGCTGAGCTACGATTTTTATCGCGTCCAACAACTACACAAAATTGAACTTTTTACATATAATCTTATAAATACAATATTATTAAATAAATTTAAAAAATTTAAACTTTGATTTAAAAGAAATAATAGTCTAATTATATAATTAACTTCATCAAGCCTACCTTTAACTATCCCATCCGTTGAAATTCGAAAAGCAGAAAAACAAATATTAAAATAAATAATTTTATAATAAAATTGCATTTCATTACGTCTCCACCTGAGAAAACCAAAACACAAACAAAAAATATAACAAAAAAAAAATGGTAAGTACAAAATATAAATATAAATAATATATAATTAATTAATATTGCATATAAGCAATTACACATCAATAGAAAAAATATCCACACTTTCTGAATAAATAAATTCAAAATTTTTGTACCTTATATATCGCAACCGACATATAATCGTCAATAAGCTTGGCGGTGTATAAGGTAGAGGTGTAGCGAATATTTATATGGGATATGAATACCGCGTGTTCGAAATGCGATGACGGCCGCATGAAATAAAAAAAAATTTCACATAGGTGGCTCCGGCCGCCTTTGTTAAAATTTTCGAAGTGGAAAAGAAATATGAAAAAAATTAAATAGAAAAAAGGTAAATAAGAAAAAAAAAAAAGAAAAAAAGGGAATTTCTTTTTTGCTTTTTCCAGATCTGAAAAAAAGTCAATTAAACATTTGGCACTAAAAAGCTCATAGCGTCCGAACCAATTTATTTTTTCACAGAACGTAGAGCACGTCGATGCGCAGTTTATAGGTTAGTTCTGGACCCATGACCTCTCCGGGAGCGGAGCTATGACCATTCTACGGTACCGATTTTCCTACTTTTGGGACCCCCTAACTCCCGGAATACCTAATGGTTCCAAGTGAGACTAATACCAGTTGTGGTCCACACCTGGGCCTACAATTTATGGAAGCAAATTTTTTTCTAACTATAACTATTTTCCGGCCATGACAGCCCAAAGATTAAAAATTCAAATGTAGACCTTCCTTCCGTTGGATGGAACTCTAGGAAAAACTCAATTATCTTAAAATCCAATGATGCAGAAAGTTAAAGGAAGGCTTAATCTTCACGATAAAATTTATTTTGGAATTTTCAGATGAGATATGGGGATTTTACTAGAACAACGAAAAACATCGGTTTTCGCATGTTTTCCGATGGGATTTTTCCGGCTTTATCAACGGAATTTTCCAAAATCCCTATTATCCCATATAGTAGACTATAAGCCACGTTGTTTACTTTATAACACAAGTCTCTATGTATTATAGTGTTCCCACAATAATTGCTCAAAGTAAGGTTTACCGGAAAATCCCGAAATTTCACCCCTTAATACCTCCGCCATTTTGAATTTTCCAGAAACGGTCCCACTACAAAAAGGTGGCCCTTCTCCTCCTCTATAACATAGCTGAAGGAAAAACCTCTAGCTCTAAAACTCAAAAATTACGGAAAATGAGAGTTTTTGGCGCGATTTTACGATGGTGGCAAGAAAGTAATGACGGAAAAAAAATGACATTATTTTTGCAACACCTACTGAAACTTCAGAATGTTCAAAATTTGTAAAACAAAGTGATTTTTTTAACTTTTTGGACAATTTGGAGTGGTGCAATTCAGACAATAGTTTCTTATACCACTTGAGTAAATTTTTTTTATTATTAAATTGGAATAATACAATAACATCAAATTTTTTATATGTTAACAATTATAATAATTAAATTACCATACATTAATAAATTTTAAATAAAATCATTTTTAAATAATTATTTTTCTATATATTATTAATATGTAATCATAAAATAATTAATACATTATATAATAATATATATATAAAATATAATACATTTACTATAGTTAATAAATACATATTAATTATAATAGTAGAGTTGTATGTATGTAATTTAGAGATAGATAGGTATTGTATTTATTTTAATATAGCGATATGAGAGTATTATATTAATTATATACATTGAAAATTGTGATCACTTATATCTAAAAAATTAGAATTATATAATATTTTTAACCATTTAAATGATTGATACTAAAATAACCATTGTTTAATGGGGAACTATCAATTTCGTCAAAATTTCGTTTATAAAAACCACCTTCAGATAATGGTGAACGATCAATTTCATCAAAATTACGTTTATTGAAGTAACCACTCAATGCTGAACGATCTATTTCATTAAAATTACGTTTATTAAAATTACCACTCAATGCTGAACGATCTATTTCATCAAAATTACGTTTATTGAAGTAACCACTCAGTGCTGAACGATCAATTTCATCAAAATTACGTTTATTAAAATAACCACCATTCAGTGCTGATCGATCAATTTCATCAAAATTACGTTTATTAAAATAACCACTCAGTGCTGAACGATCAATTTCATCAAAATTACGTTTCATATTAAAACCAACTAATGGAGTATTATCAATTTCATCAAAGTTACTACGTGCAATTTTTCGTTTTTCAAAAAAATTATTGGCTGGCATCATCAATGATGGTAATCCGCTTGCGCCGCCGCGATGATGATCATCAGCATTTGTTGATAAAACGACTAATGGATGAGAGCGTTGCCTTAACTGTTGTTGTGGTGCTAAATTTTGGTTCGGTTTCTCAATATTATTTGAATTTTTTCTGCATATTTAATAAAAGAAAAATGTTAATTATTATTATTTGTTGGCGATTCATTTTCTTATTCTTTTTTTTTTTTGTGTGCAAATTGAAAATACCCGTCTTTATGAGCAAAAAAAATCAAATACTTTTTGTTGTTTGTTTTAAAGCTACCGCAGCTTCACCCATCTTTCTGGTAATTATTGGTAATTTCTTGTCTGAAGAATTCCTTTTCCTTTTGAGGCGACGATCCATTCATCGAGCCAATTCCTGATGCTTTCCTATAAGAAAGTAATAAATTGTACGACTTCAAAGGGCTAACTGCATTGACCGGAATAATGGTTATAGTCTGAAGAAATTATATAGGTCTGGTGAATACGACGGCTGAGATAGAATTTTCCAATTTGGCCATTGTAAATATAGTTTTTAACGACATTTACAGTATGAGTATTTTCAATTTGCACACCCAAAATTCTTGCAATTCTTAAAATAAAATTATATTTTTGAAAAAATTTACCTATCATTACAATCTTCCGTTTTTTCTATTAAATGTCCTTCTACATATTGTATATATTACATAAATATATGGTATATATATGTAATTTTGAAATTTTGTATACAATGTAATATATTTAAATAGCGCATGTAAATTTGTGTATATAAATAATAGTGTGTTGCGCATGTAAAATTGAATGAAATAAAATAAAAATTTAATTAATATAAATATTAACGCGCGCGCGTAATTATAATAAATAATAGATTTATTAAAATATCTGAAATAAAAGTTATATTGTATATCCTATATTTTTAAGTATTTTAAAATAGGGCAACAATAGTAAAAATAAAAATTTAATCTTATTCAATATTTTTAGCCACCTATTACAATGAGCTTCGATTTCACAAATTGATACTCGCGAACAAGTGAATCTGCATCGATCGCAACAAGTGGTAAACTATGATGGCAAGTATCATGTATTGTGAATGCGTCAAGTGGGGTAAAATGTATCCGACGTGTTCTTAACAATTTTTACAACATGCGTATAACCTTGCATTGTCATGTTGAAAAAATGAATGGTTGTAACAGCTCATCGTACGCACAGCATAATCTTCTTAAATCATATGATGCACTTCGGCGTTGATGTTTATGGCTGCTATGATTTTTTTCGTTTTTTTGTTATCATAATGAATCCGTACCATATTCATTAACCGTATACCAATTCAATTTCTTTGAAAAAAAAAAAGTAAACAATATAGTAAAACTGCTCAGCAAACTGCAGTTTTTTTTCCTACAATTTTTAAATATCTATATCTATTGTGTGGGGATAAAACAATGCAATAAGCACAAGATAAAATGTATTATTTCATTTATTTTGAAAACTGTTTTGAATAATATGTACTATAAGAAATGACATTTGTATCATTGCGAGCTACACTACCTCATGCATAACTATTGTTGAATTCATGTATAAATTATGAATTTTTGTGGTCGAGAAACAGGCTAAAAATATAAATTCCTTCAATATGAAAAATTATTTATTCGGTTTTTTTGTTATTTAATTCAACATCGCCTTGTTGTGACGTCATTTATTTAATATTTTCTTAAAATTGACGATTTTTGCAGATTTCACGGCGGTGCACCGCAAGGCCGCATCAACACCGTGATGAGATTTTCACATTAGTCCTTTCCCCCATCATATATATAGATTTCGTTCCATATATTTTTTTTTAGATTTATTTTTGTATCCTTTTTATGATTACAAATTTTTTGGCGCAAATCTTGATGTTTTTAATTGCGATATTCTGAAAATGTATTATAATTACAACATTTTCGAATAAAAAAAATGTTTTTATTTATTAAATAAATTTAATTCTTTATTATTTATTTTTATAATATAATACAATATAATAATATAAATTAATAATAAAAATAAATAAATAAAATAATATAGCGAGATATAGACGCGCGCGTGCATAACTTCTATATAATTTATTTAGTTTTGTTTAATTTCATGAATTAGTTTTTTATTTAACAAAATAAAATTAGGTAATAAATTTAGTAGTTGATATTTTTTGTGTTAATGATATTGTTTTTGAATAATTTTTAAATTATCCCAAAATATAATATTGCGGATATTGAAAGTGCATCCGACCTGCAGCATCGCAATAAACTTTGATATTTTAAGCGCACTTAATATAGTACAAAATCACATTAGCGTATAGGTTAATGTGTATATGTATAAATATATTTTAAACTGCGAGCCATTAATATATCGCAGTCATTGTTAATGCATGTGAAAAATTATGGATTTATGGATAAGATAAAAAATAGGACACCCATATAGAAGTCCTCACTTTTACATATACAATGTGAAATGTTAACGCACGTTTATTATTTCGTATATATATGAAGCACGCTGCACACGTATATATCGATGCAAAATGGTTCTTCAAGATGAAATCAAGATAAGAAATAAAAAAGCATGAATAATTGCCATATACAACCAGAAACAATATAGCATTGTTAGTAAACTTGGGGAAAATATTACACAATTCTTTTTTCCAACTTCAAAAACTAATATCACCACCTAAAATTACTCGTAAAATTACTCACTTTTACATATTTCAGATAAAATTTAAATAAAAAATTGAAAATTGACTTTTTTCTTTTTTTCTATATAACCACAACCAAATTATTAATTAAATTTTTTATTTATATGTTAAAAGGATTAAAATTCTATTTCTATAATTTATAAAATCTAAATAAAAATATACAAATAAATAAAAGTTATATACGCCCGGATTATATTATTTATTTTAATATGATAACAAAAAATATATATAATTTCCTAAATTATAATAATTAGGATAAAAATTTAAAATTATTAATAAATTATTAATAAATAATAAATATATAATAATTATATTAAAATCTATTTAAGTAAATTACCACCACCTAACGGATCAACAGAACGTTTCAATAAATGTGCACCGCCTAATGGATCAATCGAACGTTTTAATAAATTGGCACCACCCAATGGATCTATACTTCGTAATAAATTTGCTCCACCAAGTGAATCTACATTACGTCGTAATAAATTGGCACCACCAAGTGAATCGACACTACGCAATAAATTATTGCCGCCACCACCAACCATCAATTGATCTAATGATCTACCATAATTGTTATTATTATTTTTTCTATAATTATCATTGTCATCATATAATAAATAATCGTCGGATGGATAATATTCATCTATAGTTTATATAAAAATATATATATATATATTTTTATAAGAAAAATTTACTTTTTTACTTAATTTTCATGTTATGAATATAATTTTATTAAAATCTATAGAAAAACAACGTGCATATAATATAATAAGCAAATAATTTTTGAAAAATACCAAACATAACTACATGTGGGAGACATAGTCACTATAAATAATGATGATTTACGAATAAATGTGTGTATAGAGTGTGTGGTGCAATGTAATTAAAGCCTATTTTTATTTCATACTTACTCATTTGTTATGCACAAGATCATAAAAAAGTTCAGCCCACGAAATATTTCATACGTCTAATAAATATGTAAATATTTACTATAACGCTAATCTTTATGGGATTATATTGAAAATATACTATATGTGAATATTCTGCAGTTTTTTAATCTTCCGCGTAATATATTATAGTGGTAGCAAAATTGGTGTGCAAAATATTTACAATTGGATTGTTCCGAGTATCGCGTTTATTCGGTTATCTTGACATTTTTGACTTATGCATTTAATGATAGATTCTATCGACTTATGGACTTATATAAAACGAATTGCATTATTAAAACGCCCATATTTGCAGATCAATTGCTGAATTCTTATATAAACTCTAATGCGATCCAATTTACCAATTCGACTGTAATGAATGTTTGGTATAGATGCCATAAGGTTCACTGGGAGTAACATGACCTTCTTCAGCCAGTGCTTCTATACATAGCACCCAAATATTTCCAATTGGATTGTTCGAGTATCATTTATTATATATATTATATATTTACCTATATATTTTTGTACTTATGCTTTTATTAAACAATGCACAGCTGCCTATACCACATAACAAACCTAATAATTTGCAATAGAATTGCTATATATAGAATCTCATTTATCCGATTATCTGGAAATTTATTGGCTTAAGCATTTTATGATAAATATACAAAAATAGTGAATAGAAGCACCGCAGTAACCGGACAGGTATATACGTTCAGTAGTCGAACACTTTCGCGTGTAGTATAAGTTAGCAAAATTATAAATTAAAATATTATTAAACACAATTTTATATAGCAACATAAAATGAATAAGAGAATATTTTAAAATTATTTATAAAATTGCGTTTTATTTTATTTTAATTTAAACATTTCTTAACATTAACACAAAAGTGTCCGCGATACTGAGACTATCTATGCGCTTACTCGTGCTTCTGCCCAATATGTATATTTAAAATTTTATCACGAATCAATGTGAATAGTATTATTTAAAAAAATCAATTAAAATTAACAATTATTTCATGCAATCATTTCAGAAAAAATAAATACTAATATAAATACATATACTAAAAAATAACTAATCATGCATTTTTTTAAAAAATTAATTAATTTTTTTATCTCTCTCTGTCTCTCGAAACGATTCGGTACATTTTGTAATAATTATATACCATAAATTTGTTGTTATACATAAAGGTTATTTAAAAAGAAATCGTTGCGAAATTACTTAATAACTTCTCAGGACAAGCAAAATCTATGCTCATCACTCTTTCGACCCACTTAAGTTCTTCGTCCACTATGTGTTATTATATATAATATAAAAAAATTTAAATAAACATTTTTGTGTTTTGTGATTTGTGCCATTTTTTCAATTTAATATAAATTTAATATGTGGCGAGTGTGTGTGTGTGTGTGTGTGTGTTTGTGTGTTTGTGTATTGTGTGTGAAAAGCTTTTATTAAAAAAAAAAAATTTTTTTATGTGTGCGAAATAAGGATGTGCATTGTGCGCATATATATTTGTGCATATGTAAAAATGATTTTATTTACAAATACAATATATTTTCATTTGTATACATACCTCTGGCATGTATATAATTTTGTATATGTAATTTGTCTTGTATTCTTGTTTACAAAAAAATAATAATATATATATGTAATATGCTTAATTATAAAAGAAATACATAATTATGTATCGCACTGTGTGTGTGTGTGTATTAATTTAATTAACAAAACATATAACAATAATAAAAAAAAAAAAAATAAATAAATTATAACAAATCCAAAAAACGAAAACATACAATTTAATATAGAAAACAAACACAATTTTAATTTTATAACTTTTTTTGTTAAATAAATCCTTGTAATGTTTTGGTATCATCGATCAGGTGGTAAAGTATAAATGGTATTTTAAAATTATCACTTTATTATATACACTATATATTTTAGCCTATATATATATATTTCATATACACACAAACGATTACATAATTTTATTAATATATGTGAAACAACAAAATTATAATAAAATAAAATATATTTATAAAAATAAAAACATAATTATTTATGTTGTATGTTGTATGAAAACAAAATATATGTTCGATAAATAAACACAGCAATTTTGTAATACTTAAATATATAAATTGATTTGGTATAACGACGTGTAATCAATATATTGACTGCTGATTGATTTATGTATTGTGAACCGACCTTTATAAACTATTTGACGATGAAAGAAAAAAAAAATATACCGTGGAGATATTGTATTAATAAACAGTCAAATTTAAAAAAAAAAATTCTATATATTCGGACAACCTCTAGTTTACCGTTTCAAATAAAGGAAATCATATAAGATAACCCTATATATAGTAGCTTTAGCCGATAAGCTTATACCGTCTTCATATGATAAATTGATTTTGTGTCAAGAAAGATTTCTCAGCGCACATCAATCCGATAAATCTTCTTTGAATTTAAATTCTTGTTTTAATAATAACATCACCTACGTATGTTGACCAACTTTAGCATCCTGTTTAGTCACACTGGCTAGTAAACAAGCCCTTCGAGCCCAAATTATAGAATTTTCTACCTTAAAAACACAAGCAACTGTTAGCTGCAATAGGTTTGCATGAATTTTTATTATTTAAAAAAAATTAAAATGAGATTATCTGAAAATTATCTCATCTTTATCTTATCTTTCTTTCGTTATCGCTCATTTATCTTATTTGCTATATAGTTATTATTTTAAATAATTTTTAATTTCATCGTTATTTATATTTATTTAACTTTAATTTTGTACACCGATTATGAAATCGGTTTTTTCGACAAATAAACGCCGAGGATAACAGAGATAATAGATAATTTAACATTTTCTTTTATATACGGAAAAAAATATTATAATAATTTCAAAAATATATAGACAATAGAATATATAGAAATAGATACAAATATTTAAATAATATACCATAACCAGGATAACATATACGCACATACATTTAAATACATAGGGACACTTCGCATGTACACATTAATTTATTCCATATATATAATATATATATATATAAATGAACTTTTAATATATATAAATATATATATATATATATGTGTATAAATAAAAAGGATAAAAAATTAATAAAATTAATTTCTTTTTAAGCATAAGTAATAGGTAGGTAAGTAATTATAATTATATATATATATATATCACACATATAGGTATACAATTATATAGTTAATAAAGTATAAATATAAAAATATTTCATTATAACAATATTATTGAAAATAAAATAATAGAAAATTTAATAAAAAATATAAAAAAATGAATTTTACCTCTATCATTTCCTGATTTAAATGTACCCATAATATGATTTTTTTGTTTTAAACCTTGAAGTTTATAAATTAAATTATCTATTTCTTGATCCTGTATAAAAAAAAAAATATATATATATATAAAAAATAAAATTAAAAATTAATATAATTTTAAATATTTTATATCGCATATATGAAAGTTAATTAATTGGTAATAAAATGAGTATATGTAAATCAATGCGCACATAATGGTTTAAAATAAAAAGGATATTTTACAATATATATATTTTCCATATCATTATTTAATTATAAACTTATATGAATATAGAGTATTACACTACATGTAATGAATACATAAAGATAATACAATTAAAAGTCAATGTAAAATTTGTGATAATATTTTCTAAGATATCTGTTTTTTTATTATACGAATAGCGCAGAAAAATTTTCGTATTAAAATAAATATCGCAAAAATTTCACATGTAAATTTTTCGGTCGATTCACGATCGATTAGCATGAAAGAACGCCGCCGTACGTCTTCTGAGTGACTGTTGAATGGTTTATATATATATATAATTTATATAATAATTTACGGGTAATTATAATAGAAATTTAATAATTATTTGAAATACTCATATTTATATATATTATTACATACAACTAATGAAATGCGTCATGAAACTTTTAAGTCTCTAATTTTTGCATTACGAATATAATATTATCCATTCATAATAAATCTCTTTAGAATTTTCTTAATAAATATTAGTTTATTTATTTATATATATATACACGGTTTTATATATCGCGCCCAACCTCTTGCCACTTAAATTGATCATATTAATATTTAAATTTGAAAATGCTTTTTATTTCTTTTGATATAGTACTCGTGTACATTAAATAGCAAATTATTGTGTATATTTCATTTGCGATATACAATAATATAATATTTTATCTTATATTACATATACATATATATATATATATATATATAAGATTTATATGGCAAGATAACTCAAGTGATAATATATAATTGAAATTTAAATATGTGAAAAATAAGTAATAATAATCGTTTATAAATGATTGAATTTTTCTAAAATATAAGATATCCTTTAACAAAAAAAAAAAAAACGTATACGTATTTTTATACTATATTTGATGTGAAATTGATTTAACCAAAAAGAAATTTAAACGTTTGTTATCCTTTTCATATATAGATTTATTTATGTGTTTCTTGTGGATATATATATATATATATGATGTTGTGTAATAATAATAATAATAATAATAATAATAATAATAATAATATGTATATAGATCAAAGACCTTTTTTTAACAAGAAAAAAATAATACAATTTAAGGTATACACTTTTAAATATATATAAATAAATAATATTTGCATCACCCACTCACATCATTATGGTTGTGGTTTTGGTTATTTTATTGATCAAAGTTAAAACTAGAATGTATTTTTAAATACATATAATATACAAAAACATATATATATTATAATTGAATCTTATTATATTATTTAAATTGTGCTTTATATACGGAGTTCTTAAGATCCTATAGCCTATCCTATAATCAATAAATAACTATATATTAGTTTGTTAACATTATATTATTAATACCAGGTATCTATCTATAAACATATACAGTATTGTATATATATATATATATATATATATATATATATATATATATATATATATGTATTACCAAATAGAAATGATTCCGAAGGAGATAACCATGTGGGAAAATGCTTTTTCAAAGATATTATTCTTTATAGTTAGAAATAAAATTAAACATTCACAAAGTAATGATTTAGAAAAATAAAACTATACCGTACAATATGAAAATAAAATTGATAAAGAAATTTAATAAAAGTTAAATTATAATATATAAAGAATAAGAAAATTTTATATATAGGGTAGGATGTGGTTTTTTGCGTAAACACACGATCAATTTGAGAATACTTATTGAATTTTTACATTGGTATATATAACAACAGCACATTTAAATTTAATGATTATTCTAAATAAAGATAACCAATTTTTAATTCCATTGATATATCAACAATTAATGTTTTATTTATTACAAAAATAAATATTGCATGTGTTGTTAAAGCGTTGCTGCGGCGTCAACACCGACTATATTTTCTGAATGCGTGAAGTAATTTTAAAAATTTCTTCTATTATACTATTGGAAATTGATTAAATTTTAATGTGATTATGTAATAAAAATTGACAATCATAGTTAAAACTATGGCTCGTAATTCTAAGTAGAAAATTTGATAATTCATGAAAAGCGAGACAAATATTTTATGTATAGTATTAATAGTGACATTAGTAAAAATATATTTTTACCTATGAATCTCAATTTATTTTATACATAAATTATAATTAATTTAAATAAAATAAATTATTATAGTTGACGGCACAGCACACATTTCACAAAATTTATATTATAAAATAAAATATTAATAAAGTATATATGAACACGATGTTTAAAAAAACTGGTGAATTTACCTCAACCCCAAATTTTCTATATAAACTTCTTCAGTTTTTTTTATATAAATTATTATTAGTTTTTTCCGCAGTATTTTTTTTTTCTTTCTATTTTCAAATCATGTCATAACCATTTTATTATTATAATAAAATATCAAAAATTTAATATATTATCTATTACAATTTTTTTTTTCTATTTATTTTTTTCTAAAATATAAACAACTATAGCAAAATTTAATTTTTGTGTACCAATGATGAACTTTGATATTAATATTATATATATATAAATATAAAATTGACGCTATTATCCTATAGACATCATCTATTCATATACAGAGTGAACAGAATAAAGTGTTTACCGGGGTAAAAGTATATTTCAGTTGTCAGTACGGGTTATCTGAACACCAGGAACCGGTCGATTTAACCTCTATCCTCAAAAAACTATGTGGCGCTTATGTTGATTAAACTTCTGTATATATCGTATATATATGGGGATTTAGGTAAGTAGTACAGTATAGTACTACTGATTTCTAATTTTCTTAAGATTATTTTATAACTATATATAGCGTAACATGTCCTATAATTATGTGACACTTTATAGATTGATCTATATATGATCTATTATTTTTAAATAATTTAAATTTTTATCACTCGCATCGCAGTACATATATTAGCAAACAAAATTATCGTACTGTTACTTAAAATACAAAATATATTTTAAATATATGAATGCTTATGTAGGCTATGCTTGAAATTAGATAACTGCACGCTCATATCATTATTTGCACGCTAAAAGTATAGTTCATGATGTTTTTATGGTAGAGAGAATAAAATATGATCATACGGTGCTTGATGTTTGAATGTTATACGATTTCATCTTTGTATTCCGTTTGTTAATTTCCTACAGCCTTTTTAAATGTTATATATATATACAGAGACCATACACACTCTGTATTATTTATACATATATTATTGTTAATAAATACATCTACATATACCACTTTCATCTTATAAATACAATATATAAAATGTATCAAACATTTTTTTTTAATAAGATTTTGATTCACAAAAAATCTCCAGGGGTTATACCTTCAAATTTTATGCAATAATATTTAGACATATTTATGTGTCATCTAATCATAAATATATACGAGTATATAACGTATACTTGTCAATATGTATATAAGATATTATGTGGTTATTGAGATAATTTTGTGTTATATGATTTTTGATGACATTATTTTTGACAATTATTGGTTTCTTTATTTTATTTAAACTCCATATTACATGTAACATATTGTACTGAGCGGACACAAAATGTCAAGTGCAGATAATTAATTATTTTTAATTTTAATTGCAAATTAATTGTGTATTTTATATAAATTTATGATACCAACCCCATTGATGGATATATACATTTTTTTTTTACAAACTCACATTAAATAAAATTAATAATTTACAACGATTTATTTTAATGTTATATTAAAAATTGTATAATTATAGTTAACTATATAAATAAATAACCTACTAAAAAAATGTAAGAATTTGGTGTGATCGCAAGTGATTTTCCTCTACAAAATAATTCACTTAAGTATGTATTATTTTTAATTAAAACAAAATAATTATGTCATTTCTCTGTTATATAATAATAATAATATAAATATATATAGGTATGGATAAATAAGTACACCTACATATGTATATATAAGATAAATTGTGTATACATAGAAGTGTTTGTTTACCGTGTACAACAATATATAAAAGTGATAACAAAAAACGATTGTATTTACTTAATCCTTGTTCTATTTATATATACATAAATTTATATATATATATAAAACATTAAAATACGCACATACTATTTATACGTACGTATATATAGCCCATATTATGTACATATAAAATCTCATATAATATCTCAAGTAATGAACATCTAACATTTTTAGTATATGCATAAGGTGATATGTCTAACTAATATTTATACATAATAAAATAAATTGTATATATGATTCAAATGAAATAATCTAAAAATTAGATCGATTTTTTAGTATGTACTTTAAAGTAACTCTTTCACCTATTAATTGGAGATTATTAATTTTAATAATTAAATCTATATATGCAATTTATGAATATTGTTTTTACTTATTATATAAAGAACCACAAAAAAATTTCAGGATTAGAATCTAAATATATGATATTTTATATGTATGTTATAAAGGTCAAATAAATAATTTGTATAAATATATTTATTTTTTACTCAATTGGTCTATATTTATAATCTATGTTAAATTTAAATATATATATATATATATATATGTTATTTAAATTATTATAAACATAATTATATATACCATATACAGACCAATTTGATGGTGAATTTGTGAAATTGTGTACTCATACATATACCGACAAGTAATTTACCAAAATTTACTGTAATCAGATTTGATAGATAGATGCCTCAGCACTGTTATGGACATTAACTTAGTTTTTGGCATATGTCCCTACATATGTATAATGTTATGTATAAATACATAGTAAAGGACACACTTTATATATATATATATAAAGTAAAATATAGTTAAACTGGTCGGTGCGTTATAGTATACAAAGAAAATATCTCATCGCAACTAATATTGTGTAGTAAATAAATTTATTTCATATATAACATTTAACAACATAACAAATATGTACTGAGCACTTAAAGTATTTTATACATTATATATATATATATATATTATATACAATAAAATACAATGTATATACAAACAATATTTATAATATACATATAAAATTGCATGTAATTTTTACGTTATATTAACTCTTGCATATATATATATTATATATATATATATTATAAATAAATATAAATATATACGAGTATATAAACACACCGGCACTGTAAACATAACAAAATATATTATTCGAAAAATTGTTCCGTATTTGAATATATGATATATTAAATAGAATAGTAAAATAAAAAAAAAACAAAGCAAAATGTTGTGTATATCATTAAGAAATCCAAAAAAATAAATATTAAATATATAAAATGTGATCATAATGTACAAAATTGTAAATTTATGAAATTTTAATTTAAAATATATACTAAATATTTAATTTAAGACTACACTAATTCACTATTCACATATTACTATAAGATATATAGCAAAGCTTTACTAAATTTGTATTCTATATGTTTATGTTGCTATATAATATATACACACAGAGCTTTATTTATATACGACAGGCAAACAAATTTATCAGAAAACTATATTTTAGTTTATTGTAATTTTCAGAAAATGCTATAGATATAGATAACAAATCGCATTTATGAATATATCAAGAAATTCCCGAATAGCAATTCGTATAACTGAATTAGAAATGCATTGATTTTATACTAATATACTATAGATAAAAAAATCAGTGGTTCAGTGGATGGCTGCAGCATTTATGCTATATAATAAATTCGAACCAATTGAATGAAGAATTGTTACGAAAAATTCAAACAATATTCTTTGTTAAGTCATCAACTTGCATGACCGACAACATTTAGTCACACATATTAAAAAAGATGATACACTTGTATAGCTCAAATTCCACATCCAACTCACTATAGACGCCGCATATATAACGTCTCATGATTATTATTTATTTAGATCGATGCAGCATATAAATATGGCCTGGCTTTCTTACACGCTACCAAAAATGTTGTATAGAAATATATGAAAATTAGTATATTTATGTATGAATGCAGCAAATTTTTCTAATAACTCTAATATCTACGAGTATATGGATAATATAATTTTGTTAATATATTCACAATATGTTCAATCAATACCTCGTCTCTTTATGTATACAAAAATAAAATGCAATATACATTGTATAAATAAGTTGATATATATGAAAAAAACTTAAATAAAATAATAATAATAATAATAGTAATATATGAGTGTGTAAATATATGTAACCCACAATATATTACATAATATGTATACCAATATTTACAATTCCACATGTGCTTAACTAGTTGCGCGTTCGACATTTCTCTATACAATATTATAGACACATACAATATATATTATATATACAATAAAAGAAAAAAATGTCCACATTGTATCCATAACACACGGGGTCATATGAAATTAAATGTATAAAAATATATTTGTATATAATAAAATAAATAATATAAACATATTGAATGGAAAACGTGATAAATACCAAAAAAAAACAAAAAAGGACATTTCGAAAAAAGGTTACTTAACATTTATCAATTTGTATTGTACTTATTTATGTATGTACATAAAAGCGAAAGATTCCAGAAAAAGGGGTATAAAACTATAAACTTAAACTGTTTTATATATTGTATATCAACAATTTTACACATATATAGAAATATAAAAAAAAAAAAATCATAGGTGTATCCTTATTAATATATTGATATATAGAGTATATATTGTAATTGTTTTGATATATGTTACATATGTGTGATATTATATGTTTGCATTTGTTTTCATATATATGTTATGTATCATAAAAGGATTTATTTTCCTGATATATGATATTTTGATTATTTATACATACGTTTTGAAATACATATATATTATATAAAAATTTATAATTTCATATGTGTGTGCAGGCCCTTTTAACACTTCAACCTTTATATAGAATAAGCTTTTATTTATTTTTTATTTTTTTTTGTTGATAAATTTGAAATTTAATTTATGCGTTTATCGAAATATCAATCTAGTTATAAAGGATAAATTATGAATAATAAATGTACATATATATTCAAAAAGTTAAATTATACATATATTAATTTATAATATTCATCATATATATTTATGCGATCTTTCAAAATTCAGTGTATGTAAATGCTATAATATATATAAAAAAAAAAAAATGGTAGCAGTCAATCAAGGAATTAATGAAGCGCAATTATTTTTAAATAATAATAAAGAAAAATTGTATGTATGTCATATAATTTTCATATAGAACTTGCCAGTATTATATATAATCGTTTATATAATAAATAACATATAACAATCAGAGGTCACGCGTGCAAAGGAGACGTTTAGAGCTTTCTATATAGAATTCAACCACAATTAGTATTATATATTGAAGTGACGAAAATATGCAAATCAATATATACTGCAATAAAATGATGTCGGCAAGGACGAATACTTTGCCCAATATTATTATTATTATCATTAAAAAAGTTATATATATATATATTAAATCGAGCAGCTATAAAACGATTCCAAATTATGATCTATATGTCGACAGTATATTGTAATATACTCAGAAAGAATTTATGTAACAATCATATACATAAACTAAGAGATACATAGCGACCTCTAAATTTAAATTGGAAAATGCGGCATCAGAATACCATATATTTACAAAACAGAAAATAAACATATAGATTCCGTTGTTGGAAAATAAAAATAATGATAAATAATGATAAATAATGATAAATAATAATGAATATTGGAAGATTGAATATATACACACTTCCTTTCTTATTCACAATTTAATTTTCGCGATATAATGTGATGAATGTGCACGGCTTTTGTGTAACACATCCAATCAGAAGTGAATTTTCTTATTCAATATGCAAGGACGTAAATACAAATTTTTTGCAGAACAAAATGAGCCGCATAAGAAAAGTCAATTTGTGTGCGAACGATGGGCGGGAAGGAATTGATGGTTTATCATATAATAACGTTGTCAGCAACAACTGTCAATACCCGAAACATCATAACACATTCATTCATTCATTCATTCATTTACATATACATATTATAAAATCTTTAATTTAATAAACATAATATATGGCAAAAATGATTCTTTACGATATCAAATGTATACGCATCTATATAAAAATGTTCTCTTTTTATATACCATATATACAACTAAATTTAATTATATATTCCTATATTCATATATTCATACAATACGTAAAATTATAAATATTATATATACATGCGATTTAATTGCACAAGTAAATTTAATACAATAAAATAAAATATATAATAAATAATCCATCTTGAGAAAATTTATAAATATACACTATGTGCGTGGCATAGAATTTTTAAGACACTTTTTCGATTTAATTTGCGGTTGTTCTTGGTGAATTTTCAGCATCTCAACATTAAAATGGTTAAATTTACTTAATAATTATTGTTCGCAACTGTACAAATTCACCATGAACAAAATTTTACTTTTCTAATCAATTGGCTACAGTATCCATTGATTTAGTTTAACAAATACTCGCAAAACTTTGGATTGGCAGCATGCACATGTTGATGTCATATATAGGTAAATATCTGATCCCGGTTTTAAAAATTAATTGACACTATGTTCATCTATATCTATAAATATAAATAATAAAGATACAAATACAGAATACATGACACACAGTAACATTCGCTATATACGAATATAATATAATAGATTCCCGCCAGACGTATTACATGCAGTATTAGCAGATATATAAAATAACATCTGTGGGGACAAAAAAAGGATATAATTCTGAATATATTTTGATTATTTGTTTAATATTATATTATATACAAAATAAATTGAAATAATATATTTGTGAACAAAATATTTTTTTATTTTTTCATACACTATGCATCAAATATATTCGAAAAAAAATTATTTGATGTTAAAATAATTAATTGTTGTGTGTCCGCCGACTGCTATGACTTCAAATAATCAAGCAAATTTGCCGTTGTTATAGGTGAATATTACTTAAATCATTAACTTTTACTTAGACAGCGAGTGTGACTATTATATGCGTGATTATGAGTTTAGTATAGCAATTTTAATAATATATATACAATAAATTTAATTTCAGATTGTTCACAATAAACTTCATATCATTAAACGCAGCAGTTAACCAATTTATATATACAAATTATATTATATATAGGCCGATATTCGGACACCAAAAGAAAATAAAAATACCACAAAATTAAATGACTGCATGGAAAAGTTTCTATGTTAACAAAAATAACTCAAACAAGTTTGTTAGAATTGAAGTGCTTTTGGCAGGCAACTGCGACAACATAATTTTATTTCCGAAATTACTGTAGATCGAAGATATATAGAAAAACATCACTAATTTACTATGGTACTAATTGTATTTCATTTATACATAGTATTTCAAAAAAAATACCCAAAAATAAAGTGAGTTTTTATTTATTATATCTTTCCCACTTACAAATATACTTGATACAAAGTGTATATAATATCCATCCTTCCTTATACTACCATAAAACCTGTGCTGCAATATATGGAAAAGTTTAATATGTATATATAAATTAATAACATCTATTTATATTCAATATAACGAAATCATCGAATAAAATATTATTTCTTATATAAACATAAATAATAAAGGATTCGATAAGAAAATGATAACTAATTTTTTTCTTCTTTCCTAGTTTTTGTGTTTAACTTTTTAATTTTAATTAATCAAAATATTTTCTCGGTATATATAAATACAATAATTTAATAATAAAAAAAATATATTGAATTTGTTATTGCATTTATATGTGTAGGGTAATGGAACCAGTATTCACCTCGTAACCAGTACTCAGCCAATAATTTGGAAAAAAGAAAAATATCAGTTAGTATTAGTATACTACTGTTTTGTGATATTTTTTCTTATATGAGGCTGGAGACTATTGAGTACCGGCGGTATCATTACCCTACATATATTGATGCGATGGAATATATTTGATTGATTTGATATAGAAATACTCGTGCTGACGTATACTGACTTATAATTTACCTTATACTATTTTTTTTTAATATATAATACAATAATTTTTAAACGCAGAAAATGGAAGGAATACACATACGAATCATTATATAGTCAGAAAATGTCTATACTACATCATATACAATTTATATTGAATCTATTAATAATGGTAATTTGTAATTAACTATAATTTATTTTATAGATTATATTATATTATATAATAAAATCATATGGTATTTATAATTTAATCTGTAAATTTTATTTCAATAGAATACTAATTTTAATTTTATGATTGTACCTGCGGTACATATATATCAGAAGTATTATATACCTTAACAATTCCTAATATACAATTTACCATCATATCATTACCATATGTCTGCATATAATATATATAAGATTATATAATATTATATAATACATAAAAATTATATATAAATAATAATTATGTGGGAAGATGAAAAAAGAGAAAATAAATATTATTTAAAAAAATTATTTTATTTTGGACTATATACACACACACAATATATTAAATTTCAATGAATTTCGAAAACATATATCTTTTATTATACAAATAAAATATATTATTAAAATGTACATAAATGTACTTTTCTATTACATCAATAATTCAATTATATCACATATAATAATAAAAAAAAAATATATATTAGGATTATTAAGAAAAATTTCAAAAATAAGATTTTTTATAAAATCGCATCAATACTTTTAAAATTACGAAGATAAAAAGATATTTAAATTTTATGCGTGTATGTAAATATAACCACCTCTTTATCTATACCTATCCATCCATATATACTAAATACGAATCTTTTATATATCGCATATATAATATATTTTACCTTCACATTTAACATTTGAAGGGATTTGATGAACATATATTATAAGAAATGCTGTGTGATTGTGCGGTAAAATATATACGAATAAAAATTGATAAAATTAATTATTAAAATATAGAGGTTTCTTTTTTTTTTATCTTCCACAAGAAGGGAAAAAATGTTTGCGTGATATGTTTGGTGGTGACAAAGCCTTAGAAAAGCGTCAGTATATATATATGAACATTTATTTGCTAAATTCTATGTCGATGATTTTTCACTCATAGATATCAGGTGTTATAAATTGAAATTGTTTTGATGACCAAACCAGTAATTTTAGCACAATACGTGCAAAATTGTATACAAAGACGCATCACAAAACATACATTGTATAGAGAAAAACTCGATTTATACGTTTCATCATATATGACTTCAAATTCATTTACCACATAACATTGCTATTATTTGTGAACGTAATGTAAAAATGATCTACTTTTGAAACAATTCATAATTTCGCAAGCGATGAAAAACTGATTGTTTTAAATAATGTAAATTTTAAATTATGGTTGGGAACAATCAAGATGAAGCAGCGCAAACAACATCCAAATTGGATATTCATCTAAAGAAGGTTATATGCAGTTATCAGTTTTAGAGCAATTATATAACTTTTATCATGTAAACCCAATGATCGATTCAGATTCACATTAAACCAAACTATCAAAACTATACAGAAATGCGATTAATATCTCCGTTTCAGTATAACTTTTCTGCTGAAATCGTAAAACATATATAGTGAAGTTTCACAAAATTCTCGATATTTTTCTATACATATATATAAGTACGACCATATTCACATGCACATAACTGTACTGTATAATACATAACAAATAATACAAATATCGGTTGACATTATTTAAAGAAATTAAATTAACACCAAATAACATAGGAAAAAATGTCTAAAATATAAACAGAAATATATACTGTACATGGCACGAGGGTTAGGCTAAAAATGATTTGAACCATTAACGTATATATATATACGTGCAATCCACTTTTTGTATGAGCAATGTGTATAAATGCACATATATAGTCGCAGTACAATGGATAAAAAACGCTGCTTTCGTTGCAACAAAGAAGCCAACGGAAGGAAGAAAAACATGGCATCAATGACATAGTATTGAAAAAGAAAAAAACCATCAGATTCTCATTCAGCAACTGTGTGACTTTTCTACTTTTCAGCCTTCCCTCGTCTTCTCTCGTCACATACATTTCTTTATATACTAAAAATTTTATAATATAATGCATATAGGCTTTAAAATCATATTATGTTATTAAAAAAGAATTATTAATTGAATTTAGTTTAACGCGATCATAAAAGGAAGACAATTTATGGGTTGTTTCTTTTAATAAAAAAAAATGTCTAAAAAAAAACTGTATACTCTTTTATTAATATAATAAAGTCTTATATTTTTTGTATAATACAGGTGTGTATTATTTATTGAGAAATGGTTTCACTTAACACTTAACTATATTAATAGATATACCAAAAACGATTAAAAATATATTTATCATACAGAAATTTTAGATTTTAATTATATTAATTTATAATTTTATAATGGTTGGAAAAACTTTGATTATTATAGTCGATTTTTATGTATATAAATTTAAAAAAAAAAAATTAATCCTTTATTCTCAATGAAATGTAAACACACAACGCAAAGGACTTGCTCTATATATTAGATTCATCAAAATAAATAATATTATACGAATTTACAAATTCTTTTTATTAATTAATAGAAACAATTTAAAGTTAAAATATTATGGAACAATTAATTTTATACCGTTTTAGAATGTTACAAATAATAAAGGAAATTGAAAGGACTATATAAAAAATATGCTTACAATGTGTGGGTATATCAAAAAGAATGAATCTATATGTTCAAATTTTGTGAGTGTATTGATCGGATCAAGGAAGATTTCTCGCCGCAAGGAATCTTCTCATTTATTCAATATAAAACAAAGAGGAAATATTGAAATGATAACTATCCATTGAGGAACACCAAACGCTGCTAAAAAGTCTTCAGTGGATTACATGGATTCAATCATCAAGTGTGAAATATTAAGAAGAATTTCTCCTCTTCAAATTTTCGTCTAAAATATAATACAATAATATGAAATAGTCACCACTAATAAATGCTTCAATTCATAAAGTAGCTTTTTCAAATACTAAAATGGTAATAAAATCACGTGTATAAATCACCATTTAATGTATCACATCCACAAGTATGATATGGTTAACAATTAAGAGGTATACATAAAAGTATATTTAATTGGTATACTATTATAGAACAACTAAAATTATAAAATAGAATGAACTAGTCTTTTATCGAATATGTTGATGCAATTTTCAACAGAATGCATTTAAACCACGTATATTAATAGAGTACGATATTTAAACAAATAAAATATTTTCATTTGGAAATTAGCTTTTGATTTGATTTGATTTTATTCCGATGAAGTTTTGCGACATACAATATTTATAAGAATATTTAAAATGATTTCTAAATAAATGATTTTTTAAAAAAATCTATTAACTTAATATTATATATTATTTAGTCATTTTTAAATTATGGAATATAAATTAAAATTCAAGCGCATATAAATGTTTAACTGTGGAAAATTGCACAAACAGCAAATGGAGTAAAAATGTTAAATTAAATTCCATACAGAATTACAAGTAATTTTGCATATAATTTAAAATTTAAATTATATAATAATTGCAATACAGGCCTTTCATATATTATATAATATTTATAGTTTATTACAATTATAATTAATTAATTTATTAATTTTATCCACATCATTTTTTTTTAAACTTATAAATTAAATATTTTGTTCAGAAACGCTTACCTTTAATGGTAATGCAAAGGTAATTTCCATTAAAATAAAATATACAAAAATTCCAGTAAATTTAAACATTTTGTTTTTTTAATTAGTTTAGAGAAACGACACACAAAAAAATACACACAATTAATTATGTTATTATTATTATTAATAATTAGTTTGAAAAAAAAAAGTTTCCTTTTTAATAATTCACGTTACACACTTTTCCTTTTTTTTCAATTTTTTCGTTTTCTTGTTATCACTCTGTTATTATCAAGTGACTGACTAAATATGATTGCTAGTATCACATGCTGTGAGGCTTTTATATAAAATTTAACAAACAGATACATAAGCATTTGTTTTTTTTTCGCATATGCAAACACCACCAATACACATATTTATGGGTTGTGTATAGAAAATATCAGAGTAAAAGAAAAGTCTCATTTCATATATGGAGAACAAAAAAAAATATACATTAGTATATTTATAATGTTTGGTATTTATGTGCCGTGGTGGTGGTGGTGGTGATGATGGTGGTAGTGTTTAAGTGGGTGGTTTATTGTTATTGAGATTAAAAAAAAATAATGAATGAATGGATTGATCAATCAATTAGTATTTGTTGTATATATATATATATACCATATAAAAGGATACTTTTTATGTACTCATATTATAACATTATTATAGTAATAGGATATAATAATCATATGTTAAAAGTTAAATTGCATACTGTGTGTGTGTTCAAAAATCTATATATAAATATTATTAGATGATCTTATATTGTACGGTTTTGTTAATTGTATGCGTATAACATAAAAATTAATAAAAAAAAAATAAAAAAAATAAATAATAATATGAACTTTTTATTATAAATGCATTTTTTCCATTTAATTGATTTATTAAATAATGGTTTTGCACTCATATATAGTAAAATATATATTGTATAGAGTGCAATGTATACTTAATTCACACTGGGTGTAGTTTTACATTTATGCTAAATACATAATGTACATATACAAAATACAATACTTATTATTTTAAATACTTTTTATATATTTTTTATGTCAGATTTTCGCAGCACTATATTTTTGAACTATATTATTATAACAATATTTAAATTTTCAATATATATTTAGTATTTTTAATCAATAGAAAATTAAAAAGTTAATTATACTTTGAATTGAATATGTGTTATTGTTAAACTTATTATAAACGCATACACGATAGAAGAGTCTGTAAAATTATCCGTCTACATAATTATCTAATGTTATACTGCGTTTGTAGGCAGTTATTGTTAATCTTTGAGTAGCGTACAACAATATAAAGATAAGATATTAGCAGCATAAAATTATCAATGCGTTTAAATTTTAAAATAAATACCGAAAAATTAAATGTATATATGGAGGAATTGAATTGGAGCTTAAAAAACGTTTAACATAAACGTATATCCATTGTGGGTCAATTTATATATATAGATTGTAATTAAGTACAAATACTTTTAAAATTGTATTGCATATGTGCATCATTATAATATTTTATATAAACAATTTTTTAATATAATAATATGAAACCTCATATAAATAACAATAGTATTTTTATAATCCTTTCCATTATCCTTAATCTATGTTACTCCAAAAATACAGTTAAGTTATATGCGTACATTATAAATTATAAATGAATATAGAAATATTAAATGTATATGACAATAATGCAGAAGACTGTGAATATATTATTAATGAAATTATAAAAGGAAATTAAATTATGTTAAATTTTTTTTTATATATAAATATACATTTTATGACGCTATGTATATTGAATTAATGTGTCGCATGAAATATATAATATTTTGTATATTCAATATATTTTATATATAACATTGATGATATTAAAACGGAACATAATATTCTAGATATATTATTATATTAAATATTCTAAATAATGTTCTGGTATACATGATTTGACTAAAATTCATTTCACAATATATTATTATTATTATTTATATTATAAATATGATTAAAAATAAATTTTATCATTTCTGGTATTTTGCATAAACAAAATTCCTATTAATAATTAATAATGTATTGTATATACATAGGGAACGTTATAAACAAAGCGCTAAAACAATTAACCATAGCATTATAAATGTTCAACAAATAACGTAAATATTTTCGTATATATACGCATTGCGGTACAGCACCATATCTGTAGCGAAAGAAAATATGCCTTGCACATGAAAAGTAATATGGAAAATAATAATAATAAATAGTTTGCATGCGAGGGCTATATATTCCAAGACAATTGATTTAGAAATAACAAAATTTGTCATAGGCGTTTTATAAATCGGCGATCATTAAAAAATTGTTAAGCAAATATACCATAGTTTACAAAATGTGGTTTAGAAATATCCAAATTTATTATGTTCCTATATATAGAAGGCATATAATTATAAGTAAAATTAGGTCCTGGTGGTTATCAATTTTTTAGAACTTCATATAGAAGAACCTATATAATTTTCAGATATTTATGATTTGCGGCCAACGAAATAATCTTCCTTGATATGAATATTTGCAGAATTTCAGTTTAATTTTGTTATCATAAAATATGAATAAAATGTATGGATGAAAAATACTCATATTTTACCGTGTTATTTTATATAAGTACCGCGTTATAAGTGACTTTGTAATTCAAATATAGCGATAGATGGTCACATGTTGTATACGTATACAGACACATATATAACATATTTAGTATATCATTCAATGTAATAACAACAATTATAAATTAACTTTCTATAGTAAATATATAGGTTAAAGTATTTAAAATTATTTTTATTTAACTTTATATATACATAATACACCTATATACATATACTCGTATATACTCGAGTATATAACTCCCACAAAATATATAATATCTTTTAATGAAAATAAATACCCTTATGATGTCTGTCTGTAACTGGTAATATTAATTTGATATACCTTTTTTTTTATACTATATATTAGAAAGGTTCTATTATATGATTTTATTCTAAATTTATCTATTATATAGGTTTTATTTATATATAGTTACAGATTAATATATAATATAGGTAAAATAATGAATAAGTGATATTGTAATTTCAATAAATGTTTAATTAGTTCGCTTAATTATATACATTTATTATTGAATATATCTAACTGCATATATGCGTACTATGTTATATTGTATATACTAGCATTAATTATAGTATATAGATAATGGAATGACATAGCCTCAGTGTATCGTTTTTCAATTTCTATCTTATTTATATTTTTATCGATTTCAATTCCTAACGATATAAAAATAGTACAAAAGATAACATTTATTTATATATTTTATAATGTATTTTTAATTTTATTTAATTCCTGCGAAATGTTAACTATGGCATTTGCAAATTTAATTTTTGAATATAATAATGATTTTTTCTAATAATTAATTGAATAACAATTGTTTCGAATACTTATTTTGTGATATTCGATTTTAATATATAAATTTTAACAATTTATATGATCACGACTCAATACATTATTATAAAAACATAATTTCTATATATTTTTCTCTTTTTAAAATATATTTACAATTGTAATATAGAGAAAGACACACAAAAATTCAACATTTATTATATAAAAACGAAATTCATTAATATATACCTATTAAGAATTTATAATAACATTTAAGTATTATATAAATTATACTCACAATATATATAATAATATATTAAATATCTATTAAAATTTCACTTTAGTTTCTCAATTATTCATAATAAATTTTGTATAGGAACGTAAAAATAAAATATAAAATTCAAAAATTTCTTAACAAACCTTTAGACCTAACATTTAATTTGTGTTATGTTAACAAAATGTTATTATATAGGGGATGATATAGGGAGGGGTTTTGTTATAAAACAATTATATGTCTATCTATATATTTATATATAGATTATATTATTAGTATATAAATAGATTCATTTTATAATTCTATAAAATTTTCTCAATAAACAACCCTTCAAAAAAAAAAATAAATAAATAAATAAATAAATAAAGAAAGATTTTCTTATACAAATTATTTTGTAATTTATAAAAGGTAAACACATTGATATTAATATTTAAATTATAAATATACCTTATCATTTATTAATTTACCTATTCGCATATATATTTTGTATATATTTTGTATATATTAAGTTAAACAAAGACTCAGCACCATATATCCCTTTATTTTTCTATTTAAGTTTTTTAAATACATAGCTATTTATATATGAAAATTACCACTTTAATAAAAAAGAATCTGCAGCCATTTACAAATAAATAAAGTGATATTGTCAATGTTTGCAGAATTTGCTCCAGAAACCAAACTCCTGGATATCAATAATATAAGAAAATTCATTATATACAACCGTGCATGATGCTAACAGTGTATATGAATAAATATAGGACAAACTCAAGCTATCTAGAGATTATAAAAATTTGTTTTTATTTTTAATAAGTATAATTAATAATTTATATATTCAATATTTCACTCAAGGGAGTATAAAACAATATACAAATTTTTTAATTCTGTGAGTATAGAGTGAGGACATCCTGAAAAAGGAATTATAGAATATGTATATATATAGAATATGAGAAAAACATCAGTAAAGTATCTGAAATGAGGCTGCAATTTTGACGGTAAATAAAAAAAATACCATTCAATTCAAAATCAATTGTCAATCCAATGCAATGCATATTTATACAATTAATCTATTACCTCAATGTTAAGATACTGTTTTATATTTGTTAATTCAACATTAACAATAGTATCTTGAAAATAAATCACTATATTTAATTATTATTATTTTGTATATAGTTTTGAGGTTTGCCTCACATTATCCTTTATACTATATATATATATATATATATACAGGATAAGGATAGGTGTATATATATATAACATTCCATATAGACATGGTAAATACGAGTTTATAACAAACGTGATGGTAACAACACCTGTTGAATAAAATACCTATGTGATTCTATATATGTTTTTAAATGATGTCGACAACTAATGTTCTTTAATTTATTTAATTTTCCGAGTATAGATAGTAGAAAATTTGAAGTATATATTGAAAAAAGGCATATAGCACACAAAAATAAGTATAGGTAAAGGTATTGTTATAAATCGCATCATAAATAAATGTATTTTCATCAATTTTTAGATTGCATTAAGAATGTCCCACTTTGGTATGGTATTATTTATTATTTTGAATTGTTTATGTATTGTATTAACTGCTATTTGATGAGGAAGATAATTGCGTATAGGAGTGTAATACTGAAAATATAATTTACACACAATTACTATATAATGTAGCATCTGCGGTGACCACAGCATTGCAGAAACTAATTGGCAATTAATTGAATAGTGTATTTGTCTGTATTTATAATTTAAAAGTCCCTAATAGATAATTCAAGTAAATATATAAGTTAATAAAATTGAACAGAACCACGCACAACATTTAATTTTTTTGTTGTACACAAATTGAAAGCAACCACCTCTTCGATTATCAGCATAACATTTAAAACCATGGCACTCTGGATAATATTTATCGTTTCCATATATATTAGATATATATTTTTTGTACACATTATATAGGAATATAGGTAAGAAATGTAAAATATTTATTTATTTTCATTTGTAATAAATTATATTCCAGGATATTTCATAAATGTACAATATAAGCTAAGTACAATATAAAAATAATAATAACAACTGTTAAAATATAATGCATATACACTTTTGTGTATCATAAAAATTCACTTTATATTATTCAAACAAATTTAAGATGTAAAATACATAAAAATAATAAACATCATTGTAAAAATTGATATATGAATATAAGGCAGAGGAGGTATAACACCATACAACGATCAATAAATATATACTTATGACATATAAAATATTAGAATTTAATATAGCTAAAAATATAACTGATGGTATATAATTAAAAACGATAAGATTTCATCATATAAAAAAATTATGATTATTTAATTAATCGAAATTTTAATTTTAATAATCAGTAATTCAAAAAAAACAAAAAAATTACGCCACTGTCGATTCCTTCCGATCATCATATAGAGATCGACGTTAATACAAAAAAATTTAATACACATTATATTCATTTTTATATTCAATACATAAAATTAATGTATTTTATATTATTTATATATAAATACAGGTAATATTAGAGTATATATGACGTTATTTTACCTTTATTACACATATTATTCCAAATTTGAAATTTGAATTAAATAAATTTTTGGATATATATGTATCGAGACAGCATATAAAATTCTTTATTCTCTATATAGATGAGACAATTTTTAAATTATGGAAGACAAAACCGTGTATATATATTTATTTCTGTTACCAACGTTTTGAAACGCAAAATAAATCTTTACTTTATAAATTATTTAATTAATTTTACTATTATTTTACAAAAATTATACAAAGAAAACTATATATAATCTCAATTTTTGTGTACTATTTCTATCGGTTTTATCTTGTATTTTTCAATCGGTAATTTTCCAGTAGTCCCCACTAGGTTATCGAATCTCTATCTCTATCAATATATATATTGTAGATTAAGGTATATATATAGATAATAACAAAATATTATTTGATTTTAATTGATAATTATTTTGAGACTTAATTTTATTTATCAATATATATTTATACCCTAAATTAAAATATAACTATCTAAAATGTATATATATGAACTGATGAACATCTTTTCAAATTTATATATTTATTGTATAAATAAGTATTATAAAAGTTACATATATGAAAACGCAAAATACAATGCAATATCTTAAATGTATGATATAAATGTGTAGACTATAGACTCTATATCATATAGTACGTTGTCCCATATGAGTTTTGTCAAATTTAGATATACAAAAATAAATCATTTTCAAAGTAATACGTATATTTGATTATTTTATCGAATTAATGAGTGTATAACAAATGGATTAGAAAAGGTAAAAGGTAAACGCAAAATAATGTTATTCTCTATCAAGAGATCCAACAAATATAGTTTGTTACACGTATATACCACATACATATCAAACTGAATTGGTGTATAGCCCAGAAAATTAGCAACATCTTCACCCTCTACAATTTAGAACAGTTTTATGTCTTATACAATTTAAAATTTGTTATCCAATTTAGCAAATGATTTACGATTTTACACAAACAAAACAAAAAATAGAATAGTTTGGAATTAAAATGGTAAATTTACACGCATTTCAATAATTGTGGAATATTTTATGAATTGTTATACGCCCCCATCATACGAACAACATAACTGCAGTAACAATAAGAGTTTAAAGATTACAGATATTGGAACTAAATTATTATTGTATATTGTATCAGATACTATAAAATATTTATATAGTTTCCATATGTTATATATGCGAAATATATGATTAAGTGGTAAAATGTATAATAAATCTAAATTGAATATATGAATATGTTAATTAAATGTTTTATATTATTTTATGATAAAATTTCAATTATAATTTATTATAATATGTTTTTTTTTTGTAAATATATATGTTCGATTATGTATTATACGCTATACGATAAAATAAAAATCTACTTAAATAATAAAAATTAAAATGAACTAAAAGCATATAAAATAGGCACGTAACGCAATACATTATTGGCATAATTTTAGATGTATTAATAAAATAAATATTATAAATAATAGTCAATAAACAAACATAAGTCATCACTATATATTTATACGTCAGGCCGCACAATCTATATAATATAAAAAATATATATATATAGACTAATAAATTCGATTATTTTTAATTATTATTAACATATACTATATTGAATATATATTGTCGATAAAACACTCAATTGACACCATATTCATATCAAATGTTTACATAAATTATTATAATCTACTACTACTACTACTGGTTTTGATTTTATTTTATTTATTATTATGTATATTTACGTAGGTTTTATAACCCTATCAATATGGTAGAGAGTCGTCTATATATAATGTTAGTATATTAAATAAAATCTGAACCTTTTAACATTTTGTAAAATAACTTGAATACTATATGCCAAAATATACACTCGTATATATAATATTAAATAGTTGATATATATGCGACACGGATAACAATAATATTATCGTGTTTTTTTCCACTCGCATTGACGTCTGACTGGAAAATTTCAAATTAAATATATGCGTATATATATACCGTCAATTTCAATACCATCTGCGGAAGAATATTCGCACGAGAACTGTGAATTAGGTTGGATGAAGAAGAATGAAGTCAAACAATATAAGAGTTAAAAATCATTAGGTAGAGAAAAACTGATTGTATAGTCAGGTTCACACATTCGGAACCGATAATATGAAGCCCCATGATATTACTATTAAATCTATTAAGGTTAGGCGGAGATACATGCTTATATCTAGAATTAGAATTAGTCCAAACAATATGTGTAAATATATATAAAAACTTATCTGAGTGCATCTGCAACTGAAAAGGTTATGATAGGGATTAACGCATATATTGAATAATAGCAAAAAATAGTAGAAAATATTATTATGCAGTATTACTGTTGATCTATAGAAAATCAAATTAATAAATGTTCATAGTACAGTATGTTAATCTGAATTATGTATATATGATGGAATCTACAATAGACATATACTACATATATATAGTTAAGTCAAAGATATATGACTTAATATTAAATTATTCAATTTTGAAAGAAAGAAATATATATATGTTTATATTCTCGTAGCAATTAGACAATAAATATAGTATAAAACTGACCTAAAAATTATCTGCATTTAATGTGAATTAAACGTTATATTTCAAATGGGTATAGGTTAAGGAAGATGTGATATGTGATAAGATGCAACATGATGAGTAATTTGTGATATTTACATAAAAACAAAACATATTTATGTATACAAAACTATATTATGAATATGATTAAATTCGATAAATGTTTATATGCATATCACGTACACAATGAATAACATCTTTATTTATTTATTTTTCAAACTATTTGCTGCATATTTTTATATTTTACATATATTTTATTATTAAAGTATATATTTCGATATGAGTTTGAGTAGTATTAGTATTTTGTTTGTATTTTATTTAGCGCAATAGCAGCGCTAAAAAATAAGAAAATTCATATTTAAAAGAACATAATAATAATAATAATAATAATAATAATAATAATAATAATAATAATACAAATATACATAAAATTATTTTCCTTTTTGTAAAATCCATATACGATAAGAAAAAGGACTATAAATGTTTTGCATGTGTGTGAGAAAAATTATTGTATTTTATTTTGTTTGTAATATAATATTGATGCGTCTAAAAAATTATACGTAACAATAATAATAATAATAACAAAAAAAAAAAAAAAAGGAACCAAAAAGGATAGAAAGTTAATTTTTCATTTTAAAATAAATTATGTAAAATATAACCATTTATCATTTCACGGTTTTTTTTCTATATGTGTCTATATTGACTTTTTCAATATTTATAATATAATAAATGTTTCATGTTTCTATTAAAATTTACAAATTTTACTTATAACATATTATTTCGTCATATAATTGAAATTTAAGTGGAGTTCAATTTTAAAATATAAGATAATAAACAAAATAACTTTCTTTAATTTTGTTTCCTTCTTTTTATCTATAATATGTTTAAAATGTGGTTAAAAGTTTCTTATATTAAATCTACATATTCATAAAATGCAGTATATATACACTACGTGTGCATAAACAGGTTTCTTCACTGACGATCGAGGAGTTATAAGAAATTGGTGCAAATAACACTTAACTTATATATGGAAAAGAATCTATCATATATCGAGCAAAATTTTCGTCATTACCGGACGTCATCTCATCAGAAAACAAGATAACTTTCAAACAGAATGACGATATAGACACTGTTGTTGTAGAACGATGGTGTTGAGTATTTATAAATATATAGTATTCTGTTTTTGTTATTATATTAAAATGAAAATTTATATAGAATTTCATTCACTATAATTTTTTTAAAAAGTTTTATTATACCTCCATCAAATTTTCCATGAATTTCAAAAAATATTAATGCTTGAACATTTTATAAATCAAAAATTTTGTAAACAAAAATATTTCAAATTATATACAAAAAAAAATTTTCTGTAAATTCGACAAATTCCTAATAAATATATATTATTTACGAAATGCCAATATTTTATAATTTTAATGATTTATGTGATGTAATATCGATAATATTAATAAATGAAATTACAATGAAAATTTTATGTTTAAAAGATTTAGAAACTACAAATGTTTTATTATTATTACCATATGTTAAAATAAAAGATAATGAAAGTTGGTTAACAGCAGCATTTAATTTAATTAACAGAATATTTAATATAAATTGTAATAATATGAAAATGATTGATGATAACAACAACAACAACAATAACAACAACCACCACCACAATGACAATAATGATATAAAAATTGAATTATTTAAACAATACAATTATTTTTTACCAAATCAGGAGGATTGTAATAACAACAATGGTAAATTTTTACATCATATTATATTTAAAGGTATCATACCGATGGGATTCAAGAAAAACATAGTAAATATATATAGTTTTTTTTTATAAGTATTCATTACTTTTTAAATAATAGCACATATATATAGCAACTCGTATCGCGCTATTTATGTGTATTTCTTTAAATATTTAATTAAAAATGAATGCACCACATACATTTTTATTCATAAATAACTATTTTATTATATAGAATTATTTTTCTTTCATAAATTTCACAAAATATACTATATAATATTAAAATATATAACAACAACAACAATTATATAATTATATATTTTATTTATGCGAAATTGTTTATTTTTAAATTGCATTTTTCTTCTATGTATACCACCACCGATGATGATACGATTCATATTTTTAAATGCATACATTTCTTTTTATGTATATATATATTGAAATCAAATTAGATTGGATATAAATTTATATGGAAATCATTAAATTCTATTGAAAAAATACAATATAGTGCAGAAATTTCAATAATAATTAGTACGGCATTAAGTTATTTTAAAATCAAAGAAAAAATAGGATTTAAAAAAATTGATTTTTTTCAAAAAATTGAGGTTAAACAATTTAATTGAAATATTGTTTTTTTTATATTTTATTACCATATAATAAAATAATAATAATAATAATAATTTCATTTATTTATTATTTATTAGAATTTATATATGAATGAAAATTTTTTAACAGAAGTTGTCATAAATGATTTATTAATTATAAAATCGAATAATAATGTTAATCATCAAAATCATAATCAAAAGAATAAATATTTAGAATATTTAGAATTAATTGAATCAGCATCAATAAAATTTAAAGGTATATACTAATTATAAAAAAATATAGTTATACAAACGAAAATGTAATGGATTGGCAAATAATTGATTGCATAAATTTTCTTGAAATGTTGACTACTAAAAAATATATGAACAGCGTTCAACGGTGATCCATATAGTTGTAGTAGTTGAAAACATCCAAATCAAAACTATAAACGATGCGCGGATGATCGTCATGTAGATGTCGATCACATATATACATGTATTGAAAAGAGTTTAAAACAACTTGGCTTCATACAAGAAAAAAAACTTCGCCTTATGAACCTAAAGAAATTCACTTAATTTATTTATGAAGTGTAACAACAATTATCCATTTTTGAAACGATTGATAAATGGCTTTAAAAATTGATTTGTTTACAATAATGTAAATCATATACCATCACATTACCATTTGGTTCGATCTTTGCAAAAAATCTTTTGTATTGTATACGAATCCCATAATGATGGTGATGGTGATGATGATGATGTGAACTTAATTCAGACCTTTTTTTTCCAATCATAAAAACATTTCAATAAATTCGAGAATAGAGAGGCACAAAACCATTTGGGTTAATAACATTTTATGTGGAATTTATCTACGGAAATATTTTTTTGTAAATACATTTCAAATTGCAAATACAAAATATAAATCGAATCGTGGTAAGGAAGTAATAAATGTATTAAACAATTTGAGTGTATTATTGACTTAAAGAAGACATTTAAAAGTATACGTAACTATTGAGGTGTTTAGCAATTACAATAACTTAAAGTAAATTTATGGTTTTTAATAACGCAACAGGTTTTGGAGTGCACGAAAGATGAGGAAACATTTGTAGTGATTGTAAAGTGTATTTTCAAAAATAGGAGAGCTATATTACGTACGTGAATATCATATGCAACAAGTTGCTTGACAAATTTGTAGTATATACGACTATACGACAATAAAACAAATGTAACACAATTTGTACTTTCATATACGTCTACATACATACAAAGTAAATAAATGTAAATTGAAATCAATACTTAAATATTAATATATTTTTCTAAAACCACACACACCATAATCCTAGTAAGTGAAGGATGTAAAATAACTATCTACAGGATAATACACAATTTTGATTTAAAAAAAAATCTGAATTAATAATTTGACTATTTGACTATTTTATCATAAATTTCTGTTTTTCCATTTTTTTTATAGAACAAATAATATTATATAAAATATTTTTGATCAATTGTTTTCCATATTTTTACATGAATAAAAATAATTTTTATAATTTTTTCAAATTATTAATATATTTTCCTGTAGACGATGATTATTTTCAATTATTTCGGTATATATATAATTTGTACCTCTGTACCAAAATTTCCAGTTTTTTTTTCTATATAAAATGAAAATTTAATCAGCAAAATATATCATATACGCGATAATATTAACAAATAAATGCGTGAAATCCTGGAAATTTTGATACAATTAAAATAAGAGTGCTTAAAAAATAAAATTTAATAAATTATTATATATTTTTAAAACAAAACATATTTATTTATTGTATTTATATTATAAATATAAAGAACGGCTGATATTACTAATAGAGGTTCAATAAGTTTTCATGAATTTCTGTATTTATTAGCTATTTGTAATACTAAAACTCCACACGTTGGACAATTAGCAAAATTTAGATGTACTTATATTTTTAGGTGCGCTATATAAGATATTTTGTATATTATTTTAATAAATTTATAATAACATTTTATTTGTGTACTGGTCTAAGATTTTTAGATAAAAATAATGATAATTTTATTAATTATAATGAATTTCGAAAATTAATTTATTGGATTAATAAATTGAAACGTTTACCGTTGAATGAAAAATCAGTTGAACATCAAATAAAATTATATTCAATGTATAAATAATTATATTTTAAAATTTAATTTATTATATTATTATTATTATTATTATTATAGGTCATTTGGTATAAATGAAAATGAAAAAATGTCCTTAGCAACATTTCTATTAATTACCGGTGAATTAAGATTACGTGGTACATCGAAAATTTTACGATTTAATAAAAATCTAATACATTTTTTAAATGACATAATATCTAATATAAGTAAGTTATTTGTTTGAAAATATTAAGTATAATATTAAGTATTGTGCAAAACAATATAGCCAGATGCAATTTTAATTATTCGGTGAATAAAACTGATACTGCAAATTCCAGTACTTATACTCAGAGACTTATTGGCCATAATTATGTTTATTGAGAACCACTGCACCCACCGAACACGACTAAACCATGTAGATTGATTACCCATAGAGATTTGCAAGCCCGCCACCATTCGTTTGTAATTAAGTTTTACACACGAACTATTGCTATATTGTTTAACACAATACTTTACCAAATGAATCTATATCAATAAAATAATGGTATTTATTGGCCTACGAATAACAAATGATAATTAATGTTTAGTTAAATATTAGCCATATAGAGGACTAAATCTTTTTACTTATATTAAATTTAAACACCGCCTCTCATTGTGGTGCGTTCCAATTTAATATAAGTATACGGACAGAATGAATTCTCACAAAAATGAACTAAACATATTATTAATTTTCAATAAATACTCCAAAATATAACATATAATAATGTATCGTTTTGTTGTATATTATTTATTACAGAAAATGAGCAACACCATATTGACACTGTTAAAAAAGTCAAGGCATATAGTTTGGCTGCACATTCATTAAAATATATTAATTCAATAAGTGATATCAAAGTGGAAGTATTAAATGGCAATAAATTTGGTAAAGCTTCAATTTATATAATGTTTTATACACCATTCCTCCTTGGTCCATTCTGACCAAATTTGGAAATTCTCTCTCTTATACTTAATTTTAATTAATCCTCTTTTGTATTTTAATGAAATATGTATGCCTCACAAATAGACAGCATTAAATATTTTAGAATTTAAACATAACTTTAGTTCTATTTCTAACCTTGTTTAATCAATTTAATCTAAATTATATTAAACAGTTAATCAATTAAAGTTACCTCGGATCCTATATTGGTTTGAGTTTTAAGTATTTTAATTTTCCATCTTTTAACCAACATCAAATATTTCCAATGTTCATAAAATTTCGGATTATTAATCTGATGATTAATCAAGATCAGGTGATTGTATATAGGATATGGTGAATGCGGTAACACATCCAAATCAAACTCCATTCATTTATGCCGAATGATCATGATTATGTGACCTTGCCTATGCATGTGATCGGATGCAATACCTTTACGATTTGTCAATTCTGGTCGTTTTTATGGAATTGCATTATTCAGTTTGATCAGTTGTTGAATATACACATCTAAGCATTGATTATTTGGTTGTGTGGTATAAATGTTCAAAATATACAATTCCATTGTAATTGACATACCAGTCATAATCCTTTTTTGATGCGAACATCTGGTTTGGTGGGAGTTTGTTCATTTTGCTTGTTGACCCATACCAAATTTTTCCGATTAACGTATTATTGTAAACAATCGGTTTTTAACCATAATTTATAATTTGTTTCGAAAATTTGATGACAATGACAATTTTGACAATGTTTCGTCGCTGACTGAATGTATTATTATAATTAATATTTATTATATATATAATTCACTTTTTTAAAGCATGGATAACACCATCAACAACGACAATAAACCGAAAAACCATTATACATCAATTATCATTTATAAAATTTAATCAACAAAAATCATCGACTAATGAATTAATTGATTCTTTACGATATTTCTTACGTGAAGAATATAATTTTGGTAGAACATCAGCGCACGATAAACATTATTTGAAAAAAGAATCGTTTTCATGGGGAAATGTAAATTAATTTAATTATACATAAATTACTTTTAACAAATGCATTGTTATATATTTTAATATATATTTTATATATAGTTTTTCAATTTCAATTCGTTTGGCAAAGCTTTGATTAATGTTTGTAATTTAGTTACCGAAATATTTAAAACTGAATTAAGATTAATGCAAATAAAATCACCTGTTTATATTCTGGGTAAATTAAATTATCATATAGATAAATATTATTATAGACTATACACATAATACATATTTCAACGTCATATAAAATTAGTTGCAATTTTAATTTTAATTATTATATTGTACGCCTTACCCTATAATATTCTTTAATTTTTTTAGGTGATATACATGGAAATTTTTATGATTTAATTTTATTTGAACGTTTGTTATGGAATTTTAGTCCAACACTATCACCATGTAATCTATTATTTTTAGGCGATTATATAGATCGTGGCGATTATGGTATTGAAATTATTGCATATTTATTTGCATATAAATATAAAAATCCAAATAAAATATTTCTGTTACGTGGAAATCATGAAATTAGAGAAATTCAAAGAAATTGTACATTTCATGGGTAAGTTTATATATTTCACAAATTATTTTCTGTCTACCGCACCAGATGATTTAAAGGAAAACAATGGAATATATATTGTAGATCAATCATCTCCTGTATATATAATTTATCTTTTCGTATTATAACAAATCATTAAAAATTACTTACTGAATTAAGACAATTATAAATCCGTTTAAATTTTAAAATATTTACTTAATTACTATATATATTTCTCATGAGAATAATTAATTAAATATATATAGCACATCTAAAATAGAACTTTCTATAATATCAAATGAAAACACTGTGTGCATTCTCCATAGATATAAACATTAATGTATAAACGTAAATATATAATTAGAATAAGATTATAATGTTTTGTGATAAAAAAAGTTTTTTTTTCTAATAAAATACTTAATTGTAAGCGATGAAATGAAAAAGACATTATACTTATTCTATGCGATTATATTTATGTTTATTTATGAAGAAATTTATTTACAATTAATTATATTTGTACAAAAGTACAAGTGATTTTATTTTCTCAACTTTCAACTTTTTTGTGAATTTTCAAATATGAATAACAAAATATGTATGTAAATTGATAATACAAATAATTACATACAGGGTGAGTCATAGTTAATAAATTGTTACCTTTGAAAGCCTTATATACAAGTATGCAACCATTTGATAAGGAGTTACACGATTTAGAAAATATCAAATTAGTAAAACTTCTAGGAATCCGAACAGAGAAGTTAGCCGATCTGGGTATTAATTTCATTCATAAAATTTTGCAACTGTTCACATAATCCGACTATATAAATCGCATCAACATCGAAATGTAAAATGGCATAATGACAATTGATCAGATTTTAAGGTAACTGATTAGAATATATAATTACCCAGTGAATTGGTTTAGTAAAACATCGTTAAAATTAAGTCAAACAATTTTATAACTATATACTTAAAATTTGGTATGGAAAATGTACCAAACCCACTATGTGATTATATTTGATTAACGAACCTATATGGAGTAATGCGATTTAGTGACTATCAACATCACTTTATATGAATAACTTAAACATATTTTGTTTGTACACTGATTTACGCCTTAATTTTTTTGTGTAATATCCTAATAAATACAATTTAATATTAATTAGAATATTTTTTTAGTGAATGCTTACAAAAATTTGGACATAAATTAGGTTTAGATGTGTGGAATTCAATAAATAATGCATTCGATGTTATGCCATTAGCAGCAGTTATTGATCAATGTGTTAAGTATAATTTTTTTTTCTTAAATATAAAAATACATTTTAACGTGGGTAGAAGACTAAAAATTTTGGGAACAACAAAACAACGAACTTCTCTCATATATTTGTTATATATAAAATTTCGATATTTTGACTTCATCTAATATATTCCTTCTGTTCTGTCATAAAAAGAACTCGCGTATTCGTCATCGCTTCATTCATAAATAAAACAGAACAAAAAAAAAAAAAAAAAACATACGTACACCATCAAAAGTTTTATCATTTAAATTTTTTTTCCTATAATTTGTTTGTTGTTAACATTTTCTATATGTAAACAAATTAATAAATTTAAACAATGCATATAACAAAAGAAAATCTACGAGCAATGATATATTATGATTATAAATCATCAGTCACACCAAAACAATGTTTAGAATTCATGGAAAAAGCATTTGGTGAAGATGCTCCATCAAAAACAACAATTTATTATTGGTATAGTAAATTTAAAATGGGACACCATTCATTAATTGATGAATTTCGTAATGGTCGACCATGTACAGCTGTTACAGATGATAATATATCGGCTGTGCGTAATATGATTGCTAAGGATAATCGTAGAACATATAATGAAATTCAAACATCATTAGGTATAGGCAATAGTCAAGTAAGAAAAATTTTACATGATTATATTGGTGTTAGAAAGTTCTGCTGTCGATGGATACCCTATACATTGACCGGTGATAGAAACGATGAAGAATTGAAGGATCGACGAAAACAAAAATGTAAAGAATGTTTAAATAAATATAATGAAATAAAATAGATGATATATTTGTAATAAATAAAATGTTTAATTTTATCCACACCAATATAATAGTTCCCAAAACTTTTAGTCTTATCTTTTGTTCCTTAACAACAAAAATAAGATAAGACGATTTTAAAATAAACCTTTAAATATACTTTTTATTAAAAAAAAAAAAAAAACAGATATTTTGTTGTCACGGTGGTATCCCACCAATTTGGTTATATACAAATATTAATGAAGAATTTTTAAACATTCCAATTTCATTACCAATGCCCGATATACAAAGTGAATTTGCATGGAATATACTATGGAATGATCCAATAAAGGTTATATTTTTTTAAGATTATAATTATAAAAATATATAATATTAATCGCATAATAATAACAATAAAAAATAGGAAAATGAAATGAATAATAAAATACAAAAAGAATTAATATTAAAAAATGGATTTGCTACAAATGTTATACGTGGTACAGCACATTGTTTCTCTTTTGAGGCATTCGAACATTTTTTACAAAAAAATGGATATTCACATATGATACGAGGACATCAATATCAACATTTTGGAATTTCTGTAAACTTTTATTTAAATTAATACTATAATTATATAAATAAAGTATTCTAGTATACGTAACATTAACCCTAATTCAGAAAATCGTACTTAAATATATATATATATAAATGTTAATTATACATCAAACTTTACAATTTTAAAATTTCGTCACAGTATCCTAAGATTGTTTTTTCATTTAGATTCAATTTCAAGGAAAATTATTAAGTATATTTTCGTCATCGCAATACAACGGTGGAAGTAATGATGCAGCCTGTATATTTTGTTATAATGAGAAATTACGTGTAATACGTTTACACACAATTACAGAAGGTGATGAAATTAATTATAAATAAACAAAATTGTGATACGTGCGCAGTGATATACTATCCAAACTCCAAAGAGCTTATATATATATAAATTGTATATACGATTTTTATTGATACAAATTATTTACGGATCTAATAAATATTTAAATTGATCAAAAAATAAAACTATGGACTTACCTAGATATCTGGATAATATGATGATGTATTCGTCTGGTGTCCACAATTTTGTAACACAGCTTTCATAGGTATTAAATATTTGTTCTTTTAATTTAATATTACTACTACTGCACGTATTGAATCCATCCATAGCAAAATTATTCCTTGTATAATTGTATATGTATGGTGTTTAGTCCGTGTATGTTGAAACATAAACGTTAAAATAGCAATTAGTCGTTTACTAAAATTACTTAACTAATAAAATATAGTTGTGTTGACAATTGATTATATATCGATTACTTATTTTTATTGCGCAAACTATATTATATGTTATTATAATACATTTTTCAAACTTGAACTCTCTTATTATTATTATTATTATTTATTATATTATAATGGCTTATATTATATTTTTTCCAATTTCTTCAATAACTCTCATACTTTTGCCATATTTTTTCTCTTGATAATCTTTTACTTTTTTATGCCAATTTTTACGTACTGATGTCCACCTTTTCTTCATTTCAATCATTATATCATCTTTAGATATCTTTGGTTTATCTAAATTCTAAAAAAAAAAAAATGTAATATAAAATAAATGCCATTACATAAATTCAAAATTATCAAATATAATATTATTCATACATAATCTAAATCTATATTATCTTTCGATAATTCTTTGTGAAATGAAAGTTGTGATGGTACTCTTGTAACATTAATATCTGCATAATTTATAGATGGCATTGAATTTACGATTGTAATTTGACCTGACTTTAAATCATCTAACATATTATCTAATGGTTCACGTGTTTCGGGTGATGGTGTACGTTTTAAACGGAAACTGTTTATAATAATAGATAATTTCGTTTACATAAAATAATAAATTTATCATTTGAAATTATTAAAAGATATATATGTTACACACTTTGTAATTGCAGTTGAACGTGGTTGATTTAACATCCATGCTCGACATATCGGATACAAAGATGTATTTTCATTATATTTTGCTAAATCAACACTACGATCAAATAATTTCATAATATATGTATTTTGCATAACAATTTGCTGTTGTCGGTCAGCTTCTCGTTGTTGATGCAATGCAGCTTTCTCAGTTTTATGTCGTTTCGGTGGTCGTCCACGTTGCGGTATTGATGGATCACTTTCATCAGACGATTCATCACTTTCGCCTACTATATCTTTAAGGGCACCTTTTAATCGTCCTCGTGCTACTTGCACGTCAGTACCTATAATATATTATAATTTATTTTTAGTTTAAAAAATATTACTATAACGGTATATATGTTCTCAGCCTTGTGCCGTGCGGGCTTCAACTCCAGCTCCACTATAAAAGTTATAACAAGTAAAGTTATTTTCTACATGTAATTGAACCTAGTAATACCCAAAAAAATATCAGGTAAATCATAATATTAATTTGGTATATCATTTTTGTCGTTAAGCTGAAGACTGGTACAAACTCCTCAGAATAATAAATAAAATATATTATATTTAAAATAATAATAAAACAATTACTTTTCTTTTTGGGTGGCATTAATCTTTGTCACTAGTTTTTCTGTTTTTCTAATGAAATTTATATTTTTCTTTATAATATTGAAATATTTTATTTTTTGGTATTTTATGAAATGAAACAAAACAAAACTACAAAAATTAAAATTATTTTATTTTATAAATTTTGTTTTAAAAGTCGATAAATTATTAATGGCGGCACCAATATTAATGTCAAAATAAAATCGAAATCTTATCGTGCGTTATTTTGCGTGATATATATTGAACGTACATTTGACGCATATGTAATAAACGCGCGTCCACTATTTAAACTTTTTTTTTATTTCATATAATATGAACACAAAAATGAATATAGAAAATGAAATATACAAAATTAAAATTTTTATTTCTTATAGGTATATAAATCTATAAATATAATATATTTTATAATACTTTTGGTATTATAGCAAATCTTTCTTTTGGATAATTAGTAAATGTTGTTTTATACCATTTATGTGTAAGCCAAGCAGTTTCAATTTGATTTGTTATCACCCAACATAAAACAAATAACCAAGATGTATTTTTATATAAAATTCCATATAATGAAATATACATTAATATTTCAAATAACATATGAGGTGATGAAACATATTTAAAATAGCCGCCACTTGGTAAAGTATGTTTTTCTGTGATAACAGTTCCTAAAAGCAAAATATAATTACATTAAAAATATATGTATTCTGCTGCCTTGCCTGAACTCTTAACCCACATTTAATATTTTTAAAATTACCTAAATTATTTTTTCTTAAATTAGCTAATATTAAATTTGTTTTATATTGTTGTATCCATGCGTATAAAAATAATACAATTGATAAACTATCCATTACGGAAATTTCTTTTAAATTAAACATAATTGGCGTTACAGTTTTATTTTCATAATGATTAAATCCAGGTGCTTTCGATAATACAATTAAAAACGAACCAAAATAATGAAAATATCCGACCAAATAATGTGTTATATTTATTTTGTTTTTACTAGAAAATACTTGAACAAACAGAGTTTCATAAAATCGTCTTATACATTGCAAAAATAGTAAAAATATGGTAATAAATGTTGATAAAGATGTTGCTAGAAATAAAAAATAATGCTTTTAATATGTTCAGATATTTCAAATAACAAACAATTTAATTAAAATGTTTAAAATTAAATTAATAGTTACTTACTCTTTACTTTTCTATGTGATCCACACAAAATATCAATAAACTTTATAAAATATGCGGGTGCTTGTTCACCACGAAAGTAAATATTAATTCCTAAATATAATATCCATGTTGACCATAAACCAGCAAATATGTAAAAATGTTTAAAATATGATTTCGGTACTTCACATAATTTAACTAATTTATTTGGTACCCCTTTGTATGAATGTTTACCATAACGAAATGATTGTACAATTGCAGTTGGCAAATAGTTCTCAATAATATTTACTAAAGTACCAATTAATACTAAAAAAACAGTAAATTGTATAAAAATTAAATCAATAAAATTTATGTCTTGGTCTCCCATTGTGCTCAAAAATATTTGTAAATTTGTATTATTTTTTTTTATTATTATAAATTTTAAATTTGTAATTAGGTTTTGTAGTGAAAGTACTGTTAAATGAGTTAATAAATAGTTTTAAATACAACAACTTTCACAATGCAAATGAACTTTGTTCTCTTTAGCTGTTTTTCATTTGATTTTAATGCATTTTTTATCACTGTCGAAATTATACAAAACTAAATATTATTAAATTTTAAACTATAGTTTATTTAATAATTATATTAAAAAAATTATAATTAATGAAAATTCATAGATCACAACCTCAATCAATTTTGTAAACAAAACAAACAAACGTAAACGTACCATACGTAGGTAGAAATATTATATTTCGAAATATTTGACATATACATGGCACTGGCACAAGACAAACTCAAAGTTAGCTTAACTGATACGGCTCACGCACAGCAAATAAACAACACAACCACAGGTTTCACCACAGAACACCACAAGAAAAAGAACTATATACAAAACTGAACTGAACAAAACCCAACATATTTATAAATAACAAAACTGTTTTGTTTATAAAAAAATTGTATTTTTAATTAAATAAAATTATTTTTATATAATTGGAATAGCAAACCGATCACAGATCAGACGTATAGACACATAGGTAATCAAACAGCAGATCAGACAAAAAAAAAAGAAGAAAAAATCATTAAAAACAATAACAAAAAAGGCTGATTATAAATTTTAAAATGGCACAGGCACTGAATAGAAATGTTTCCGCACAAGAAACTACAATAGATGTAAAATATTTATTCTTTGTTTTCGTTTCTTTCGTTTGCTACAATTTGAATAATTTTTGAATTAAATAAATAATTGTTTAATAGACAGAAGGAATCTTACAAGTGGAATCACGTTATGAATGTACAATTTGTTATGATTGGTTAAAAGATCCAGTTATTACATCATGTGGACATCGCTTTTGTACAAACTGTTTAACTTCATGGTTAAAGTAATTATATAATAAATAAGCTATCATATATAAATATAACACTTAGCTAATAAATATAAAAAAAAATGTATAAACAATTTTATCGTATATATAGAGAAAAGAATCCGTCGTGTCCATTAGACAACAAACCGCTGGCCGAAAAAGACATTTTTCCTGATAATTTTACACGTCGTGAAATATTACAATTACGTAAACCTTGTCCAAATATAAATTATGGATGTCAAATAAATGGATCACCATTACAAATTGGTGCACATTTGTTGAATTGCGAATTTCGTCAATGTATCACTACATATGATTGTCCATTTAAAAAGTGTGGCTGTAAATTTCAAACAAATACTCAAAAATCAATGGATAAACATATGGAAGATGATATAAAAAAACATTTAGATCTATTATGTTTAGCGTTTGATGAAAAGCAATCTTTGTATTGTAACACAATTGAAACAAATAGTAAATTATTATGGGATCCACCAATAAAAGAAAATAAAAATGTTAATAATAATAACAATATTGAAACTAATAATGCGATACTACAGCATCCACCAGCACATAATAATGATGAATTATTAAGAACATTATATGAGCGTGTTGTTATATTAGAACAACGTAATCACGAACAAAATTTAAAAATTGAATATTTACAACAACAATTGCAGAAAACATGTTTGCTGTCCGATATTCAAGCACGTTATAGTGATGGTGTATTAATTTGGCGTATTCAAGAATTTGAAAATAAAATCCAAACAATGAGTTCAAATTCAAATATTATGTATTATAGTAAGGATTCGTATACATCACCAGGTGGTTATCGATTTTGTGCACGCATTAATATATCACCAAAGTGTAAAGATTTTATTGGTTTGCATATTCATATGATGCAATCCGATAATGACTATCATTTGGAATGGCCATTCCGTGGTCGTATTAAAATTAGTATGATACATTTGAATTTACATGATACCCAACATGATACAATAATGTCAAAACCAGAAATATTAGCTTTTCATAGACCTACACAAGATATTAGTCCAAGAGGTTTTGGTTTTTTAGAATATGCAAGTATTAGTGATATAATTCGAAGAGGTTTTATACATTTGGACAATTTAACGATTAAAATACAAATGAATACTGTTTAATTGGTTAAATGAAATACTTAAAAAAATGTTATGAAGGGGAGACATTGAATACTGTTTTATGAACATATATTTAATAGAATTAATTTTAGTATAATTGTGATGACTAGAGGGTATATTTTTAAAATAATTTTAAGATCCAATACTCATTATATTTCTTTTCTTCACATATGCTAATAATAGGGATATAAAATATAAATTGTGACAATATTTTTTAACCTGTGCCAATAATTAATGACATTAATTATAAATTATATATAGTAAAATAGTAGTATTCTATAAAATAATCTCTCGTGAATTACTTACAATTTATTATATATTTTTTATTGTTGAGATATTTTATAATAATCAGTTATTATTCCTTTTTATACGTATATAATATAATATATATATTTTTTTTAAGTTATTTTTTACAGTCCTTTGTTTTATTATTTTATCTGTCTATTTTATATATATATAGCGTCTATATGTATGTATTATTAATATTATTATTATAACTCATATATTGCTCAAAGTGGAGTGCTTATATCATCTTATAAACATTGATTACAGCAAAGTTGGTAAATTACTCCTCATGGAAGTATATAACAATTTACCAATTGTTCTGCAATTAACGAAAGATAGATCGTTTTGATAATTCTATTTTTTTCATATGGGTTGATTAACTCATAGTGATGTGTGTGTGGAGACATTGTTAATCTTTAAGTAACGTCTAACGCCATAATCCGTTATATTTCGTGATTATTAAACATTAGAGCTATACCACTGCGCTGAGTGTTTTTTAATTATAATTTTGTTGAATAAATAATATGTAATAGCCGTACTATTGTATGAATGTCTAATAAAATAAAACATCTAAAAGTAATTATTACATTTTTGTTTGTTTTTATTTTACATTAAGGAAAATATAAAATTAGTAATAACAATTATAATTTAAATTAAATACCAGCAATTTACAAGGTATTATTCAGTAGAATAATTATAATTGTTAAAAATATTATCATAAAAAGAAATAATGTAAACAAAAAGTATTCAATCATGTTTAATTTAATTTTATTTATTTATCCAAATTCCAAATTTAGAATTAATGAAGAACAGGACCTAATGGTTCACCACGTATTGAATGCAGATCTAAACGACTATCAATTGATTCATCAATTTGACCAATTATAGCTATATTATCACCACGTATTATATGTAAACCTAATACAACTTGTTCGATACCATTTGTTGATGAAAATACTCGTTCATGTGATTCATCTAATATTATATTAATTGTTTGATCAAAACCTTTTAATGTACCAACGAAATTTCGTCCATCTGATGTTATTATTGATACTGTATTATTTATATATGATTCTAAACCGGAAGCCATTTATTATGATATAATTATTTGTAGTAAATTAATATAAAATTTACTAAATTTATTTTTAAATTATGTTCAGTTAATATATCACAAAATTTAAAGTTAAACATTTACATACAATGAAAGAATTAATTTGAGTCTTTGCAATTCCAATTATATGAATGACATGTTTATGTTTTGCGTTCGTTTTTATTAAAGCCTTTCTCAAAAACGTCAAATTAAAGTTCGCACTGTGGCAAGATGACAGCAACTGTCAAAAATGAATAAATACTTTGTATTGAGGATTGCGGGTAGGATTGCTAAAATAGACAAAAAAATCTAAAATATTAATAATAATTAATAATAAATGTAATTTTAGTATTAATTTTATTGAATGTATCAATTATTTCAAATACACTTAAGTTCAAATTCAAAAACGTAGTTCTACCGATGTATTTAACAAAATCTTCAATATGCGCAACATTTCTCTATTTCGATCCATCCATATTTTCGCCATTTTATTTAAATATCAATTAGCATTTGTTTGCACTATTTTCAGATTAGCACCTACTATAGATATTTTACTTTATTTTGCATGTATCTACAAGCAAATGTATCATTGCATTGGCAAAATCGACTCGTACTAACAGATCCCATTATATATACATGCGACAACTTACTTTACTCGACATGCAATGAAAAAAAGAGAGATTATTATTCCACATAACAGATTTGTCGATAGTTATTCTATTTATTTGATCAGTAAATAATTTGTTGGACCGCAATTTAATTTCAAATTAATTCGTATTATTCTATATTTATTTCATCAATTTCCTTTCCTCTCTTCCCATTTTCTTATTTAATAGTTAAAAATATAAAATTATTTATTTATGAAAATTTTTAATCGATTCGTTTATTTATAATTTTAAATTTATGCATTATTTTTTTTTTACTAAATCAATTTTTAAACAACGCATTTAATCGTGTTGATATACATTAATATGAAAATAATATACTGTAAACAATTGTATTTGATTATTTTATTTATAATTATAATAAGAATTTTAAGAATTTTAATGATTAGTAAAAAATAAAAAGAAAACAAAAACAAAGAAAAGAATTAAATAAAAACAATCGTGTTAAAAAATGTAAATTCTTCTTCTATGTTAAATAAACCAAGTCCATCATTTCAAAAAAAAAAAAAAAAAAGAAGATGGTTCATCCGAATTTTTAAATATATATTAATTTTTTGTTTACATTCTATGATAATTTTTTAGCTTTTTGATAAAGAGTATCTACCACTTTACCCATACTTTGTATGGTTTCCAATGCTTTTTCATACGTTTTATCAACTGGAATCTCTTCAAATACAATTAAAACACCTTCGCCTTGATCAAGTATACCACTAAATTTTTTATCTAGAATCATTTGTGATAATTTTTTTTCAACTTGTCCAACCGGTAATTTAATTGTACTTGCAATATGGGATACCTTTTAAAATTTGTATATGTATTATTAAAATAAAATATTAACATGTTTTTAAATTATAAAAATACATAAAATGAGAAAAAAAAATTACCTCTACACGTAAAAATGGTTCAATAATGCGACATAAATTTTGTTCTAACATTGTGTCATACAATGTGCCTATATGTGCTTTAACAATAACATCATTTTCCAATTCATTTTTATAATTTACTAACGCAGCTTGAAAATCAGCCAACGAACGTTTGTTTGATGCTTGTGCAACCGCAATCATTGCATCAATATGACGACCAGAATATGTTATAGCCTAAATTAATATTAATAATATAATGTTTTACAAACAATTTTTAATTTAAATTGTATTTTGTAATTATTATAAACATACCAATTTTCCGCTAACAATTTGATTAACATCATCGGCCAATCCTAACATAATTTTACAAAGTAACATATATTTTAATGATGTTAATGCTCTATTTTTTTCAACACTATCATATCCTTCAAATGCTTCATAAAAATATGAATATGCAGTTTTAAAATCACGTTCATCAGCAGCATGTAATATACCAGATTGTAAATCTAATGCACCTTGCATTTTTGGTGCACAATAAATTGCATTTGCTGTTGTACGGGCTGACGTTAATGCAGCACGTGCCTTAAAATATTGAAATTATAAATTAAAAACGTTTTCTAATTATAATGTTTTCATTACCACATTTGATACAATGAATCACAGAAGCAGTATTATATATATATATTGGATTAACAAATTTCAATTTCTTTAATGAAATGTTTTAAGTGAACTTTCTACTTATATTTAATTTAAATTAGAATAGAATATCATTAAAGAGTAGCAAAGATGCTTTTCATATCTTTTGATATACATATATATATATAAACGTTAGTAAAGTAAACGTTTGAGATTAATTCGTGTTTAAAAAAGGAATTTTATCAGCTATTTACTAAATTATAATTTTCTATTTGATTCATATATAGAAATTTACAAAATTAATAAATTTTAATTTAATGCATTTACAAATCCTAGAATTGCATATATTCAATATAAAATTGCATATCATATAATTTATGACGTCAATTTCACCTTGTAATTCAATAATAAACTTTTTTTTTGTGTGGTTATAAATAAATTTTTCTTATTTAAAACAAAGAAAATTATTACAAGAAAAAAATAAATAAAATCAAAATTAATTACCTTTGGTAAATTACTTAATGCATGATAAGTTTTACTTTCCAACAATTGTACCTCAACCAATAACATTTTATCATCTAATTTTTTCAATTCTTTTAATAATGTTGAACCTAATTGTAATGCTTCTGTATACATTCCAGTATCAAAAAATAATGCAATCAAACGGGCTTCTAATGATTGCCGTAAAAATGTACGTTTTTCTTGTTTGGCCCATTCTATACATTCTTGACACAATTTTACTTCAATACCAGTTTCAGCTTCCAAATCCAAAAATAAATCCACTAATGATCGTACTAATTTGGCTGCTTTTGCTTTACTTATTAAACTTAAAAATGGACGTGTTAATTTTATTAAATCTGCCAATTCCTTTGCTTTTCCTTCTTGTTTATATAATTCACCCAATTGTAATATTCCTTGCTCTTTTATACGTATTAATTCTTCATCATTTTCAGCAATTTCTTGTTCACGTACAATTTTATTTAATAAAGAAATACCTTCTTCACGATTAACAGAAGATATTGCTTGCGCTCTTTCGAATAGCGTAGCACCTGCCATTTTTTTTTAATACGAAAAATTTATGGAAAAAACTATTTCTTTATTTTGGTTGTTTTCTATCAAAATTTAACACAATTAAATTATTAATTTTAAAATGTTACTTATTATTTAATTCAATAATTGTATTTTTTATTTAATTGAAAAATAATTTCGCATGATGTGTGTAATATTTATATTTTATTTTTTATTATATTCAATCATTCACCTCACCGATATTTTCACCATAGTCATGTAAAAAAAAAAGGGGAACTGTCACGTTGCAAAGCCGCTAGTCATCGTGACAATCGTACCAATATTTTAAATATAATTAAAATCAGCGGGTGAGTTCAATTAAATTGTACATCAACTAAACGTAATAAAATCTAATTTCTTATTAAATATTTCGACTTGATATTTTCAACTTATCTATTCAAATATCTTGGGTAAGCTTTAAACAATAAAACTTTATTGAATGTTGATTAGGTTATTATAAATACTAATAAATACTTATATTATTGATAATATGATCATAATCATATCATATATTACTCCAAAGTGGAGCATGTGGCACCGGCACGACAATGTCCGAGAACAACAAAATATAGCGATGAATTTACAATTGCAGCAAAAATATCGTTATTCACAAATCCAAATTTATTCAAATAAATAATTTCTGGCAATGGTTGTTTTAACGACAGTTCAGATGTATTCCAATCATAACATGTAAATACAGCTACATAATGATTCTGACACAATGAATATACAATGAAACAATAGCCAAATGGATACAAGAACGTACTGATCCACCAAATTATTCTGGACCTATTGTCAGTCTAATGTTAGCATCATTAGTTAGTGGTGTTCTATATTTTATAATGGAACTCTCGAATTTCTTCATAATAATATAGCAACGGTATTTGGATTGACTTTGTATTAGTAATAATATAAAATATAAGATCTAATTAATTGTGTTGATATTACATAAATGAAATGCCGTCCAACAATAAACTTTTAATTTCACTATAAACATTAAATGAAGTCAAACAGTCATTATAGTTAGAAGTTCATTTAATTTAGGTAAATAAAAAATACCCCCCGTTAGAACACATCGATCCGATGGCAATGCATACATATAATCCACAAATTAACTTATGCAATATAGCGATATAAAATATCACAACACCATATATTCGTAAGCTCAATGGATGTTCTCGAATTCATAGAGTGTGTGCGATATATAATATTTTTCCATTAATATATGACATGTACCCGGTTATATAAACCAATTTAATTCAACCTATTTTACGTTGTTTTAATTATCAAATATAACTATTATGTAAGTATGAAAAATATTCAAATTATTAATAATAGAAAGATTTGTCTTAATCACATTTATGTTGTTTATTTGTTTCTTTTAAATAATTCAGTCTTATTGTTATTTATGTTAATAATAAATTGAGAATATTTAGGTTTTGTGAATATGTTCAATCAACGTTAAACTCAAATATTCCTATGATTCTTTTATAAAAATTTCAAAACCTTTTGCCATATTACCACAGTGGGTACCATCTTTAAATCTAGCGATCACATTGTTTAATTCAGACCAAAGTCGTAATTTCATATCACGATTTATTAAACATTTTAATAAATTGTGTCCTACTTTTACATTACCTCTAAGCACTTTTAATCGCAATTGAGAGTCTATCAATATACGAATTCCAAAATCGATTTCGTCCATAGTCTTATTTTCGTGAAGTATATAAAACATTACTATATTCTTAGTTATATATATTTGGTAGCCACTGAAATGCACTTTAATGAATAAATTTTTCCGAAAATAAGTGAAATCGGTAATGGCTTCGCCTTCGAATAATTTACGTTGCTTTTGTTCCGCTCTTACAACTATTTGTTGTCGACGAATATCTGGATCTTTTCTTGTAACTACACTTGCAGCAGTTGGACGAGGTTTATTTGTGTGACAATCTGTGATTATTGATGGTACTGCAAGTGGTAGGTGTTGCTTTTGTTCGTCTCTTACCACTATTTGTTGTCGACGAATTATTCGATTTCTACTTATAACTGCACTGGCAGCAATTCGACGAGGTTTATTTATGTGAAAATCTGTGAATATTGATGGAACAGCAAGCGGTAGGTGTGTGATACGTTTGGCATTTTCATTTTTACCAGAAAGTCGTGTTGTGGTTAGTTCATTTTCATTAAAATGTTTTACGCAAACGTAAGAGTATTTACTTGGTGTCCAATTTTTCCTCGGAATTGCTTTTGTCCATGCTAATTTCCGTTGTTCATCTTTGGGAAATTTAAATGCAGTTACGATGTCACCAGTTTTCTTTATTGTACTATCGTAGTTCGACCGACAATTTGGTACACAACATCGTTTAGGCACTGTCAAACGCATATAATAAATTATTTGACTGCTTTTTATAAGTTTTATTAAGAAAATACTTACTGGTTTTCAACTGTAATTTCCAAAATACAATTTATTTGAATTTTTATGTACGGATTTTTATATTTATTTATAAATTTGTTATAATAAATTGTGCGTAAGCTTAACACTTTTTGGCAACTTCCAATTTTTCTACTTTTCTTTTTCTAATTATTTCTTCAATCCGATTATATAAATTATTATTACATAAAATATTCTTAATATATTTCCATGTATATTTTATTTATAATAAATAACAAATCAACAAATCATTAATTTGATAATATATTTTAATAAATCAAAACAATAACAAACTCGTCTTATCGTTTTTCCAATAGAGCAATAGAGCAAAAAACATAGCAGTGCGTTTATTTGAAGAGAATCATCTGTGAATTGAGAAATTCGCGTTTCTGGCTCGAATCTCGCACTGACACTGCACTTAAATTCAGTTTTTTTTAACAAGTTGAATTCGGATGAAATTTGATTGAAACAGGGAGACGAGCGGAGACGGACGTCGATTAGGAAATATTAAATAAAATTAAAATAATTAAAAATAGATGTTGGCTGAATGTTATTCCGATTTAATTTTAATTTTCATAATAATATTAATTTAAAAAATCAATTAATTTAGAATAATTTATTAAAATGAAATTATCAATAATTTTATTAGTTAGTATATTTGTTTTTATATGCTGTTATTTTACAAATGTTTATGGACAAACGAGAAGTAAATCGGTGAGTTTTTTGTCTATTAAAATAATATTCAATAAAAATAAATTTAACCTAACGAAACGAGACACGTCAATTATATTAAATTTTAATAATACATTTTGTTTTTTTTTTAGGTACAAACTTTAAATGATAAAGTTCAACAATTATTGGATTTAAATAATAAAAAATCTGTAATACGTATGAACGGTGCAAAATTTAAAGATTTTGTAAAATCAACACCACGTAACTATTCTGTAATAATAATGTTTACAGCAATGGCACCGGCACGACAATGTGTTATTTGTCGACATGCAAGCGATGAATTTACAATTGCTGCCAATTCATATCGTTATTCACAAATTTATTCAAATAAATTATTTTTTGCAATGGTTGATTTTGATGATGGTTCAGATGTATTTCAATCATTGCGTTTAAATACAGCTCCTGTATTTATGCATTTCCCAGCCAAAGGAAAATCTAAAGGTCCTGATACAATGGATATACAACGTGTTGGTTTTTCGGCTGAATCAATAGCCAAATGGATACAAGAACGTACTGATATACAAATACGTATATTTCGTCCTCCAAATTATTCGGGAACTGTTGCTATTCTAATGTTAGTATCATTAGTTGGTGGTTTTCTATATTTAAGACGAAACAATTTAGATTTTCTATATAATACAAAGGTATGGGGATCGATTGCCATTATATTTTGTTTTGCTATGATTTCTGGCCAAATGTGGAATCATATACGTAGTCCTCCGTTTGTGCATAAAAGTAGTAACGGTGTTGCCTATATTCATGGTTCATCACAAGGTCAACTAGTGCTTGAAACTTATATTGTGATGTTTTTAAGTATATAACAATGATTTATTTTATATTGTGTGTAACTTTGGGAATTCTTTGTATGTATTTAATTCTTTCTTTGTTTTTTAGATGCAATGATAGTTTTTGGAATGATTCTATTAACTGAATCGGGTTGGCAAAGTGATATGAGGAAAGGTCGCATTATGGCTATAGTTGGCCTAATTTTAGTTACTGTATTTTTCTCATTAATTTTATCAGTATTTCGATCAAAAGCACAAGGATATCCATATAGGTATAATATTCTATATATTTATTTCAATCGAATTTTCATTTATTAATTGTTTCCTTTATATTAAGTTTTTTATTTAAATAGTGTAGAAAAGAAAAGTCGATCAAAGAATTCAACTAAATTATTATTGTTGTGATAAATTAAAAAAGAAAAAGCAAACATAAATAAATAAAATCTCAATAAAATGTAAAAGGAATTCAATACAAACTAGATGAAATTAACAATATGTCTTATTTGCTGTTATTTTTTGGTGGTTAAAACATATTCTTTCTTTATTCCATATTTTTCGAATTAATAATTTTTGTTAAAATAATAAGAAATTAATAAATAAAAAATACAATAGAAATATTAAAAACAAATTATGGTTAATAAATAAAATCATAAATTTAATTTGAAACTGTTATCTGGATGGTATTGTTATGGAACAATTTTATTTAAATAATGGAAAAGCATAAAACTCTTAACGAATGATGAAGCTATTTTTCGTAGTTGATGAATTGATTACTATAAAAATTAATTATATTAATATGTCCTATTTAGTATCGAATAATTTTAAAACATGTATTCTAATTCTTCTTGCTTTTTTTTGTAAATTTTTAATTTACGATTTTTACATTTTCGAACGAGACGTCGCATTTGATCTCGTTTATTTTCTATATCTTTTTGTATTTTTTTCTTTGCTTCTAATTTTTTAAGTGATTTTTTAATAACATGTTGACGATCATTGAATACTAAGTCACGAACTACAGTACCACCACTACCAATACAAACATTATTATTGTATGGTGATAGTGAACATGGTAATGTTTTTGTCTGATGATGTACATCTAATATAACTAAATCATCGATTGGATTCCATTCAATGTTTTCAATATTTGGTTTTTCAAATATAATATTTTTATAAATTTCATCTAAATTTATAGCATTTGCTGTCCTAAAATTAAAAAATTAATAAATAATTAAATCGAACATTATGTTGCTAATAAATTTTAATAACACAACAACATAATAAAGTAATTATGCAAATATTACATAAAAGATAACGCACCCTTTATCACATTTATTATATACCATAACATTATTATTATTTTTTAATTCATGTTTTAATAAATATTGATCGGATGGAAATGTGTTTAATGTTTTTAACAAGCCCCATAAATTTTGTAATAATAAATTTGGTTGAATTTTATATAAATAAAATAATTCATTTTCAATATCTGTTAATTTTAAATATTTAAAATTTATAATTTGTCCGGTAACAACATCAATGCGTATACGTTGTGTTATAGAATTGGGTTTTATAAATTGTCGGCACCATTCACATATTAATTCACTTTTAGTCATTTGTTCGCCACCATATTCTATTTGAAATTCTAATTTTATTGATAAATTTATAAATTCATATTTATCATCATTTAATAAACAACCATCGTATTCTGTACGTATCGTTAAATTTACAAAATCGCTTTGCTTTACATCTGGATTTCCCAAAATCCAATTCGTATATGTATAATTTTTATTTAATTTATTTGTTACATTAATATTTTTATGCATCTTATAATACTTTATTAGATATTCGTCGAATTTATAAATTTTATAATTGTTACCATAAAATCCTCGCATATCTTCATGATTAGATTTCATCCATTCATTTCCATTTAACATTTGCATTGAACAATCATTATCTAATGAATATGATTTTTTAGAATTTGGACGACAAATACCAGATAATATTAAATATTTATAACCTAAACTTTGCCGCTCCAAATGTGTTAATTGTGCGGGTAATGGATTTTCAATAAATATATGTTTTTTATATTCATTTAATTCTTTTATATATATTTCCATTTGCCAATCGGTGGTGCATGACATTGGATCGAGAAATTTGATTAAAGCTAATTCTGTAATAGAAATATCAAAATTGTCTGATAATTTTGATAAATTTTTATCAAATTGTAATAATGTATTTGATGATAATTGCTTAAGAAATTGTTCATTAAAATATTGTAAATAATTATAAGATTTTTGAAAATACGTTGTTAATAAATATTTATTATTAAATTTAGGAACGATACCACATTTAAATGTGGTAAATTTTTCTTCGGAGGCCATCATTTTAACTTGTATATCAGCTTGTGAATTATGTTGTAATGCAATAGCACTTCTTAACGAATAATAATTATTATTCGGTGTTTTTTTAATTAACTCAATATTATTTACATCATATTTCCATTTTTCGATTAAAAATCGTTGTACATTTGGTGAAATATTTCGATAACGTTCAATGTAAGTCGTAAAAAAACGTGAATATATAAATTCTAAGTATGAAGTTTTTTCTTGTAAACGTTTGTCTTGACAATTTTGAAATGTATGAAAATCTAACCTTTCTTTTTCTGTTAAATTGCTCACATTAATTTGTTCGGAAAGCACATAATGATAATGCGTTTGCATATAATCTATAAATCGTAAACATGATTGATGCTCATCAATTGTTAAAAATGATTTTGGCAATTTAGATAATAATAACACATAATTATCAGTAATTTTTGATTTTGAATAATCAATAACAAGATTATAAATTTCTCTTTTTGTACGTGGATCAATTATAATATTAGAATCACAATTATCATCTGTATCATCATCCGAATTCAAATTTAAACTGTGTATTGGTTCAATCTCATTTACATGACAATAAATTACATTATTCATATCTGAAAAATTTACATTTTTCTGTAATTCTTTATCATCGGTGGATTGTGGTGTTTTCCAAGACCTAAAAATAAATCAACGTTTAATCTTTTATATTCTTTTGGCGCAAATTAAAACTAATTACAGACGGGTAAAATGGTATTGGGGTTAGGAATTTGATGTATATCTGCGATGATTTCCATTCCCAATTAGACAGCCCCATGTAGCAAAAATTTCATGCCTTAAGAAGACACAGTGAGCTTACATATATATATACATACCAATTTAACGCTAACATTTCTTCCATATTGTATATATTTGCTTTTTATTTTAATTAATTTTTAAAAAATATAAAATTTTGATTTCAATCAAATTTCACGAGCTTGTTAGTGTAATAATAAAAATCATTATAATATATATTTATTAATTAACAGTGCACAGTGCAAAGACATTGCAACAATGCATGCAATAATACAATAAAATAAATTATAAACAATTTCAAAGTAATTATAATATCATTTTTAATAATTAAAAATAAGTTGAAGAATCCCTATCCCAAATAAAAAATAAGCGCTATAAAAAATGCTAAATTAAAATGTGATAAAAAAACTATAATAAAATCATAATTCAACAAACAAACACATACAACACAACCCAAATTAAACAATCACACCAAAACCATATATAAAACAAAAACAAAAAATTTTGACATTCGATATGAAATATGGCTCATATGCAGAAAATTTGGCAATTAAAATAATACCTTATTCACATCACGCGAAGTTGCTCGTATTCATTAGAAGCACATAATAGTGTATTTATTAGGTATCAGCTCGACTCGAATGATACAACACTCATCAAAGTGTGCATAAAAGGAGCTTAAAATTTGTGGAACGTGAAATTTCTCCAATTTCTCGCATAGTGGTAAAAGAGATAACTAAACATTTTTAAAGTCAAAAAAAACAACAAAACAACGAAAAAAAACCATAATAAAAAAACGCAAAATGCGCTGTGTCGTTGTACTGTCTGTCAGTTATCGAGAAGAAAAGAAAATTAAAAATACTTAAGATCTGTTTGCTTCTTGTGTTTCTGTTAAAGAAGTTAAATAATAAAATTTTTCAAAACAATTTATATACATCCCGTTTTAATTGAAATATAAAATAATTGTACATTCAATTAATATAAGGTATAGTAATTAAAATAAAAGACAAAATGACTTTGAATAATAGTGAAGTTCAAATGAATTTAACTTCGATAAAACGTGCAGATCCGTATGCAAAAGAAGTTGTCGACATCTCATCTCATGTTGCATTTTATGCATTCAGTCCTGATGATACGAAATGGGAAAAAACTGATGTAGAGGGTGCAATGTTTTTGTATAGTCGAAATGCTTCACCTTATTATAGTATATTCATTAATAATAGATTAAATACTAATGTATTAATTGAACCAATAACTAACGAATTAGAAATTCAAGTTCAACCTCCGTTTTTATTATATCGAAATAATCGTGCACGTATTCGTGGCTTATGGTTTTATGAAAAAGAGGAATGTATTCGTGTCGGTGGTGTTATTGAAAAATATATTGAAGAATGTAAAAAATTAGCAGTGGAGATTTCACAAGAAATAAATAAACTTCAACCGAATAATGTTAGGAACGGTAATGTTAGCTCTTCGACAACCTTAACTAGTAGTGATAGTAATAGTAATATTAATAATGTTAATAGTGTTAAGAATAATAATGTTGATATATTTTCATTGTTAAGCAAGGCACAAGAAAGTTATAATATATCTTTATTAAATCAACATTCAATAACAGGTGAAACAAATTTACCATCTACAAAACCATCAATAACATCAAAAGATGATAGTATTGGTTTTAATGCAAATAACAAAAATCAAAAATTGAATGACAATAATAATAATAATTTAGGTATAACGAAAAAAGTATTGAAATCATTTGATAAAAATATAATAAACAACAATAACAGTAATAATATAAATAATAATAATATAAATAACAATACTATTAATAATAATAATAATAATAATAATAATAATAATAATAATAACCATAATCAGAATAATAATAATAATAATCAGAATAATAATAATAATCAGAATAATAATAATAATCAGAATAATAATAATAATCAGAATAATAATAATAATCAGAATAATGGTAATAATATTAATAACAATAATAATAATATTCAACAACCAGATTTAACATCTGAAAGTGTTATGAACTTTTTTGCTGCTGCCAAACCAGCTACAACTAAAGAAGTTCCATTCTTCAAGCGTATGTTGTCTAATCCGGTAAATCCTGTTCACGTTGGTCAACTCGAAAAACAACAACGTTCTGTTACACCACAAGATAAGCCATCAACTTTATTAACAACAACGTCATCGCCACAAAACTCGGTTTCGGTTATAAAACCAAAGCCGTTGCAATGTGTGCAAAAACAAGAAATACAAAGTCAAAAGTCGCCGTCTCATAAGTCGCAACGTTCTATATCGACTGATGCAATTGAAAATGGTGTTGGTTTCATAAGGATTAATTCGCCAAATAAAACACATAATCAAGATTTTGTAGCTACATCTCCATTAGCTACGTTTTTTCAAAATTCAACAAATTTCACATCATTGGCTGGTAGCTCAAGTAAGTGCTTTAATGTACTTGTTGAACGTATAAATATCATCTATTATCAGTTTCAGGGAGAATTTGATTTGTTAAATGTTTTTTCTTCTTGATGAACGCCTAAACATTAATCTAAGTGGAAAACAGTAGTACGATTTGATACTATATGAGCATCTCAAACTGCTGAAACCAAATGATATTATAGCTGATCTATCGTTACCCGACTTTTTTACGACTTGTGCATGTTGGCACAACCCACCCACCCCATTGGTGAAATCCAGACACCAAAATTTACCATTATTATTAACTCCTTTTAACTATAATTATAAATTGTGATTACTATAATATTAATAATTTTATCTTATTGTAGCTGGTTGTGCTACGCAAAATACAAAAGATGTTTCCGATATAGAATCTAGACATCAACAACAACCACCATCCTTACAATTATTAATGAGAAAATCGGATGTAAATAACTGTACTCCAAATAAACCTGCATTGATGCCGCCAACAAAATTTTTATCTTCCGGCGTAACATTAACGACAACGCCGTCGGCGACAACAACAACCACAGTAACAACAACATCAACAACGCCATCTTCATCAACTGTGGCTAAACGAAACATAGCCAATCAGATAAGATTGAATGATTTGAATACATCATCGTCGGCGTCACCATTACAACAATATAAACATCAAAATAATCACCAAACAGATAATAATAAGGTACAACAACAACAACAACAACAACAACAACAAGATGTTTTCGAAAAATTTACATTAAATTTGGTTGATTTAAAAACATTACATGTACCGAAACCGGAACCATTAACTCAAAATCAATTTTTACAATCAATTACATATCTTATCAAAAATGATCCGGAATTTATTAAAAAATTACATGAAGCTTATGTGAAATCATTTACGGAAATGGTTTCTCAATAACATTTTATGAAATTAAATTAAAATGTTAACAAACGATGACGATCACTATTTTTTTTCGAACAATTTTTATTGGAGTGAGAGCCAAACACAAACAATTCACAATTTTCTTGGTGACAAAACAATTTAGTAATTAAACGGGAAAAGTAAAATATCATTTTCAGTATTAATGAATGAAAATTATTAATAATAAATCAATTTTTTTTTTTGTTAAATTCAAGAAGAGTAATTCCTTCCATTTTCTGTTTACAAAATTTCAAAATATTAAATATAATAATAGAAATAATAACATTTTTTCAAATTCAAGAAAATTATATGTTTGTGTTTTTACGTTCTTTTAAATATTTCAATAAATTTTATTATTAATTTTTTTTTTCTCACTAATTTCTTCTGATTTCATGATTGATTGTTAGCTAATTTCTAACTCTAAAAGTTAAATTTTCAGTTAGATTATTTTCTGAAGCGAACAAAGTTTTTAAAAAGTCTCCCACCATCTAGTTCATTCCAGGTTACTGTCGATAGTAGTATATCTTCTTTTGATTAGTGGAACCTTATAAAGCAAAAAAAACCTCATCGTATAGAAAACAAAGTTTGTGGTACAGATGCGGACAACGCCAATAATTGTTGTATATAAAATATTCAAAATTTTCTCAAAATATTTAATTAATTAGTTAATTTCATTTAACTTACGTATAAACTTCTTATCAGTTATGCTGCTGCACTTTCTTTTTTTTTTTTGATTTTGTAATTTTCCAACAACCAAAAAATACTATCGATGTAGAAAAACTTGTAGTTGCGACACAAACGATGTGGTGTGTGACTTTGTAAAATTTTTGTTACGCTAAAAATAGAATTGACTGAAAATTTATCGTTAATTAAATTTAAACAGAATTGATATGAAGAATTGTGTGTACTATTACGCGCACTATCGTGTTGCAAGCATATGTGTGTGTGTGCGTGATCAAATTCGTAAAGTTTAATAGCCACACGACTGTAAAATGCATATGCGGAAGTGATCGTTGATCAGTACACATCAATCTTAAAATTAATTTTCTTTAAAATTATATAAATAAAAAAAAATTGCAATTCATTTGATTCCGAAATTAATAAAAAAATAAATACATAATTATATAATTTTTCGTTTATTATTAGGCATTATTGATAAAAATCGAAAAATTATAAACTCTTATGTAGTATTTAAAAAGAAATGCATTTAATAATAATAATAATAATATAATTAGGGGGTGGGCAGAATATTTTAAATTTAACACTTTTTTTTTTAATTTATATCAAAAAATTCTATGTGAAAAAAAAAACATTTTAAAGCTGAAATGTATAGCCCCATTTTCGCTTAAAATCCGATCCTGAATTTGCGTTTAGATTTTAACTTATGGTGTCACAAAACAGCCTAGAACAAAAATCAAATAGAAATTATAATCGAACATTTTTAATTAATATAAATTTAATATTCCTATTCGATAAAGAAACTCGTTTGGAATGGTATATGTAAAAGTAAAAGTAAAATTCTAAAAAGAAAATATAGCTATAAGCGGAGCCAATTAAATTTTCCGGCAAATCAATTGTTATAAATTGTTCTTGTTTTGATTTTTTTTATATTTTTGTTGTCATCAGATTATAATAAATTAATCGAATATTTAATTTGCAATGAAAAGAATTAAGTGTTGAAGTGATTTAAAAAATTTACTTTTATAAAATATTTTGGAAATTTGAGTAAATTTGTGACAACAAAAATAAAAAATCTAATAAATGATATGGGTTTACATATTACCATTCGGTAGTCTATTTTTCGAATTTGAAAAAAAAAAATGCAATAACCGTTGCCAGTAAATTCTTATCATATCTCTATATACATTTCAGCTTTAAATGTAGTTTTTGACTTCATTAAACCACATATAAAATATAAGAATAATAAATTATGGTTGTGGTAGGATACGGCTTAAGCTGCCTATATTTTATCTATTTTTATAATTATGATATCGTGGGTATACCACCATCACCACCACCACCACCCATACACACATATTTTTTAAGTTTTTAAATACAATTTTTAGAAATTAAATTCCACAAAAATTATATAAATTAATAAAATTTGGCTCTTCTTTTTAAAATATATACATGACATTAATGTTAGTAGTGTGCTTAAATTGATTATAATTTAAATGCAATCGTAAAAGTGATGTACCGTACCACTCGGTTACCTACTAAAAAATGTTTTTAATGTATCGTGAATTTTCTTATTTTAAATTGAATAATTTGTTAAATGTAATAAGAAAAATTTTTTACAAAATTAATTGTATTTGAAAAATAACAATAAATAAATTGTTAAAAATTACTACTTATATTCAAATTACAGTTTTTGTAATTCAATAGTTAGTGGGTGCGATAGAAATGGTCACTATTCAAAATTTAATTATTTTATGCGATTGATGTTTTTTTTTTATTTGAAAATGGAGTTGTCGTCATACATTCACGCAATAAAATAACCCTTTGATCAATAATGTTCAATAAATGTTAGTATAATTATCATTTTATTGGTCATTTATATAATAATCAAGAAGTTGATAATCATAAAAGATATATATATATATAAAAAAACGATATTGTAATGTTGAGTTCATTTGTAGTAGCTGACTAAATCTCTCCACTTATATAATGTTCAAATGTAATATAAGTGGATTAAGTGGTCTATATACAAATACTCAAGGCGGCAGATATATTAGTATATAAGAAGTGTTAACAGATTCACATAGTTAAAAAACACTAATACGATGATTATGATATTATTGATTATTATATAATATATAGCTCTCACTCCATTCACAAAATTCAATTAATTATTATAATAATAAATTTTCTATACAACTTATTATAATTTAAGAAATTAATAATTGTAATTTAGTTTTTAAACCATATTATATATTTTATGTTCCATTTAGACACATCGTGTATAAAATGATTGTGAATCGTATGTGTATTCGTGTACAATTATATATTTTATCAACATTTTTATACATAATAAATCACAAACAATTGGCAAATGTACACAATGTGTCTAAATGGCAACTCATTATAATAAAATTTATATAAAGACTTATTGCATAAAAATTTGTGGTGGACAGATGCAACTGGAAAATAACAGACAAAACCAATAACAATTTTAATATAGCACCAAAAATATAAAATATTTATGGTTTTATATGTTATATATTTTTATAATTTTATGAATTTAATAGTAAAATAATACTTAATTTGTAATTAAGCCATGGACCACAAAATATGTGGTTTTGTCTTCTTATTTTAAAAATTGTCCCAACCGCAACTAAGTTTTTATATAAAATTCGACTATATATACAATATATGGAAAATGAATGTGTATTTAAAACACATAATGAATCATAATAATAATATTAATGAAAAAGTATGCATGGAATGATAAATATTATATAATTAAAAATATTTATATATCTGAATTTTATCAATATAAATAGTTTCATCCACTATATTATTATCAGTTTGTTAACCTAAGTTTTTTTTTGTAATTTGTATATATATTTGAGTTATATTTGTATTTAAATTGTCGGTAATGAATTGATGATAGCTATAGTGATTATCAGACACGATATATTGGAAACTAAATGTTCATATTATTACATATATTGATGTGAATAAGACATACATTTCTATATATCATCATCTTTTATTTGGTATTACATATGTACTTTCTTACTTACTTAATGGATACATTGTCATTTGTTTTAATTGATTCCATTAACGAGTAATGGTAATTTAATTTTTCATGATGTCAGTACCGGGTTTTGAACGCGCAGCTTACGCAATGATTCCAAAACGCCTTAGGTATTCCATCATTAGATATTAAATGATACTACGCAACAAAAATAAAAATATATATTATTTCAAAGTGTAATTATATCTAAAATGAATACAAAATTCAAATTTAATATAATAATTCATAGATTTTAAAGAGGTCTATGATGTTGAAAACACAAATTAATCTTCTACCTTCAAATGAAGCATGAAGCGGTAATAAGAAATTAATTATTGATATAGTTCTATACAATAACAATAAGTATGTTCCGAGCAATAAATGGCATATGATGCATTAATATTTAAAATAAATTTTAATAAAATAATCTGCACTGTGCACAGATTGAATAAAATATGAAAAAATATAATTATTAAGTGCAGACATAATTTACATTTAACATTTATCAATAAATGATAAAAACCATCTGCAAAATTTAATTGCATCGCATCAACAATTTCTTTATTTTATAGGCACATATTAATTAAATATAAATTGTTATTATTTAAAATAGAAAATAGCACCCCAAAGTCACAAAAATCTTAATTATCCTTGTTTTGGTATGTATAGAGGAGCACCCTTGTTGGAAAACACTGTATTTATTATTTTATATAAAACAAGTAGCTATATCGTCAATGTATAATTAATGTAAAATCAATTTTGTATTAAATTTTAATAAAAAAATATAAGGAATGGTTCGGGCATGTTCATCAAATATTTACCGACACAATTTTATGTGATAAAAAAAATATATTTACCACCGCATAAAAAATCAAATAAAATAAAATATAAAAATACATAAGCAATAAAAAAACATATGATATTGGAAATAAAAATAAACGTCCGTGTGGCGCTGCCTTAATTTCCTGCGAATAATGATTTTGATTTTACCCTATGCTGCTGTATGATTTTTGACACTTATGTTTAAAAGGATTTCCTGCTTTTGTTTTAATAAATATTTTTTCATTGTAGTCTTATTTCTTTAATCGAGTGCGTCGCAAAAAAATTCGTATGAAGAGAAAAAAAAAAGTTAATTTATTAAAATTTGTATAGTTTGTTTCTGTGCATAAATAATTCGCAATAAAATACATTAATAAATACATTAATGTATATTAAAGCATAATATATATAATTTATTTATTTATTTAATTATTGTGTGTGTAAAAATTAAATTGCAAAATGCACCTTTTTTTTCCATTTAGAAAATTAATTGTGATAAAAAAAAAAAAAAAGTTAAATTGTTAAATTTCCCCATTTAAATATATCATTTTTGATTGTGGTATTTATAAAAAAAAATTAATTCATTCATTTCTATGTTATATTAGTATCAAATAATATATTCAATTAAAATGATTAAATTTGTACTTTTGTGTTTGGTTATGAAATTCATAAAATTTTGATTTTCTTTGTTAAAAAAAAAAAAAAAAAATTGTGTAGTGAGTGTTTTATGATAAAAGAAAATCAAGGAATATTCATAATTAAATTATTGAATTATAATTTTATAAGTGTTATTAAATTATAATGAATTCTTAATTTATTAAAACAAATTAATAATTTTTGTTTTGTTTTTTTTATGTTAGTGCCGTTCGGTACGCGATATCGGTTCGGTATTTGTGTGATATGTAACATTTATCCTGGACACCAACCAAATCTTCGTTTGATGTGTTGTTTTTGGTGAGTTTGTTATAAATTTTAATTTATAAGGATTTTTTATAAATAATATAATATCCTAGAGAATCTCTAGGATAATATTCAATTTTACAACCTCTTGTAATCGCGGTATATAAGGAATGTTTGTATTTGGATATATTTTGTTATTTTACTTATTATACATTTTCCTATATTCAAAACTTATGAATGTTTATGGAAACGAGAATTTTATTATCTGATTTGTTATTATATTTAAAATAAATAAATTGAGCTCACACCATCAGTTGTTTTTACTAAAATTTTGGAAATTATCGTTCTGTTGAATAGTGTTACTTCATCAATGACACGTCGAATTATATGTTGACCTCCAGTATTATTGATTTATCGCGGCATAGAACAATAGTTTGATTGACATATTCCCAAAGGAAATAATATAAAGGCATAGCAAAACAATAGATCAACTAGATCACTTTCTATTTTATGAATTGACTGAATCGGTTGAATTTAGCTTTTAGTAGTTACCTTTATACGTTAAGGTAAATGATGCACAATAATAATAAGACTACTACTCTACAAAAAATGTAGGTCTGACAATACTGAATCTTTACCTAAACGTTTTGCATTAACTAAGGTGATGTTTTCTTCCTTAAGAACATTTTAACTATTTATTTTTTGATTATCATGTAGTAATGACTAAGTGGTGTGAAAATTATTCATAATTATATACAAATAGCGATAGAAGCAATGGTTTGTAGATTATAAAATGTATGTTATAATATTGGATTACTGTTTTGCTGGACTTATAAATTTGCCTTCATTTGTCGCATACCTCTCGAAAGAATAAATAATTATATTACCACAGACAAAATGTAAGGTGGTTGTTATATGGTAAGCTGTATTATTTGTTGTTATTACACAGACAGAGGCTCAATGCTGATTAAATATTATTTGTTTTCTTTTTTTTTTGTTCTTTTTCTTCAAATTTAAATTGGTAATATTAAAATATTCAGTAACAAAAGTTTAAATTTATAGATAAAGAAATATCATCATTAAGTGATTTTAATTGGTTTTATAACATAAAATATGGGTTTTTAATAGAATTTTTAAAAATACATTAACTAATTAATAAAGTATATGTATATGAAGATATAAAGATATTAGAATTTTAAGAAAATCATATAAATATTGAATATTCATATGCAAAAAAAAAAAAAAAAAAACAAAACACTAACCATAAGATTATCAAATTTTTTTATAGTTAGTTGTTTATCTTGACAAAACTAAAAAAAAATATCAAGCGCTATTTCTGGTGTGTAATCAGTGTCGTCACGACTTTAGCCATTTTAAATTATTTTGTCATGCTGTGCTAGAAAAAATTGTGTTTTGTCTGCGACGCTCTACTGACTCCTGATGATTAACTTTTTTCGGCACTATGGCCAATGTGAAGTGAAGTTGAAACTACCACAAATATGATTTTAATAGTTATACTTGAAGCAATTATATATGACACCGATCGAATATAAACTAATATACAACTTTAACTACCATCGATTCGACACGGCTGTATGCGGCACTAAATGCATCCCTGTTCAATTGAAAAGGAATTTTATTTAAATTATAACATTTTAATATGGAGAAATTCAATTTTTCTAGATTTTAGAATAAAAAATTAAAAATATGTGTGTGTTTACGGCGGCGCGGCCGTGTTAAATTAGATGATATATTATTAATTATATACAAAATAGAATAAATTTTAATTTGTTTTTCCATCACATCATACGTTAAAGTATGGTGTCTGCTCCATGAATACCGAGTTATATCAATACAAATACATATATACAGGTATATGCGTATGTTAAATATAGTGTTAAAAGATTTGTTTGTGACATCTTGTATATTAAAATGTTTAAAACATGTTTAATAAGATGTTTTGTGATAATAATATGAATAATTTCTCACACAGATCGAACGAACAACAATCGTTAATTAAGTGGTTTTTAATATATATATATTTATAAAATATTATAATAATTATTTAATAGTAGTTAAATATAGATTTTTTTTTGTTTGATTCTATTCTATATATGGTCATAATTAGGTGGTAAATACATGTATACGAATATATTTTATAAATATATTTTTGTATTTCTTTTGCCGTTATAATAGGTATAATTATTAATTATATATTTATATTATTATAATGATTAAGATCAATCAATATAATATTGTGAGCCATTTAATTTTCTGCCTTTTTCTTTTTAAACACTATTTCTAATATATTTTTTATTGATCAATATCATTTTATTTGCAATATAAACATACGTGGACGTGGGGCGGATTGAATATTGGTGATAAAAAAATAACTAATTATTGTCGCACCTCTGTTGCATGGTCTGATGATTGTATTATTTATTTGATTGTACGACCACCGCGCACTGAATTTTATAGTAAACCATCTATGAATATAGTTTTAATTGGCGGAGTTTCGAGTCCGGACTTTATTTATAAATCTTTGCTTTTGTTTGTCTGATGGGTTTATTCTACACTAAAAATAATGCTTGAAATTCACTTTTTTCCGTTTTAATAAATAAAACAAAAGTTGTTTGCCTTCAAACACACAAAACAAAACTATAATATAACTGACATATTTGTCTGAAATTTTGTATGCAATCTTTTAGTGAATATGCCTACCGATGCGGTACAAATAATATCTCTTTTACCTTTAAAATAGATCCAATCACTCACAAATATAACATTCAGACATATTATATATAGACGTATATATATGTAAGTAATATTGCAGAGATAAGATATGTTGATATAATTTAATTTTTAATTAAATCTGAATAGAATTATTTAGTTAATTAATAATACAATACATTAATATATATATAGTATAAGAAGAATAGTATTTTAAAAATTGAGAAAATCAATCCATTAATTAATTGGTTTATTCAACTTAAATGTATTTATTTTAAAATTAAAAAGTAAAAATTTTTAGTTGGACAACAGCACATTAAAAATATTTTTTTTATTGATAATAATTTTAAATTTGAGTTTAAGGATCGTAAATCAGTAGCGCATTGATTTATATCCAGTGCATATTTCATTCAATTTCTAATGAAAACATTTTAACATGAAAAAAAATTCCGGAATATTTTTCATATTGAAAATTATGACTTAACTTATAATCATAAAAATGGAAATATCTTTGAAAAATATAGTTTTTGTGTATATACGTAATTCGTGTAGATTAATAAAATGTAGACTGCTGGCCAATCGGGCTAGAAAACACGACATAATCGGATATTTTGGAATTTTACTTGAACGTGGACAAGAAAATCACTATCTTTTCATTGTGTTTTTGATATTTTTAAATAAATAAATAAATAAATTATACACTTAATAATATTATAATATCCAATTCACATCCATATTTATATAAAATATCTTAGTTAGTCATTAATTTAAAATTTATTTAATTTTTACCTTTTTAAAATTGTCGATATACTATTAAATTAATATTATATTATATAAGAATAACTGATACAATAAAATTATATATTTATTATTATTGTTATTGTGAAAATATACCCGACGCAAATATTTATAAGAATGAATATAAATACAATTAAAATTTAATTTATAATCCTAACTTATAATCTACATTACCATCAAATTATATTCTTAATACTTATTACTATTAGTCTATAGTCTATCTATATATTTATACAATACAATTATATAAAAACACATTTAAATATATATTATAAGTGTTGACCCCTTTATTTTTGTGTGCATATAATATTAATAATAATAATAATAATAATAATAATAATAATATAATATATTATGTGCAATAATATATTAACAATAATATTATATGCGTAATATTTATTATATCGTTATAGTTAGAGTCGTTAAAATATTTAAATGATTTAATTAAAAATCATAAATTAATAATATATTTTTATATTATATATTATGTTATTAATAGCTGTGTGTATATAGTTAATATATATATTGTATTATTACAAAATGTACACACTATGTTCGAAAACTAACTGAAATAACTTTTTAATATATATGTGGCATCGACGATTTTAGAGACGGCAGAAAAAATGGTGATGATGATGCGAAGAAAACATGAAAAAATTTCGTAATTTCGTGGAAGTTGGCAAGAAATCTTCGGTGAGATTGACATTGAATTGAACTTTGGTATATACCATAAAAATAACAGTTCATGGAATTTAAACTAAACTATATACGAAAGGCGGAATAATATTTTTTTCTTATCAATTTCTCACAGAATTTATCATACCAAACAATATCATATTAAAAGGGTTTAAATTGATGATAATATCTTAAAAACCATATTTCAATTGGTGCTGAAACTTGTTGTTGTTTGTATAATACTAACCATAAACAAAGTGGCAAAATGCTGAATGACAGCCATTGCAGTAATATCCACAAGGAATTTGTTCGTTCTGAAAATAGTGAACATCATTCGGTTGGCTACAATTATTGCACGATAATGAACCTTCTCCATTATGTGACAATTATCGCACTGATATTTTTTTACTAAATATCAAATCTATTTGCTTCAACATTTGCCTTATTCACCCGATTTAGCTCCTCCATATTACTATTTTCTATTCCCTATATACCATTTCATTCATTTGGTGATGCTAGAAGAAATCGATTTGCATGAATTGAAAACATTGAACAGTCAACCATATAGCCATACTCAGTAACATCGCAGCAGTTGTTGTTTTTTCAGTTTTTTTTTTCGGGCAATTATTGTAAAAATAAATTAATTGTGGGCATTTTCATAATCCACATATAGAGTTCGGTTGCTTTTCGGACTGACGGTGTATATCAGTTTCGTGTATATGTGACAAGAATAAATAATATGAATAAATATTATTAGTATTATTATTATTATTATTATAAATATTGTCACACTATATGTATTTTTTTGTTGTCATCATTATATCTCTTATTTACATGTTAATAAATATATATAAATGTAAAATATATAGGTGGTACATGTAAAAAATGCATTTTAAATTCATTGGGTTGTGTGAAAATATTATTATAAATTAATTTTTTTTATTTTTTTTATAAATATAATGTACATTTTTATAAATTATTTGCACACATAAGATTATTATTTCAATTTATAGGCGCCAGTTTATTATTGGCAATGTTTTCGTTACACATATTTACAATATATACAATATATGTGTGTGGCACTACACTACACTACCAATATCAAAAAGTATCTGATCAGATTTAACAAGTTTTTCCAGCTCGGTCATTTGAGTCTAATAACGAATAGGAAGGAGCCATATTTGAAGTATTAACAATATTCGGAAGGAATTGTTGAATGATCAACGAATTATCATTATGTAAAATTAATGTTAATATTTTCATCAGTTTTCGATGTTGTCTTCCAGCTTCCAGGTTTTGGTACATATTTTAAGTCCCAGTCATTTTCACAGAACGAATACTATACTCATTTGATATTGTGTTCGATATATAGAGCAGCAGTACGGCCACCATAACACTTTTTAAGTTTACACAAATTTCTGGTTCTTCATATTAATAAATACTGACTGAGTGGATAATCAATGTGATATTTTACGAGAATTATAATTATTCGTTTAACAACCTGTAGGAATAAAAAAATTATACATCCCCATTTGTTTTACGTGGCTGGATTAAATAGAGGTTATCGGTTATATTTTGATACTGGTAGTATCTATATTTGCATACGAACATACATATGCATATTATTATAAATTTATTACATTGTAATACAGATTATATGCACAAATGTTTTAAATTTAAGTTTACTTTATGGTCGCATGAAGTAATTTTTGTTACAGATAACAAAAATTAATGTATGTAATAATAATAAATTATGTGCGCGTAATGATTATTAAAATCGTTGGTTTTTATGGTAAATCATTAAAATTTAATATGTAATTGTTAATATAAATTTGAAACTTTTAATTAATAAGTCAAATGATTATATATTTTGATACGTAAATAAATACTTAACCCTTGACTCTATATGCCCATAAGATGCATACAAACACTTAAGTGAACGTTACTATATCAATGAATTTGGTGTTATGACTAATTGTATAAGTTCTGGTATCTGATTGCCAAAACTACTTTGCATATATCAATTTTCAACTGGAACTATTATCGTGTAATCCTTTTCCTGATCTACATACTCCAGTTACATTCTCATTGAAACAGTCAGCTATATATGCAATTTGCGGTTTATTATATAGAACTGTCTTCGTATATAATTTCATCAAACGTTGCCATAAGAATTGTATTCCAACCGCATCCTATGTGCCCACACACAGTCTACCTCTCAAAATTTAAATTCTTCCACATCAGTGCCTCTCGTGATTTCCAGCATCGGTTTGAAGATTAAACTAGAACAGACCCTCTGTTTGAGTAAGTGAATTCCATATAGTAACCTTCTATCTTTTGCTTGCCTAATCGAGCATTGACGTACCGCATAAGGAACATAAGACTAATTTTTTTCTAAACTCAGACAGTTATCGGTTAACTTATTTATTATACACAATAATAGTTATAGCTATAATTAAATTACATTATAATGCATATAATAATACTCTATATTTGGCTACTTGCTTATACAATAGACAAATTTATATTATTATATTATAATAATAATATGCAAAATAAATACTATATAATTATTATTTATTTTTAAATGAAATATGCATGTACCTATAAATTTTAGTTTAATTATAAAATTGTTATTATATAATTATATACGCCGTGATTAGATCTATATTTAGACGAGTGAGTGTATACACATTTTCAAATTATTCAAGTAATATAATATAAGTTAAGTATATAATTATTTGTGAAAATCACGAAATTCACGTACATAAATCGGAATACAAAAATTGATCATATTTTCCGAACACTTTTAACACATATCCGTCATTATATACGTTGGAATACATTTACTAATTGATTGATTTTAGATTTTTATATTCGCAATGAGCTGCGCTATGAGCATTTAGCTTATTCATGTATTATGGCGAAATAATTGAATCTATTACAAGGAAGAAGCTAAACTGTATACATGCAACCACGCAGTTTGTGTCTTGACACGATTTTTCCATATAACTTATGACTCTCATCTACATTATAATATTACATATAATATAATATTTTGTAAATAATTAAATTAAATTTAATGTTTTTGTCATTCTATAGTCTATGTATGCGAAAATAATTTGGCATAATATAATAAAATGGAAGAAAATATCGCACAGTTATAATAATTACATTGTATTCTATTTGTATTTGTATTGAACAAAGACTATATAATTTCTTAAAAAATAATTTATATATGCAATTAAAAATCGTTTATATGCATTTTATATTCTTTTTGTGTATATACGAAATTAGTTCCATTTTATAATTAATTATTACGTATAGGTATATAATGTCATTTGTATATATCTGTACTATTACTATTTATACTGTAGTAGTTATTTAAAATTAACCACCGATGCGATACAAACAACAATGTATTATGTATGCGGATTTTTTAAATAAAGATAATTAAAATACACTACTAATGAATTTCTGTTGCCATTTTAATATAAATGTATTACTCATGGCAGTCATGATGATGACAACTATGTAGAATTTTATACTGAATTGTATATATATATGGAACAGAAATGTAATTATATATAAATATCTTAAAATTGTATAGCATTTTATAAAAGAGTTGAATTTTTTTAGATGGTGTTACACTTTTTACACACACTAAAACGAAGGTCTGGTTCCCGCGGCTTTTTTTTCAATTATTTATAGTGTACTATATAAATATTAAATATTTGTGAGTATAATTTAACTAACTAAAATCTTAAATGATTTTAACTATATCCGCACGCAATATATACTGTGAATATTTCTTTTAGTGTATAGTTTTTGTATTTATATTTAATGTTGTAATCCCGTATCTACGAAAATATTCAATGTTAATCTATATGCTGTTACACATAGAAGATTTGCATAACATCAGTATTCCGTCTGTAAAATACGAAGTTTCAAAACCTTTAAAATTTGCTACAGTTTCATCGATAACCATTTCATCTGACGTAAATCTATTGCTAGCAAACCATTTTTTTAGATTTGGAAACAGTAAAAAATCACTAGGAGCTATATCTGAACTGTATGGTAGATGTGAAGCAATTTCGTAACGTAATTCATTCAGTTTTGCTTTTGTAGTAGATGTATGTGACGGTGTATTATCTTGATGAAAAAGCACTTTTTTCTTTGTTAAATGTGTGGTCGTTTTATTTTAATTTCTTCATCCAATCGTGCCAATAATGTACAATAATATTCACTATGTGCATCCTAAAAAAAAGTGGCCATAACCTTTCCTGCTGATTTTTCTGTTTTTGCGAATTATCTTTTGTGGTAATGTTAACACACCCATCTTGCACATAGCTTTCAATTCCTCATGTATTATCCTACTAAAACTATCATTCGATATTTTGTAAGCGCCTGAACTTTTTTTCGACGATCATTCACGTCACTGCATCATGTACTTTTCTTACTATTTCATTGGATGTTGTGCTGTTTATCCACCTTCCACATCATCCTTTAACATTTACGATCGTACGATCGTACGTTGTAATTTATTCATTTACTGAAAACTACTTGATCAATTGATTTGAAAATTTGCATCATTCCTTTTAAAAGTGATTGTTGTTTCCAATGGTAACAGCGAAAATTTAAAATAATATTAACTAGCGATGTAGTTACGGAGTCATTAAAATTTATATGCGAAATATATATATATAATTTTATTATGCTCTCAATTAGTTATTATATTTATAAATTATATGTTATATATTTTTAAATTGTTTTGAAAATCGTTAATTGTTTGTAATTGATAAATTCATATATAATTTATTATTCTGTATGTGATATATGCATTCACTTTTTAATATGTATACGTAAACACAATATATTTTTTATATTAGTTTTTATTTTGTAATTTGATTATTTATTTTGGCCATGATATAATGATAATAATAAAATTAAATTAAGAAGCATTTAGAATAATTAAATAATTATTGTTGACCTTATTTCATTATTATGGGAAATTAATTAATATCAGAAAGTTTTTACATTTTATTTACCAATATTTTATTCTTACCATATATATTTAATGCAAAATACAATCGATCATGTAATAAAAAAATACGATTGAATGACACATTTACAATGAATTTATTCCATTCCATATTTATTATTGAAAACAGGAAACCCGCACAAAAAAAAAAAAAAAATTATAAAATACAATAAAAATTAATTAAATGTGTGAAAAAATCAGCAGAAAACCACAGCAAATATATGAAATAATAATATTTATAATTTTTATTTTAATTTCCTAGAAAAATTTTTGGTCATAATAATAATAATAATAATAATAATCGTAATAAAAATTTGTTTGCGGTAATAATAACTATAATTTGGTAATACAATTACAAAGTAAGTTTGTTTAATCATCGGTGGTCATTGATGTTTCGCATCGCATATATAAATATATAATTGTTATTTTGTTATCACTTATTTATCACAGTCGTACAAATACTCAAACAATATAACATTTATAATATTATTAAATTCGATTGCGTTTACATTTACGGTCAACGATGCAAAAAATATTTACAATTATTAATTATTAGTAAATTAAATAAACGTATAGTAATTTTGTTGTAGTCACTTCGTTGCGGATACAATAACTTCCTGTTTTTTTTTGTGTAATACGCGATATAAAGGAGAAATTAAAAATAAAGTACTAATTTATTAATTTATTAATAATAAAGTTCCAAGAAAAGTTAGTCGTGATATCCAATAACTTTCTGGTTTCGTTTTCTTTAAAATAAACTCATGAAATACGATATGAATTCTTCTCAAAATTCCTGTCTAATGTCAAATACTATAAATATGAAAGTTTTTTTTTATGGTAATTGCAAACATTGCTTGTTGCCATAATTCACAAACAGTCCAGTTGGTAAATTATTCTGTATGGAAGAATATTTCACCAATTGGTCTACAATTATTCACAATTAGAAATTTTCCTATAATTTAACTATTGATAAGAGCGTATCTGTTATAGATAAATTATATATATATAAATTTGGAATTATGTAATTAATAACATGATGAGATGCCTCACCACAGCTGCTTATACCTTATATTTATTTACAAACACATATAATAAATTCTATAATGATTAATTTCTTAATTAATGTTGTTACACACTCACACATAATAATTAACTTATTTTATAGAAAACAGTCGGAATAAATTTTATATGGACATTTTATTTTAATTATTACGATTAATTCATGGAAAATGTGTGCAGAAAATTATAAACACACAATTAATATTTACTATATTTTCTGATGCTGGGATGCTGCATATATATATATGTTATCATTTATGTGATAAATTATAATGAGATGATGTACGGATATCTAATAATAATTTATAAAAAATTGTTAATGTAACTAAAATTAGGTTTTAAATGTTTCGTGTTATGTAAACGATAATGGGTATATTTCTCTTTATAATTTACATATAACATGTTAGATAATATTGTACATATACTATAATATTGTAATAATATTTCTGAATTAATATTAATAATATAAGTTATTAAAACATTATTTTTAAAATCAAAAGGAAACTTGCAATTGTCGCCTATTATATCTAATTAAAATATTTTTTTTTTTTTGCAAAATCATTAAACTTGTCATTTTTATATATTCATATTTTCATATATACACGCACACAAATATCTTCAACATACGCATTTATTTAGCAAACATATCTTCTGTATTTTATTTTATGAATAGCTATTGAAATGTTTACGATGGTCAATGGGTAATTGTATAATTGAATTATCTTATATGATGGTTGGTATATATTTAATGAAAATTATTATATCTTATAATGTATACAAAGTATATATACGCACATAATATATGTATGCGTATGAAATGCCGGCCGAAAAGTATAGGCCATTGTTAGTTATGATTTTTGCCAAATTAGTGCTGAAAATTATGAATTCTGTGCAATTTCACAAATTTCGGTTTTTCACCTGTCGTCGTCATCTTGATCTTTCAATTGATACGACATCCATTTTCCTTATTTCTCTATGGATCTTTTACAATGAATGTAAACTTATGGAAATAGTTGCCTATGGTTAATTGATCTATTGTTTCTGTTTTCAATGTGGGTCGATCCAGTAAAGCTTACAATACTACATCTTCAAATTTTTTGTAGTGGTTTTCCAACGCCTTTGTCTTTCTGTTGAAATCTTTCGTTTTTCAAGCGACCAAACCAACAACGCGCAAAAGCTGGAACGTTTTCACCATCATAAGATTCTGCCAACAGTCGATAAAATTCTGCAGTCATTTTTTTTTCAATTAACAAAGAACAATTATAAAGCGTGTGCGGCAAAACTATGAACATTTTAAAAGGAATAAAAATATTATATGTTTGTAAAACACTTTCATGTTTATTGACGCACTTTTTAATTGTTATTGAAAAAACCATATATGTAACAGTAACGCCATATCTTAACGAAATCGACATTGCATATGCATTCACCCAATATATATTGTGAATTTAAACTATTAATTCTATATATTATTTCTGCATATTCTATATACGCACTCAAATGATATGATCATCACGCATCATAAATGGCCAGAATATCGGCATATAAAACTATATGATAAAACAAGTTTTCGTATATAAGAAGTAAGAATTTACTCTATGCGATTGTCGATGAAGTAGTTATAATTTTATTTAATTATATTTATCTTTTTTGCAATATACAAAGAACATAAATTTGTGCTAATATATAGTTAATAATAAAAGATCATAAAATCTATATAATAGATTTTTAAAGAATTTGTATATAAATAAAGTATAAAGGATTGTAAAATATAGATATAAATGTTTGCATTAATAAAATACAATATTTTTAATGGTAACATTTTCCAAGTGATATTTTACCATAATGTAAGGTCCGGTGGGTGGGTTAAGATTTTCAGTACCCAGCAGTCAATTATGTATTATTTCAATTTTAATATATGGAGAAAAAATTGATGGATTCTGTTACATTAAATTCCCAAATTAACAAACATTTTTGCATTCGCGCAATATACATATATTCGAGAGTTGATCAATTTGAGTTTATTTACCGTTTACCTGAAGCATGACCTGTGTATTGTTTTGTCCGGAACTTCAAAAAAAACAGACATTTTTTCATGGTGTAATGGGCAATTAAAATAATTAAAATCTTATATTTAAAATCTCATCAAATGTGATCAAACAATTCTTAAGAAATATATATAATGGTATGTCTTGACAACATTTGGTGTACATAAGATCTATATATAACATATTGGATGTTCATCGCACTTTTAATAAAATTAATATTTTTATGCCAAATTTATTCAGAAATTTACAATTAATTGATGATTTCATGAAATATCAACTCATGTATAAATAAATAAGCGAAGAAAATATAAAGTGAAGTTCAAATTGATCTACTGACCAGATCATATAGTGGTTTCCACAGAAGTGTTAAATTCTTAAATTATATGCGTATATACCAAATTTCATATACACATAAAATATTTTTATGTATCAAATATAAATATTCCTGTATCTTCTCAAATTAATTTAAACAATTGATACAATTTAGAAATTCATGGTGTATATATATAAATAAAAATTTAAATTTTACAGCGTTTGTATATAGTAGAGGATCGCAAGTGATCTATATATATTTAAATATATTTTTATATATAAATTAATTAAATTAAAATAAAAAATAAACTATTTGTATACATATATGCTCCTCCGTTGTATTTATGCACTTCATTGAATTGGACATATTATTATTATTATTATTATTATCATTATTTTTTCATATATAAATATAAAGCTGCATAAATACTACACAACATTGTAGATTATATACTTAAAAATTAAAAAAAAACAAAAAAATTGTTCTGGTTAATCTCTTTTTCACAAATCTAAATAACATATTTTACATTATAAATATATATGCGCATATAATAAATATAAGATTAAAAAAATATACATATATTTATTTGTATTTGTATATAAATTTATGTATACATCGATGGAAATAAATATTTGTATACTATCGTATATTTACTCTATCTATATAATATAATTAAGTTAATCGCAAAATCAATAACGAATTTAATGATACATTTTTAAGTATTTCCATCGATATACTTTTTTTTTTTTTTTTTTTCGTTATATAGATTTGAATATTATTTTATTTAACACAAATTAATACAAATAAATCATTTACTTATAATTAAAATTTAAATTAAATAACGTATTCAAAAATATTTCTGTATTATATAAATACGCAGACAAATATAATAAAAATTGGGATATTCAAGCATAATTATATAAACATCGAAATGTTAATAAAAATCTATTACAGACCAAGTATAAAAAAATATCAGCTTCAAATCTCATTGGAAAATCATTGATATTCGCAGAAAATGTATATTTATGAACCAAAAATATAACTATTAATTCCATTGTGATTTTTAAATAATCGAATACATTCTCTATATAAGTAGTAATCATCAATTAAAGTACAATATTTTATAAGTGTATTTTATTATTGCAAAATTTTCTGTTAAATTATAATATCTACATTTCATGTTCTTCTGTAAAATGCGCAAAATTACACCTTTGAAATATTTTACATGACACAAGCCGAACTGCTACTAGGTAGTTACTGCAAAGTTTTGATTGATATATTTAAAGTAGAACTGAACTGATATACATATTTACTATTGGTTCCGAGAAAAAAATTATATTTTATATGTTGCCTATATAATAAACTATAAATTATCATAACAATTTTTTAAATAGATTATTCCGTGAAATCAGAAATCTAACCTATAATTAAACATTATATACAACATTTTATAATTAAATAAAAATTTAGCATATAAGTATTTCATAAAACCTATTGTTGAAATGAAGTATTTAAATGTATATTTTATTTCAAATAGTATTTTTCAACCTCATTCATTTCATCGTATTTTAAATTTGAAATACAATTTTTAATGTATTTTGCATATGTTTTGTTTTCGGGATGAACATCGTCGATTTAGAAAAATGTAAAACATTAACCAGCGTTTTTCGTTTTAACTAAAACAATTTTGAACAAATAAATTCAGTAAAAACAACCCCACATTTAACAAAGAACAAAGTGCTACACTAAATTAACAATTACCAAATTATTATACAACGAATTACGTTACGGAATTGCTACTTTATTCTATCCGTAATCTTCAAAATTAACATTAATCGACATTTTTCTCTTTCTTTTTTAAAAATTTGTATAACGAGAGATTATGCCCGAAAATATAAATTGATATCTTTGTTCAAAAAAAGTAATTCCTTGTTTTATTTATACTTTCCTTATCACAACTCTATAAAAATATAAACGCAGGAAATAATATAATACGCAATTTATTCGAAATTCTCTATATTATATTGAAAACAATTTCCATATTGTTTTTCCAAATTTATATATCATTTCATGCATCAACTCATCATTTTTCTAAGTTTATATATTATTATATAGAAACAGAAAGTTGTTGATATATCCACATTTACGTTTCAGTTAATTTATCGAATAATATAAATACATTTATATTAATTGAAATTCTCGTCCGCATATATACATAGTTTGGATGCAAATATTTTTGTAAAAAAATTTGCTAGAGCAGAAATTAAAAAAAAAAAACAATTTTATTAACCCTCAGTATTTTAAAAGTATATTATGAATATTTTGTAATTATATAATACGAAGTGTATGTGTATAGATAAAAAACCATAACCTTATACTCAATTCAATTTTTATTGTGAATATTTTTTTTCCATTTGGAATCTTATTTGTATAAAAGAAATAATTTAAAATTTTATAAATCAATGGTTTTTTTTTCGTTGTTATAGAGTTGTTATTATATGTTTATTTCTTTATTTATTTAAACATCTTCTATAACAACATATAAAAAAAAAAGGTATATATAAAGTTATGTATGCGGTATTCGCATGCGAATAAAAGAAACATAAGAAATAAGGTAGCGCTTCCAATCCCTGCGATGTTGAGAAATCTTTCACTTTGGACAATGATATTATAATTTAATAATTTTCAGTATTCACAGTATTGACAGTATTTTGGTATTTTAATTGAACGACCACAGATTACATCGCGGCAAATAAAAGAGCAAATTCATTCATAATAATCCAGCGGGATAAGTTTAAATTTAAAAATTACTGTCAATGAGATAGTGACAGAGATTGGGTCCATTACCTTATTTACATTCTATATATGATTTCTATATATATATAAATATATTCATATATCATTGTATAATGAAATAAGTTCAGATGACAGTAATTAAATAAATAAAAATGTAAATGCTAATATTATAATACAATAAAAATTTAAGATAACCAGAAAAAAAAACAACGAAATTAACATTATATTTATTACGAAAATTCGATGGTTTTATATATTGAAAAAAATGTATTCCTGTATAAGGTTGGGAATATATGTACCATAAATAATATAAAATTGGTGATGATTTTATAATTTTCCATTTACAATTATATAGATTTAAAATAAATAAATATTAAATATTATCATTGTTTTCTATGAACATCAACAAATTCCGCATAACAATCTAAATATTAAATTATCTAAATCTATTTAGACAATACCACCATTGCCTATATATTCACCGTACACTATAATAAATTATACAATTGTTTTTGAAAAGTTTTATAAAACAATATATTAATAATATATTGAATATTTGAGAAAAATACTTGACAAAATGCTGTATTGTTGGTATTCTTCAATTGAGTTATGTTTAAAAATGACAAGTATACGAATAAATAAAATAAATTTATCATACGCCTGAGTACCACCCCGGGGAATTTCAATTTAAATTTTAAACATATTAATTTCAATAGAATTAATTCTCATCCTTCACTTTAAAAACACTATATACACATCCGCATTGTTATAAAAAATCATAACAAAATGCATATTTTTATAATTGTATTATACGAGTAGAACCTTATTTATTTTTTTTATTTTTTTTGCGGATATACAATTTTTTATCTATATATTCATTCTATTATCGCTATAATAAAATAAATGAATAATCGAAAAATGAGTTGTTATTATTATTATTATTATTTTAACTTGCTTTTATTTAATAATTTTTAATTTATATAATAAATTATATATGTAATTATTATAGTACATATTTAATAATTCCATAGTCTATATTAATAATATTAGTAGATAAAGAAAAGGATTATTAAAATAAATAAAATAAATGTATATAAGTTGTATATAGTATTAACTGTAAATATTATATATATATATGTGTGTGTGTGTGTGTGTATATAAATAAAATATATTATAATAAAATTATAGCCATAAAAAAATTATTAAATAAATTTTACCGGCTTGATTCACACATTTCCATTTTTTAATTCAGTCTCATTAAACCATATTTCGATTTGTTCACAATTATTAAAGTACAAGTAAATATTATACCTATATTCTAGTAGTTTTTGCTTCAAAGTACTAATTATTAATTATTTTCGACTACGAGACGATCATCAGTAATTGTTTTACCGCAGTTACTATATTGCAGCGTACACCATCACGTATACGCATGTGATATATCAACAAATACAAAGAAAATCGCATATACAAGTATCATTTCAGATATAGACTATATATGGTAACAGCATAAAATTCCATATACAGGCAGCAGTTGCCTCAAATCGCCAATGCTGAAAATACGAATAAACACAGAATGAATTTAATAAAGAATTTAAATATTTGCAATTGTTTGAATATGTATATTGAAAAATGTTATATAAGAATTGAATATATTCGGTATATTTCTTCTATATAATGTGAATCAAGGGTTTTTGTGAAATATTATTACAATTTATAAATATATGGCAATTATAATGCGAATACCTAAATGTAATTGTACACATCTTCTCTATATAATATATATATATATATGGACGCACTAATGTACGTAACAACTCTGTTAAAAATTATATATTTATTTTATATATAGTTTATATATTTGTTATTATTGTTAATAATAATAATAATAATAATATTACTTAAATAAGTATATTATACAAAAACAGCAGCAAATATTAATTTAATATAAATATATCATATTTAATCAAAACAAATAAATATAAAAGCATTTGACAGCAACGCGCGGTTTAACTTTGTACATAAGAATTTATTTTTAATAAATGTATAAGAAAAAGAAAATATTCATAATAAATAAAATAATAAATATATTAAATTTATCAGTGGCGAAACATATATATGGTATAAGAAATATCATATTCAATATCACCTTATTTATTGTTCTTATAATCTATTAAAATGGGTATACAGAATAATGACTAAATTATGAGAAAAAAATTGGGTAAAATAAATTTTCCGGAAAAAATCAATCAAATCGATTTTTATGAATTATCATCTCTTTTAATTTTGAACCTTTTATGGAAGAAATCTTATAAAAATAGATTTACGCTTTTATTAATATATATAAATATTTGCCGATATTCCAATCGATGTCACTGAAAATTCAATGAAATTTGTAATATTTTAATTTCAATTATATAGTTAACTTGGTTACAAGAAAAATATAGTGATATTTGTAATATGACAACGCATCGCCACTGATTATTATGTTACAATATTTATTTATATATGGTATTTACTATATCATTACAATATAGTTTATTATAAGATTATTAAAATATTATTACTATTATTTTTATTATTTCTATTTTTTGTTTTTTTTTTGAAAATAATATATACATCTTATTTTTATTATTTATTTAACTTCACATGAAATAATTGCTTGCGGCGTGATTCTGATTAGTCTATCTATTCTATACTATATATTTAATAATATGTGAATGTTTGTAATATTTTTACAATCAAATAGTTTGCCATATAATTGATTGAAATTAAACACGTAGCGTGTGCCAAAAAAACGGTTAAATAGTAAACCAGAAGGTAGAAGGAGAGCCGGAAGACCTAAGGCGAGATGGTTGGATGCAGTAAACTGTGATATAAAGATCCTTAAAATTCGGGATTGGAAGACATTAACTGCGGATAGGTCAGGTTGGAAAAGCGTGTTGGAGAAGGCTAAAACCGCACCCGGGTTGTAACGCCAGGGAGTAAGTAAGTAAGTAAACACGTATAGCATTGAACGGAAAACGAATGGAATTTTTCTCCATTATACAATAATGCACGATCGCACAATTTTTTTTGAAAAAGTTACAATAAAAATTGAATCGATTAATATATTTGGTCTAAAAAGACGAACAGTTCTATTGACACGAAATTCATTATAGCATTGTAAAAAAGATAGGGACAAAAAGTCATATATAACTATAACGATTGCGGCCAATACTTTAATTAATTTTATTATTCAAATCCAAAGTCTGCGTAATCCACATTTAATATGTATATTAAATATAATATCCTCTATACAAATAAATATACAAAAATTTTATGATGATTCATTTAAAATTTTAATTTCATTTGATTGGTTCACCTTAATAATATTTAAAATAAATTTCAATAATCATATTATTTTATTAATAAACTTCATATTGTTGTTGTTTTATTGTATCCATTCTATTAATAATTTAAGAATACATTCAACATAACAACATAGATAATTCTTAGTTCAAAATTCAATCCAAATATATTCTAAAAAAAAAAAATGTATTGTATGTAAACCCTGTCCAATGTATTCCAATACATCGCAGTTAAATAAAAAAGTATAGTGAATAATTATAAAATAAATATGAATAACTTCACCTATTAACTCTTTTCTTCAGTATATTACTGATCGTGTGTGGTGCAGATCCTTTAAAGCGTGTCGTTATACCTTCTAATGGTTTAGTCCTGTAACCATCCCGCCTCTGTAAGATAAACAGTTTTTTTTTTGATAATTTTACGAAATTCCTACTATACATTAATAATTACAAATTGCATATTCATTTAAGCAGACGCAAAAAAACAGAAACATACAAGTTTGCAACAAAACCATATCGTATATATATAACAAGATTGGAATTAGTGCGGTATAAGAATATATTGGACACTGTGTATATTATATATATATATATCCTACCGCATAGTCAATAACTCAATGAATCTATCGATAAACAATACAATAACAATATGTTAGATATTTACAAACTAGAAATATTATAACCGACCACTGTTTTTATCATATAAATATGTATTTATAAAAAGTTACCTGTGCGTATGTAAAAGGTAAGACAATACAATAAAAGAATAACCATATAGCTAAAGTCAGAAGAAAAGAACACAAAAAAACTTCACATTTTTAAGTATATTGAATAAATAATATCCCAAAATCAAATATTTAAAAATAAAATAAAATACCTTACAAAGATTAATAATAAGAAAAAGAAAGGATACCTGCTGTTTGCCTCCTATTATTATTATTATTATTATTATTATTATTATTATTATATGGACCAATTCTATCATCATCGTCATTTAATATATTATAATATTGTTGTGTATACTAGATTTTTTCTGCGCTGAACATGTTTTAACATGAATACGTTGTATATTTATGGAAAAATAAATAAATAAAAAACAACAACAGCTCGTAGTATGAAAGCAAGATTACAAAATAATTTATTAGTTTTTTTTTTGATATATTTATTTTTGAGAAAATGTTGTCATTTTTTTTTAAAAATCTATATACGTCTTACCAATTCACAATTTCAATCTATGAGATGTATACCATCTATAGAATTTGACTATATGTATATTGGGTGAAAGACAGACTATGTATAAACCTATATAAATTAACATTTATTCATACTTCTTAATAATTTTTGAATATTTTGAAAACGCTTATTTAAACACATAAATAATTGAGTGGAAGTTATACTTTAAGGATCAAGGACATTTTAATGGAAAAGGATTTTTTTTTTTTTAAATTTAATTATGAAACATTGAGAACAACAATATTGCATAAAGGATTCAATTTTAAAAACTTTTCAAGATTAATTTTAGATAAATGCCAATATGTGCACTTTATATATTTTAAATTTATAAAAATAAGAATTAAGCACGGAATTGTCTTTAAAGAATTAAGAAACATATTTCGTGTATGTACCTATATGAGAAGGATATTTTTATTGTAAATATAATAATAATATAAGCAACACATCGTATATGAAAGTATAGAATTAAGCAGTATTGTAGGAGAAAAGTATTGCGATCACAGTTTTAAATCCACACATTTTCATTTTAATCTAATCTAAAATATCCCGCTTATATGAAATATAAGCGACAGTAATTATATACTTATTTACTTACTGCATGGCATTGAAACGCATGTGCTGTTGTGGCCTTCTCCAATCTGACCTATATGCAGCTAACGTCTTCCAATCCCGAATTTTAAGGATCCTAATGTCACAGTCGTCCACTGCATCTGTATCCTTTTAAGGATCCTAATATCAACAGTAATTAAATTGTTGTGAAAAAATATATTATAACGCATCAAAAACTGACACAATTTATTAATCACATGATGCATTTTATAATTTTATATATATAGAAAATCAACAACAATCCTCAACTATAATATTTTTGAAGACAGTAATAATTATTCCTTGTTATTGAATATTTAATATATATATATTTATATATAGATAGATAAAGGTATAGCGTTGTACGTTTGAGTGGGCACTAAAATTAATAATAATTGATAGACTTATGAATGTGGATTTAATCCATTATAAAAATTTTATATTTATTTTGTTGTTCTTTTATTTATGTTAATGATATGTATATGAATTATATGTATACACACACGAAACTATATAAAAACAATAAGTATGTAATTACATATAGTCTGCACTGATATTGCTTGAAGGCAAATCAATTTTAACAAAAATATGTATTGGAAAACAAAAATTCATCTGAATGCTCTATCTGACGTTCGTACGAATTGAAATTATTACATATTTCTTTTTGATATATGTGTGTGTAAAAAAAAAAAAAAAATAAAACATACAATAAATGAACTTTTGTTGGTTTTGTTATTATTTGTTTGATGTTTTCGGAGATCATAATCTCGATCGTTATATTTATTTATTTATATATAGTTATATTTTTGTATGTGTATGTGTATAATTTTTTTATTATTTATTATTTATTATTATTTATTTATTTTATTTATTTGTTTCTATTTAATTCTTCTTTCTGTTTTATTTTATATTCATTCATTTATAACATATATTAAGTATTATAACGCATAAAAAATAAATTATACGTTACATTATGCACTGCCAAATGCTATCCAAAATAGTAAAAAATAAAAATAAAAATAAAATTAGTTTTAAGAAAAGAGATTAAATTATTAGTTTCATATTATAATATTTTTTTGATCGGATTAATATTTTTTTAATATGGTAATGGTTTATTTTTTTTAATCATAATTATATTGAGGAGATAAATGTGATGTGTGCTGTAGATAATTATTTCATAGTACGTGTGTGTGTGTGTGTGTGCAACATAATAATAAATAAATCAATAAACATCAATATCTATAGAGGATGAAGCTAGAAAATATTTCTCATAATTACTATAATGTTTTCGACCACGAATATTATAACGTCAGATGCATTTGGTTTTTAAATGTGTTACTACACCAGCTCTATTCGCAAGATAATAGTTCATAAGATTACCAGTTGTGCAAATCCATATAGAATATGTGAACTTCCTCCAAAATTATGAAATAGATTATTTTGTAATGTGTTGTCGAATTTCAGCAATTAACTTGTATAATTTTATGATGTGATTTGTTGGGCGCTTTGTTGTTTTTCATTCATTTTAACATCAATATTTCTGAAAGTCATTATTATGGTGAACTTAAAAAAAACTTGCGATTTATACAAGGTTTCAAGTTTCAACTATCACCAAAATGTCGATTTGGTTATCTCAGTATTTTTACGGTTCCATGAAAAACGTTTTATATATTAATGCATAACCGATAAAATTGAACTGAAGTGTTCAACAATATTCAACAACTAGTGTCAACAACTATATAATCAATTTGAAGTTATATATATGCAACGATCAAAATATTTAAAAAAAACCACGTTTTCGTACACGCAGAAAAATGACTTAATTCCTTGATTCTTGAATCGGATCAAAAGTGGATTCATAAATTACAAATTGTAGTCCTATTAAATAAAAAATTAATTGTAAATAAATCTAAATACAATAAAACCATCAAGAAACATAACATTTTTTATATATTCGTAAAGATTTTGAATTTAAAGAGATTTTACAGATTTTATCATCTCACAATCAGTGAGTATTGGTGGTCATTTCTGTTGTACGCACAAAAGTAAGTCCAAATCCGAATAATATTGGTAAGAATTATTACACATAAAATATAATGCATTTGCATATAAATATGCACTTGCGCATATATTACAATGCTATAGTTAAATAACTCACTTGGATTATTTTATAGTTAATTATCATTTATTTGACATATAAATATATTTGTATATCTTCGGGGAAAAATTCTTATCTTATATTATGTCATGCTCTCTATTATATAAACAATCCGATATAGCAACAATGCGATGGATGCTAATTATTTCTTTGTGCAAACGATAAAAAAAAAACCATCTTGTTGCTGCGGTAGATGTTTTAATTTTGTTAAAATCTATATGAAAAAAAAATTTCAAGTATTCTTCGATCTTTATTTCTAATTTTAATTTCACATAAAAATTATATATACAATATATATAAATGCAATAATTATATATTTAAAATATATAAATATACTACTAAAATAAATAACTAATTCCAACCCAAAAGAATCTCATAAATTCTGTATATGATTAACAATTTTTTAGTATAGTCAATCCCCTTTTTTTTTGTGGTATCTTACCTGTGTATGGTATGGATATGTATTATTATGTGTATACAAATTATAATGAGAGGAAAACATTCACATTGGTATACGCATACTATTCAATTTAACCCGATGATACTGATGATTAATGTCTGCGAAAACAATGAACAATATATAAATTTTATATTATAGAAATCAGAAACCCATAGAAAAAGAATAAAAAATAAAATGTTAAAATTATCCTCATCGAATTACCTTTTTTTTTCCGCCATCCGTCGTCCATAAAACATATTTATATATGTTTTTTTTATTCTCTTTTTGTAATTCACATTGATTTTGTTTCATTTTTGATATTATTTTTAAATCTGTTGAGAAGATATGCGATGTTCGCATATTAAAGTAAATAAAAGCAAAAATAAATAAATAAATAAATAAATAAAAAAAAGGAACGTACAAAAATTGGAATTTTAAGAGTATCAAAAAAAAAATTGCATACGAATTCACAGCGGCCGAATACGACAACGACACAACACAAACTTTTCAAAATATACGTTTATGCATATGATTTATATGATTTATAAAACCATTTTAAATATTTTTAGCGTTTCGCGGTAACCATATTTTGAAACGATTCTTTGTTCTTTTTTATACATTCTTTGACCGATGCACAAAAACTATATATACACATCCTTAATGGCGATGTATTTTGGCTTATATACCTTAAACAAAAGACCATGAAACTTTAACAGTTTGTTATATGGGTTGGTTTTTCACAATACTCATAATCAATCAGGAGCCAATAAATGGCATTATCCATGAAATATTAGAAAGCCATTCCGGTTATTTTTCGAACAGTGTGTTTTACCGCAAAACAAATAATTGCAATGAGAATGTAAAGTATAACTAAAGGAAAAATCTCTTAACCATGTGTATCACATCAGTGTTATGTATACGCTCATATATGAAAGGCATCAACAATGGGAAGCACTGTAAAAATTTTGGTTTATATATGGTATAATAAAAGTGCATATATCATAAGAATTTAATGTATTAGATGAATTATTATTATTTAAATATAAATTATCTGACATAAAATCCCACATCTGTATAGAGAATATTTAGTAGCATGCCAGTCGCTTGCCTAATTTAAAAAACTATATCGTTATAGGATCATATGGAATGTGGATCCTTGACACACTAATTCTACATTCAAATGTTTGTTTAATTCTCTTCTGGGTGTGAGTGAGTTTTAGCATGCATTTAATTTAAAAAATTTCCTTAATATGTTCTAAATCCTTGAATCAGCAATTCTACTTTATTTCGTATTTGTTACCCTTTCAAATGAGGTGTCACATTCATGATTTAAAAAATATCCTTGTGAGGATCCTTGAAATATATCCTTCATCTGTAAAACATAAGTTGTACATAAATTCTTGTTTAATTTTCGTTCAAGTATGACGATTTGCATTCACAATTTAAAAAAATACCCAGGTAAGGTGTTTAAAATGTCCCTAAAATCCTTGAAGCAGCAATTCTTCTTCTATTGTACTTCCGTCAGTTTGAAATGAAATTATATCTCGCAGAACACATATTTACAGAAACTTGCGAATTTAGTATCTGGCTTTGGATTGGGGTTTCATGCCCGATCTTCTTTACTCCCTCTCCCCTCGCCCCCCGTCTACATTTTACATATGGAATAAAATTGTTTTATTATTATATGGAAAATAATCCTCTTTATATTATAAAATTCTTTGAAGCCGGGGATAATATGCAAACTTAACTATATTTAAATTTTTTTCTTTAAAAAATTACTTTGATTCTCATACCCATTATATATTTTTTTTTGTTTTGCGGATAAATGGATATAAAATACTGGCCGGTTTTTTTTTTTTTTAAGTGAAAAGAGATGTATTGATAATGAAACCATTAGCACAAAATGAGATAGCGAGGGCTTTTATCTTATGTTTTTGTTGTAAAAAAAAAAAAATAAATAAAATAAGGTTCTTTATTCGTTTTTTTTTTTTTTTAAGATAAATTAAGACAGGCAATTTTTTGTTTTTGTATATAGAAGTTATTCCACCACACAAACAGAAAGGGAAATGATAAATAAAAAAAACTATACTTTTGTGTACACAGACAAAATTCGATACCTTTTATTAATAATTCTTTATTTATTTTGTTTTGTAAATTTTGTAATTCTTTGCATCTTCATTTTTATTCCGTATATTATATAGACGTACCACCACGTATATATATCCTTAGTATGAACAGGTTGAAAAGGGTAAATGATTATTATGGATTAATAATGCATCGTTGATATGGTAATTGATTTATTTTTCACAATATGTGTATGTTCATTTCACGCGTATATAAATAAATGTATAAAGCGAAGAGAATTTGTTGAAGTGGGAGCGGTTATTAGTAGTGTATAATTCATAATCCGCATATATTATTTATATTTTTTTTTTTTAATAAATCAATTATTAATCTGTCTCTGTAAATATATATATATATATATAGAATTTACGTGTTCATTGAATTTAGAATATATTTCTTATATTATGAAAGTATATATTCTTCCATCCCGTCTCATCTCTTCTTATATAATATGGTATTTATTGAATTTGAGATTATCATCGCATTAATAACAAATTAAATGTATTTGTTTTGTTGATCCAAATGCAAAAAATGGAAGTATTATTAACTTATTTAATACAATACGTGCATTTATTAAATATTTATTGCAGTTAAGTTGGTAAATTTTATCCGCACGGGCAATATATTATAACAATTTTACCAATTTACCAATCGAAAAGTATAGATGTATCCATAATAATTGAATCATTTGAGTGATTAGCCAGTTAATAATGATGTGTGTGTGTGTATAAAGACATATTGTTAATTTCTGAATTGTGTAAAAACATCATATTTTGAAAGATATTCCTTGTGAATTTTAGGATTCTATTTAAACAAATTTAAATGGTCGAATAGCTAAATTAAATTTAAAATCTAAAAATTTAAAATCTATCATTAATATCAACCGGGTATTTCTATTGTATTTCCAAATGGCTTATAGTATAAACATACAGTGAGTGTTGATATATTTAACAATTTTTCAATGGTAAAGTAAAATCAAAACGAACATAAATTATATAAACATTTTAGCAAGACAACAATCAAAAATTTTTATATATAAAGACATAAATATAAGTTAAGCTAAAAAAAAAAAAAGCATAGGACTAAATATTGGTATAAATAAATAAACAAAAAATGGGCCACACCGCAACAATTCAATTTTAATATGGCAATGTTTAAGTCGCATCACATCAATTTTCTACCTATAAATAAATATATAATACTTTCCCATATATATACCATAAAATACAATCAATGGTTGGTCGCAAATATAGGCATTTAACGTGCAAATTGAAAAAAAAAAAATAAATAAAAATACAAAAATTCCAAAGTATATAAATATATTTTAAAAAAATAGAGGAAACTGAGGTTTATATATACTAAAATTATAGCAATTACATTTACCATATTATATTCTATTGTTTGTTTGTCTTCCAATGCAGAAATTTAAAGATCTTAATATAAATCGTTGTCCTTTTTTCGTTGCCTGACTGTGTAATCACTGAATCATTAACTAAGTTTAGTATATTAGTAATTCTAATACACTGTGGCCGCGTTCGGTTGTAATTGGCTTGGCAAGTGTGCAATATCCAACTATACCATCTGAAGAAATTGTGGTACTCTATTGAAATTGTATTCCTAAAACAATGATCATCACTTACTTCCACCACAATTCTTTATATTATTATTACAATACATTTGAAAAATTTCAACAAAATCGAATAAAAATGTTAAAATGGTGGTGAGTGTCACGCGTACATTCACAAATTTTGTAAACTAATTGTTAAACAATTTAGTTCAAACTGTTCTAACATAATTGGTAAATTCGAGCAATTTTATTACGAATATATTGAGAACATTTAGATTATATATGCGGGAACAACCGGATGAATTAGCATAGTATATGAACATAAATTGTTGGAAATTATATATCATTAAATGGTTTAGTTCAAAATTTCAAGATAATCCGTTGATAAATGATACTCGAGCAATTCTATTATGGGAATTATTGGTTGATATGCTGATACATTGTCACACTCAGTGTGAATATTGTCATCTAATTTCGCTTATGATAGGAAAGGAATCTCTATACTGCATAAGTTAAAATTTTGATATAAATGTCACCATTACGCCGATATATTGTATCTTCATTCATCCTCTCTCAAAAACATGTTTGTGGTACAAGATAAAGGTTACCGAAAAAATGTAATTAATATTTATACTTTACTTACTCTGCTCAGCAGTTTATTGTGTTACATGGTGTTACAGGTATAAAAGAAACTATTATTTATACATAAATGTTAAAGTAAATATAGTAAGCAGTAAATATATTCTGCGTTTGTATTCAATTTGTTTATGCGTTCTCTGTTTGAAATCAGTGTCTCCTAATAAATTTAAGGATTTTATACATGATTTGAATTAATGATTTGATTGATTATAAATATATAATACATATTAATGAAACACAAAAAGGAAAATCATCAGAAACATTTTCGAATTGTTGGTTGGTTTTTGTTTCATTTTATTTTAACTTAAAAATAATATATTATATAATACATAGTTTAATTTAATGTATAAATTATAAATAATATATACTATGTTTGACATGCATGTGCATGCGTAAAGCGTAACTCTTTTCATTTTTGTAACAAAAATGTTGGTATATATATTATATTCTTCTTTTCGCGCGCACATACACAACATTGTATTAATTCTTTATCCGAATACACACAGAAAAAAAAATCAAAAGGATTCATATAGATTTTTTAAAATGAAAACCGGGACGACGACTTATTTGTTTGTCAAGAAAAAATTAATTAAACTATATTTTATGTTATTGATAAAAACATGTAGATACGGTGCAGGGACCAATAAAAATAGTGAATTTAAAATTATAAGGATAAAATTAGATATAGAAAAACGGAAGAAAAGGACTGTTTAACTGTGTTTTGATCTTATATGAACATCCATTTTAAATTAGAATAATATTTAAATATAAATTAAAATATTGTACAAAGAATGTTAAAAGAAAATTTTGTAATTTGATTTTCATAATTTTTTATTACAAAAAAATTGTCATTATTTTTTCGAAGAACGATGGCATTTTAAAAATTCTTTTAAATTTAATGTGATACAAATACGAAGGATCGTTTTCTGCGTGTGTACCAAATTTAAAACAAACAAAAAGGTTTATTTTAAATTTATATTTTATTTTTGTTATTATAAAATTTTGATGAACGGCAAAGAAAAAAAAAAAAAAAACCACTTCAAAGAAACTGTAAAAAATAAAAAAGAAACAAACACAGCAGGCATCCTGATTTCTGTGGTGAACTTCATATAGGAAACACCGTGCCATAGCCACACAGTACCAAAAGTTATACGCGCAGGTAATATTTAAAATTTAGTATATATATTATATTGTTTATACTAAGTTATTAAGCGAAGAGTGAGTAGTGTATGTCGCGTCGTATGTGTATTTTATAAACATGTATCATTTTAAAAACATAAAATTTACTGGTTGAGTTCTTGAAAACAGTTCGATTTATGCTCTCTATACTTATGTGCGTATTAATGAATTCCATAAGTATTATATGATTTCTTTGATTTTCATTTATTTATATCAAATAAGTGATTGTAAATAAAAATGTTAAAGAAATACATAATGTATTTTTATTTATATTTAATTACATATATATTTATAATTGAAAAATGTGAAATGTGAAATGTTTCAAAGAGTTGATGATTTTTTTTGTCTGATTTTTAAATAAATTAACTTTATAATTATATAGTTTTTAATATTATCTTATATAATATATATATATACATTTTGTATTATATAATTTATGGACTGGCGATATAATTTATTTATACATATTTGAAGAGGAAAGAATTTTAGTCTTTTGCAAATAAAATATAATGTTTTTGTTATTCAGTTTGAGAAAAGAAAAAGGACTGTGTGCAAAGTTCTTTTTCTTGTTATATCTTTAATATATATACAAACGCAGGTATTTAATAATTCATGAACGTTACATATAGTATTAAATGTGAACACGCCGCAGTAAATATATACTGTGGAAGATGTTTAATTTCAAACTGCCTATACCCATTTATAGGTGAACCGCATCAATACACAAAGTAAACAATGTTATTCAAAAGATCAAGAATAATAAATCACCTGGATCTGATAACTTATCGCATCGGTGAACTCTTTAAACATGGTGGAAATGTGTTATGCGGTATCAACTGCACGAGCTATATAATTGTAAAGATTTAGAATAATGAACAGGTGCCAGACGAGTGGAAGGATGGTATATTATCAGTTGGTGTTGTGCAAATTGGGTGACAAATTGGATAGTAACTATACTTTATATAGAGAAGAATATCTCTATTAAACATTGCCATTGACTTATTTATTTCGCATTTGCCAATGAAATTATCAAAGAACACCAGTGCGTGATTCACATTAAGTATACGACAGATTTTGGAAAAGTGTATAGGGCGGTCAATGTTAATATATAGACACCATTTGTTAGTTGATTTTAAGACGACTTATATGATAGCGTTAATAAACCAAAATTTTGAGAAAATATGGAAGATATTGATATTCCAAAAAACATATAATTAAATTATATAAATTACATATTAATAAAAACATAAACTATTAATTTATATGTAAAAAAAATAAATAAAAAAATACATTAAATATAATTCACAGTAGAATTATGTATAACATCTTTTTCTTTTAGCTCCGCATAATTTTCATATAGCCTTGATCGATCCTCTACAAAAGATTCATTTATATAATGTGTTCGGTTTACTAATCTATAATTGTTACAAATTATATCTAATGCAACTGCGCCAAATAACGGATTAACAGATGAAATTGTTGGAACTGTCATAAATTGCTTAAAGCAGCTGTCCAGCTTATATCGGTAATAATATATAGAACAATTCATACTTTTTGTTAAAATGTAACTATACGAATATTTACAATTTAAATTGTCCAATTTAAATGTTGACAAATTTTTTTCATTTTTATGCAAAAACTTTTCTTCCTCTTGTTTATCTTGGACATATCCGTCTAAAACGTTTCTAATCTTCCAATACATTTCATCTGAATTAATTATAGGCAAATTGGGCAAATCCCTATTTTGATCATCTTTATCAATTTCAATGTTCGTTTCAAGATATAGCAATGTAAAATCACTATTATATGCAGTTCCATTTATTTCATACACTGGATTACGTTCAATAATTTTTACTTTATAAACATTAGAATCATTATAAAGATAGTGATGTATGTATCCACCACTAACAGTTAACTGGCTGTTTAAAACATCTGGCAGTATATTTGATGGTATTATAACCAAATTTGTTGCAAGAATAGTACCGCTACCTAAATTCGTTTTATTACTTAATATATTGACTTGCCATCCATATATTCGTTTTAAATGTAAGCTACTGAGATTGTCGGGTGGTATAACTGGTTCATTCGAAACTTTTCCAAAAATAAATAAATAAATAAATAAATAAATAAAAGAATATAAATTAATTAAATATAAAATAAAATATATTTTAATTACAGCAAGTTAATATTGATGATAAAATTAAGATATTTATAAAAAGTATAAATATTAATAAATGTAACATTTTTTTTCTCTTATGATAATGTTACTTGTTTAATAATTTCTAATACACTAGGATATATTTCTTGTATAATTTTTGAAAAGAATATATTTTTTTATACACTTTTCTATTATATAATAAAGTATTTTTATGATACTAAACTAATTGTAATTTCATAAACGAATGAACACTTCGATTATATATACTAATGTTATACATAGAACGAGTATAATAACATATGAAAGATTTATAATAATAGGAATAACTAACTGTGTACCACTAATAAATTACTGTTTCAATATAAATACGAGTTATTTGGTTCATTTGCAAAGTTAATAAATTTTTTGTTAATTTATTTTATAAGTTTCCATTTAATTTGCAGTTAGCATTTGCTAACTTTATACACGCAAAATTGCAAAATCTGCGTATCAACATTTTAGTAGCGATTTACAATTTATCATTAATATGTGTGCAAAACAATTAGTTGACATAAAATTAATAAATTTCTATAGATCAACAATTGCAACGAAAAAATGTACCAAATTCAAATTAAATCAAATTTTGAAATTAGAAGTGGTTGGCATGGTCAAAGACATCATCACTGTACTGATTTGGTATATAACATCATCAATTTTATGGGTGAATTTAATAAGCAACTAAACATTGTCTCAAGATCAAAATTCGAATTACTGCAATAAGATGGTGGTGCGTATCATGCCGTTCCATATCGAATTGAGAGCAAGGAAGGAATTTCTCAAAACATACTTTTGATATTTTTGGTGTGAGAAGGTAACAGAAAGTACAACTTGATTCTTCGGATAATAACAGAATGCAATTATTAAGTCAATATAATGCTCTACATGGTTTATCGAAATTTATTACGACTGCTGCATGTGCTAAAATCGATTGTCCTATAGAATGGTAGCATTTATAGACTATTTATTGTTAGGATATTTTATTTTATATATTTATAAAATTCTTGTACTTCAAAGTACTGTTAAATCAGCGTAATGTACGACTGTACTGTAGTGTACGTTGTTTAATGTAGTAATATTATTTCTTCTAGCAGCAAGCAGCAACATATATTTTATATACATAAAAAAAAATATTATTTATGTATTTGTAGCGCCGGCAAAATATTTTTGGTATACATAAACATATTCATGTTACTATTATTGTTAAGTGAGAAGACTAGTGAAGACTAAAGTGGTGGTAAATTTGTTTAAATGGTTGTTTGGTAAATAGAGTGTGTGTGTGTGTGGAAAGAAAAATGAGAACATTGAAAATATCAAAACATTAATATAATATATTGTATATAAAAAAAATGTACTAGATTTTAATTTTTCTAATTATTTTCATTCATATGTTATAAAATAATAATTATTTTTTGAATTTGTTGAAAATAATAATACTAGATCTGCAACATCATTTATTTTTAAACGTAAACAAATTAGTAAATTTTTTAACTTCAAAAATTTAATGGATCCACATAGAAATTATAAATAACATAAAATTAAATTTAGATTGATTTTAATTTTAAAAAGTTTTTATCTTTTAGTACTTTTTTCATTTATTTATTATTATTTATAATTGTTTTCTTCTGATGCGGGTGTGTATGGGAGAGTAATATATTTATTTACTCATTGGAGGGGTATAGTATTATATACTTAACACTTACACATATCCACGTTCACAAATCCATTGTGTCTATATATAAATAAATGCATTTAAAAGTGCATACGTGTTGCTGTACATATATGTATGAGTTTATGTATATATAAATATAAATAGAAGCGTTTTTCAATATATAATTAATGTTTTGTATTATATACACATAGTTCCTCTCTATTTATAAATATAAATATTAATATATACAATTATTTATTATAGTATAAGTATCTTATTTTGTATATGTGTGTGCAATTTAATTTCACCATATTATTTATTTTCACTTCTCTATAAATAATAATAAAAAAAAACGTGGTTCGCTTAAAAACTTAAAATAAAATCATTTTGAGACCATCATCATCAGTATGATTTGAAATTGATATGAATTTGAGTGTTTTCAGTTTATTAAAGTTAAGTTTAGTTCTTTATTATTCATTCATTTTAGTGTAGTTTTGTGTGTAAGTGAGGACAGTTGGTTTAATTTTTTGTTTTTTTTTTTTCTTTCTTTCAAAAACGAAATTGTTTTTTTGAATACGAGTTTTTGTATAAATAAATAATTTATTTATTAATAAAGTGCCGCTGTGTGTCAGAGTTTTTTTTTATTTCTGATTGCATTTTTTTGTTTTATATGTTTCAAATTATAGTGTTCATTCGTACGTTTTTGGAAAATTTAATAATTTAATTAAATATAATATATAAATGTGTTTTCTAATCTAATTAACAAAAAAATAAATGTGTATTTAATAAAATTGCATTAAAATATTGAAAGACGCGCATATATATTGTAAAATAATTTGTGTTTTGCACATTTTCTATTACAATTTCGTTTGATTGATTTTTGTTTTTTGGTGGAAAAAATAGAAAACAAAAAATTGTATTAATAATAATAAAAAAATGAGTGATCAAAATTTTAAAATTATGTTTTTATATATTTTTGGTATTTTAATTATTGGATGCATTAATAATTTAGATGCATCCGAATCAGCGAATAATGATGTTGTAGACAAAAATAAACCATGGCTTATTGACGATAGATTATCTTCAGGTATAAAAATTCATTATATTTTATTTAAAATTTTTTAAAATATTTTTCTAGTTTTTTTTTGTTTTGTTTTTGTTTTTTGGGGTTATATGATTTTTGTTTTTTTTTGTTTTTTTTTTTGGTTGCGGCGTTATTATTATTATAAATAAATTATAACAACAAAACAATATAAATTTTCAATGAAATTTTTAATTTTTGTTGATTTTTTGTTGTAAGAAATGTTGTGTTTTATTTTTCGATTATTAATTTATCACGTTTTAATTTTTGTTTTATATCGTACTGGGGATAATAAATTTTATTTGTGTATTATAAACAATTCAATAACAATAATATCGACAAATTATACTGTTGTAATTATAATAATCGGTTATTCGGTAATTGATAAAAACAATGAAATTTAATGGTTTATTTTTTGCTTTAAATTGTATTCAATTGTATTACGTTAAAATTAAAATATATAAAACAATTCGTGGTGGTTGTTTGTGTGCATGTCTCATAAAAACAAAATTACCAAGTGAAGACATCACAAACGTTACACAACAACAAAATAAATAGTTTTTGATTGGCTTGTGTTTAGAGACACCTTAAAAGAGATATCGTTTTATATAAATCATGTAATTTAATTAAAATTAAAAATATAATGAAAAATTGTATTATATTTTTATGTTATTTACATTTTCTGGAATATTAATGTAAAATAAGTTAATAATAATAATAATAATAATAATGTATAAGGGACTAGATAGTAGTTAGTGATAAGTGATGACAACTGCAAAATTTCTAATTTGGCTTACATGGCAAAAGAAATTAATTATTTTAAATTATGGGAAAAAAATAGACACTTTATAATTCGTATTGTTTTACAAAATTTAAATAAATTCTAACATTAAGTATATCTCTCGAATCACTCTTATTATTATAATCAATGGAATTAAGAAAATGTATTTATCTTTTGAGTAATTGCACACCCCAATTAGTTGTATGTGGTGGTGTGCTGTCTTGTGATCAATATTAAATTTAATTTCATAAGTTGTTTGTTCCTCACCTTTAGCCGTGCTGCTTTATGATATTATTTTTTCACCTTAAATTTCTATACAAGCAGAAACATTGCGATACCATTCTTTTTTCTATTTATGTAAAACTTCCGTGCAAATATTTGTTGGCTGGATTATGTGACGTTTTAAGGCGTCCGTGTTTATAATAATATAATTGCATCTATATATCTACTACTATTTATTTCTTATAGTAATATAACATTTATTAAACATTTAAATGTCACTCATTTTATATGTTTGATATGCACACACCAAACACACACACGCATGCAAACGCATATAATAATATAAATAACATTCGGAAAATTTAATTAATCATTTATTTCATATTATATTTATATATGCACCGCATGCTTTATGGTCCATCATTATACATTTCATTATGTGTTGGCATACAATTTATATTAGTAATATGAAAATATAAACTTTGTATGTGTAGAAAGAAAATTATATTATTAAAAATTGTGGCGCCAATTTATTTAGATTTATTAAATATATGGGTAAATTTTGATTAAGGACAGTCTCAATTAAATACGTTAAGCACCTAATTTTATTAATTAAAACTATATGAATTATTCGCTTTTCAATTAGCCTTGTTATATTATTAATTTTTTATTTTTATATTTTGTGTTCTTAAAAAAGGTATTCGAGGACTATAATAATATGTTTTGTTTTACTATGTTTAGCTAATACATGTGTTACAAATGAAGTGTATTGTTATAGTGCTAATATTGTCTATATATAAATATTCACAAAACCATTGATGAAATTAATAAAATATGTATCTATAGTCAAATAGAACATTAAAGGCTGCATAAAATATTGAAGTTGCAATCGATTCCTTTCTTCATTTGTGCTCATCTAATATATAATTTAAACATTGTATTAAATTTTATTACATGATATCGCACTTTATACTTATTGCTTTTTAAATTGTATATATATTATTTTTTTTTTGATATGTACAAAGAGTTGTATGGTGAAAGATGCGTATAACAAAAAAGTTTTGAATCATTGCCAAATTGTTTGCATTTATATAATGTTTATATTTTATATATAATTATAAAAATTAAATCATCAAAATGTAACATAAAAAAAAAAATATTGTGTATATATAAGAAAAGATCATTTTCGTTTGTAAACTATAAATTGTGATGTTTATAATTTAATTATCAGATGAAAAAAAAATAAAATCAGCGAATGAGTTATTAATGAAATTTTCCCATGAGATTTCATTTTCATTTTCATTATGAATTAGGGTCCGCGTCCGTATACACACAAGACTGCTATAGGTTTTAGTTTTTCGTTTTGACTTTGTGTCTAAAATTCAGTTTGTTACAATGTCACGACGGATTTAACGAGAATAATAAATGAAATCATAAATACCAACACAGAGAAATCCACTATATAGAAATTATAGAATATTGAAAAATACGAAAATTGGTTCAAATAAATTACTTGCATGCATCATATCTATATAAATACAATTTTTAAGATAAAAAATTAGTCTAAAATATTAATTAAAGCATTAGAAGGTTAAATCAGTTTTTTTTTTTTATTTTTAAATGCATCATTCATTTTCGTTTCTTTTATACTTTTTTTAAATTTTTACACGTTGATAGACAACCATCTGTTTCTTATCAATCGAATCAAAATCGATTAATAATTTTATTTTTTAAAAGAAAATTTAATTTTCCTATTTTCTTTCATATGGTATAGAATGTTAAAAACAATATATCAAAGGATATGTTGTTTAATGCGATATTGTTGTATATGAAAATATTCCAAACTAACTTTTATTTTTTCGTTGGTAGCCGCGCATTTATTTATATAATAACATTCACTTCTTAAAAATTTCTGTCTAATTTATAAAAACATACAACTCAAACTAAAAACATTTTCATCATAAAAATTGGATGCGATTTAAAATGTTAAATGATATACGTGTTCTTTATACATTTCTCGACCGAACTAAGAAAACTATATCCGTCATTTAATTCATTTATTTTAACTTACACACATTCTGTACATATCATGAAACTTGTAACAATTTGTTAGGTTTGGTTCACAATAGATAAATCAAGTATAGCAGCCAACAGATGAGTTCTATACCAGATCTAACAATCCAGTTTAATGTTTTTCATTTTCCCTATTGATTTTTTAATTTATAACCTTAATTTAATGTGAATTTAATTTATATAAAATTCAATAGATTTCTTATGATTTCTATTTAATTTTATTATTTCCTTACAATAAATATGGAATATATACAAATTTTATATTACAACAATGCGTTGTGCGTATAGGAGAAAAATATGTTCACTTAAATAATCAAAATACTTAATAATAATAATAATAATAAATAATCAAAATTCAATTGTTATATTTTGATGGTTCCATAAATTCTGATTTGGTTATTATTTTAAAATGTAAGATGTACTCAACCACCCTCTATATAGCCGCTAAAATTGTTAATCTATCACTTAAAATACATATTTAATCATTATGGACAGAAATATTATAGTTTGATTTTATTTGATAGAGTTACTTCAGGAAAAAAATCTTATATACAATCTTTCGTCAACAAGTAACAATGTCGCATCGCATGCCTTACACACATTTCAGCTGCACATCTTTGATAACCCTATACAGAAATTGATAATAAAATACTTCTATTCTATTCTATTCTAAAAAGGAAAGCATCAATAAAGGAACTAATAATAAAATTTCCTCTCTGTATATCCACAAAATAATAAAATTTAATAATTTAAAAAATTTTGTCCTCACCCCCACACATTTATATTATTTATTTATTTATTTATTTAAAATCCAATTTATTCCAATATTTTCTTATCCTAACTACTAAAGTATATTTTAATTTTTGATGATTTTATTATTTTTTTTGTTTTTTAAATAAATACCACACACACACCAACACCAATATTTTTAATAATAAATATTTTTCCAACAAGAACTTTTTTATTTTTGTTAAATTAAAAATTAAGTCAAAGTATTGAGTGTGTGTGTGTGTGTGTGTGTACTTATATACAAAATGAAAAAAAAAAAAAAACTTCTGTTAATTCTCACAACATGAATTATCGTATGTTCAAACACAAAAAAACATACAATTGTTTAAACAATATTAAAAATATTACAAATAAATTGTAAATTCTGTTTACAATAAACAAACAAACCAGTTAAATCTTAAAATTAATGTTATCGTTTTTTTTTTTAATTCTATATGATGTGTTTAACGTGTATTTGCGTGTGTGTGTTTGTATGCTCGCCTATACCAAAATACTAAAATTTTTCTTTCTTGGTAAATAAATGTTTTCGAAGAAAAAAGAAGTTATAGTATAATTTTCAAATTTTAAAGATAAAAAAGGAAAGCATTAGGAAAAAATAAAAAAATGGGGCGCCATAGTTTATAACTTATACACACTTAAACAAATATCATGTTAATTTTAATATTATTAAAAAAAAAGCATTATCTACTATTATTTAACCATATATATAAAATAAATGTATACAGAAAAACATATCTCTATAACTATAACTAAATATATCCTATAACAACAACATCTTCTTTACAATTCATATCTTATTTATATATATACGCGCATAGACTATATGTTTAAAACCAAACACATTCATAAGATTTTCATTAAAAATTCTATATCTTACAATTAGTTTATAGTTTAGTATTTTTTTATATACATATTTTTTTTTTTTATTTTGGAATATTATTATTATAAATATATATAAAAAATGGACTAACTTTTTTTTTTTTAAAGAGAAGAAAATTAATCTAATGTTTACAAAATCAAATAAATTTTCATAAATGTGTTCACTCTTTTTTGGAGATTCAACGAACGAAAATATCTTCTAACATATTTATATAAATACCAATGCGAGAAAAACTATATAGAGATGAATTAAATCAACAAATAATATATCTAACATATATCTCTATAACATTTGTTTATATAATACACTATAATATAGCTAATGCTTTGTATATACTACATTTTATATTTATGTGTTTGTCCTCATAATTTTTCCAAATGCTTATTACATATACAATACACCTTTTTTTTAGTCGAATGTTTATTAGATAATAATAATAATAATAATAATAATAATGATCATGTTATACTACATATTATTAGTATTATTGTTATAATAATAATAATTATAATGATGACAATAACAACGACACTGATGCAAGCGATTACCGCCGCGTTGTTGACAATAAGAAGTGTATATGCGGCTGAAGTGTTATTTTAAGTGTGTGATTTGTGTTAAGTAAAAATAAATAGTAAAATGTTCCAATACCTTGTAAATAAAATATAAATAAAGATTGATTTTAGTTTGGTTATTTATACTATTATGGGCTAATAATTGAACGATATTGTATATTACATTATATTGCGTTCCGAAACGCACAAGTTTCACATACACATTATTTTATTGCTGTTGTGCGTTACTCTATTAACTTTTTTTTGCATATTTAATTCAATAAAAAAATTGTATAGAAAAGTAATAAATTTTTCACATATAATAAATTCGGCACGATATCACTATACTTCAACACATTATATTTTCTATATGTATATTCGAATATAATATTTAAATTAAACTCTCTACATACAAGTAAATACACGCGTCTAATTATAATAATAAGTTCTATACTCTATAGAAATACCGGTGAGCGGCGTGAAAAATTGTTTTCATAGATTACAATACATTTTTCTGTTAGCCGAGTTGAAAGTATATAGACTAAATTATGACGAAAAAAATTAGAATGTCCAATTAGTAAATGTTCCGGAAAATTGACTTTTAAGAATTATCTTTTATTTTTGAATTACCAGTTATAATTCTAGCGGATTGTCATTTTTGTATACGGAATTGCAAATTATAATCATTAATTTCCAATTACTTTCATATAGAAGAGATTTTTTTTTACATCAATTCACTTGCTTTCAAAAGATATGACCGATTTTATGTTAGTGAAATTTTGTTTGCCATTTTTTTGTTATTCACTTTACTACAAATTTCTTTAAATTTTCTCTGCCATCGTTCGGAAATTCGGTGATATATTTGTTGAACGTGTGAATCCATTTTAAAAATCTCTTCTATGAAAGATTGGAAATTGATGGTAATTTAAAATACTGTACACAAAAATATCAATCCGCTAGAACTATGGTATAGTTTGTTTTTCATAATTTAATCTAATTTAATCTAATTTCACCCTGATTATAAGAAACATGTAGTTGTATTAAAAACTGAAAGATATATTTCTGTGTGATTTCGCCACTGATATATACGATATATTTATATGTACATACAGTTGTTAAGAAGATCGACATATGTGGTGGGTAGTCCGAAATCGTATATATAAAATATAAAACACTATTATAATTTAATGGTTTGAATATAGTAAAAATGTATTACCATAGTCACTATTAAAATTATAAATTATGTGTAATTTTTGATCAACGCAGTGGTCAATCAATGCAGAACAAACTTAAAACAAAACCTTTCATAGATAATTTTTTTTAAAAATCACATGAATTATAAACTAAGTTCTATTTCCATAAATCTTTTGGTAGATTTCTTGTTAAATTTCCTGCAATCATGGACTTTTAATTTTTTGCTTTCTCTTTGATAATCGTTGTTGATTGTCGGCCTCTGCTGGACATTCGTCATTATCTAAACTGCAGTCTTTGAATCGTCGCTGGCACACAATAATTTGTATTTTAAATAAAAAATTATCATCATATAAGTGATTTTAAGAAACATTTTATACGTTTCCGTATATTATTTATTGTTCTTTATACATTTTTTCGATCGACACACATAAAAACAATATATTGTATAATGTATTTTGGTTTACACTGAAATAAATCCCATGAAAATTTTACACTTTATTAACGTTTACAAAACGCATAATACAATCTGACGGCAAATAGATGCTGTGCGTTATACCCCGCATACATTCCGATTATTTTTTGTACATAGGGTGTATTTGCATATAAATTGTCTCTATATATACAATATATAAAGGAAATAAAATATACATGTATAAATAAATATAGAATATGTAAATAAAAATAGAAAATATAAGTCATTCACTTCAAACTCAACTATAAATATATATATATCTGAATATACATTATATTTAATATATAATTTATTTAAGTATTAAAATAATATAAATTATTTTATGCAACAGGCGCCCGATATGCAAATTATTGATTAATTTAATGCATATATATATGTTATGAATATATATGTTATATAGTCTACAGTGTATATTGATAGAGTATATATATTTTTCATGATTATACGTGTCTATATATATATAGAATTAACAATTATTGCTATAAGAAATTTTCTGTGTCTGCCTATAATTTTATATGTTAAAATGTATTTTTGTACGTATGGTATAGGATATAGTTTGTAACTACATATGTAATGCATTTTGTTGAACTTATTTATATAATTTTAATATTCTTGAGTTAGTGTATATAAAAATATCGACTTACTATTATTATTATTACTATTATTATTATTACTTTAACAGAGTAATAAATATATGCGGCTATATAGCTGGTTTTATAAGGTACAGCGCCGCATTATACATTATTAATAATATGTAATATATATGATATGTAAAAAATTATAATAATACATATAATAAATAAAAGGCAAAATTATATATGTAACATATATGAATAAAATTATAAATAGGTGTATAATAACATTTAACTTGATAGGAAACTTTATTTATGTTATATATTTTTATAACTTATTATATATGTTTTAGTTTTGCATCTATCTGATGTTTACATAATAATATATATATATATATATATATATATATACTATGTGGCCGGTTGAAAATATAGGAAAAATTTGCTAGCACCTTGTACAATATTTATTGGATCCATATATAAGTCACGGTAATTTTTTTTCGCATATTTATTTATCTCAACACAATACACTCCTTTTTGAATATAATTTATTTAATATTTTTACTCGTTGCATTTTTTTTGTGAAATAATAATATCATATCACCTGTGTCACCATCACGGCAACAAAAGCTTGAGATCATGATGAATATACCATAAAGCAATATAAATAATCAACTTATGTAAATTTGATTTGTAGGACATACAATATAAGATTATATCCTTAAAAAATGCAGCTAACTATACTTTTATTTGGCGTTGAACTATATATAATATATATTACTTATTTAATACTTTCTTACTTACTGCATGGCATTAACACCCAGGTGCGGCTTTAGCCTTTTCAACCACACGCTTATCCAACCGGACATATCTGCAGCTAACGTCTTCCAATCCCGGAATTTAAAGATCTTAAGGTCACAGTTTACTGCATCTAGCCATAGTATATATAAATTTGTATTTTGATTATATATTCTTTAAAATAATAATTGGACTTATGTACTATGGTGTCTTTATTATATACTTTACATTCGCTGCCATATATTATTTATTTATTTATTTATTTTAGATATTAAATCTATATGCACTTTATTTATTATAGTGTAAAAATATACAAGACAATTTTTTTTTTTTTTCAAATTAAATACATTAATAAAATTTATTTATTTTTTTGTTATGATTTATGTATTTTTTAAAATACAATTTTACACTGTACATAATTAGTGTATTTATACACACGATTTTATATAGGAAGTACATGTAGTTAATATTTATGTATACATAAAATGGAACAAGAATAATGAATATAGCTGATTTTTTTTTTTTTTAAGATTCTATAAATTTTCCATATAAAGATTTATACATTCAAAAACAGTTCCTATGTACACAGAATTTAAAATTGGACTTCACATTCCACTTAAAAAAAATTACAATGTTGTGAACATACAAAATTTTTTTGCATATATATACACGCATACAAAACCAAAGTGTCTTTCAATATGGAAAGAATGTTAATATAAGAACGTACCGCATATTAATAATATATTAAAATAAAAACTTAACATATATATTAATTGTTATTTTAATGTGTGTATATTTAATATGAAAATAATTACCATATTTTTATTTTATAAAAAAAAAAAAAATGTATGTAGAAACAAAATCATAATATAAAAACATAAAACATAAAACATCAAAAGGCGCATTTATGTATTTGTTGCATATACAAATATATTTATAAATAAAGTAAAGACGGTTAAAGGACCGCTCAGCATGTATAGTATTATAAAAAAAAAAAAAAAAGGTTTATAAAAAACAAACATCTGCAAAAGTTCTGTAATTTAATACTAAATGTAAATTTTAATTATTTAATTTTATAGGTTTTATGTGTTTTCCCAAAAAAACGATTATTCGTATTCGTTACATTTTTTCTTAATTTTATCTGGTGTTGCGGAATTGATTGTATTTTGGTTGTTATTGCCCATATTTGATGTTGATATAATCGATGCCGATGGTTAAATACAATCTGAAGTAGTATAGTTGAGGATCAACTATATGGTTGTTGTTGATCACATATATTCGGTGATTGAGATAGTTAAATATTGGTTGAACATTTGCTTATACTTGTGCACTATTTGATGGATCCATAAGTCACGTGGATATTTTATCGAAAATTTGCGAAAAACAAATGATCACCGAATGAGTATACGTCCAATTTTACAAACTATATTTACGTTATATAAATAATAAAATTAAGTTTATAAAAAATATCAATATTAAATAATCAACAATATTTTATACATTAGCTATATTTTAAATTTTCTAAAAATATCCATAATAACATCATCATTAATTTAATATTCTCATTACACATACACACACCACACCACACACAAATAATAAATTAAAAATCAATAATTAATATTAAGAAGGTACAATCTGAAAAATCAATATTTATTATTTGAAATTAAATTAAAATACTATTTTTATATGTACCTCATCATATGTGTGTGTCTGTGCATACACCTTTCTATGTAATATACTGGTAAACACTATTTTACATAAGCCATACGTATTTTTATGTCCCAAAATAAGAAAAATAAATCATTTAAATATATGGGTACTAATAATATTGATCATATATTGACATATTGACATAGAAGAAATGTTTTTAACGCGCGCATAATACTCTTATAAAAATAATAATAATAATATTGTAAATTATTATCCATTAAAAATTTTATTATATACATATTCTTATTGAATTAAGTCCACGTCGGTAAAATATCATCTCACACATTAAAATATTATAATATATACAATAATATTTTATATGCGGTTCTTGTGTTCTTAAATTTTAAAATTCATTAAAATTTCTTATTTATTTTTTTTTTCTTTTCTTTACATATAATCCTTAAATAAACTAATTGAAAATAAAATCATCGATTACTTCTGGTCACACAGATTTTAATTTATTATATATATATATATAGCAGCACAACACCATCACCGTACCACGCAAGGTAAAAACCGCATAGACCATATATATATATATATATAGAATAATAAAATATCATATTGACCACACCATCACAATGACCATCAATAACACAACAACGCACATACGATATAAGAACATTTTTTTTATACAATATATTGTTATTATATAGTAAATGTCATTCAAGCAGAACAATTTCAATATTTGTCAAATGTATTGAAATATTACATATAGAGAATAATACGAGTGTATTAGATGTTAAAAATACAATATTAGAATAAATAAATAAAAAACAGCAGATGCTGCTGTTGTTGATGATGATATTAATGGTGATGACGATATTTTATTTATGTGTTCACATATAAAGAAACAATATACTATAAAATATATGTATTTTTACAACAATTATTATAATATATATATATATAATTACAACAATAAAATAATGATATTTATTTAACAGACTAGGCGCCACTTATTCATCGTGTATATACACTATATATATATATATATATTTAAATGTCACCCAAAAAACAACAACAATCGCTAATAAATACTACACATTTTTTAATGTTTATAGAGTTAAAAAAAAAAAAACCGAAAAAAAAACGCATTCATTGTATAGTTTCTTATAATAAATATAATAAATAAAGTACACTTTGTGAAAATTTCAAAAATAACTATATACCAGCGTAATGTATTTATTATAATAATATATACTCATTACTTTACGATTATCTATACTTAATCTACTTAATGTTATATATTAACATATATAGTGAACTTTACTCATGCTGAGTTTTATTGCAATGTAACCATTTCAGTCAGTCGCGTCTTGATCATTATTATTATTATTATAATAATATATAACTCCATATAATATTGAAATACTATATACATAATATCTAAAAAAAGATAACTAAACATATACGCAAGCATCAGTCATTTATCAATATATATAACAATTATTTATATATACAGCCTCTGTCCGAAAAATATCGGAAATGTTTTAATAGAAAAAAGTTAACGATTAATATTATATATTCGAAATGTTCCGTCCGCGTCCATCAACGGAAATACATCCGACAACAAGTTAATCTGTAGACTTTTTGTTGTTGTCGCTAATTGGATTGTTGTCGACAATTGATGTAAAGCGGTTTATACTATAGATCATTTGATTAGGTTGATCATGAAATTGTGCAGGAATTTTTTAATTTTCAATATTGTTTGTGCAAAATTAATTGTCTTATATTAAGTGGAGTTTATATGGCAATTGCTAATAAACATTCATTACACCCCAAGTTAATAAATTACTCTGCCAAATGAGAGTATATGACAATTCACCAATTGTACTGCAATTAACGAAAAATATATAGATGTTTTCATAATTCTATTATTTTTTTATATGGGTGCATTAGCCCATAGTGAAATTATTTGTCTTACCGATCGGAATTTGTTGCTGCTTGAATGCGGAATTGATTTTGATTGTGTGCTGCTATAAATAAAAATGGTGTGTTCCTTAAGTATATCAATTTTTGATTTTGCTTTGTTAATTAATAATCTGTTTCACTGCTTCCTGTCATTTATTTTCGGATATTGTTGATTTACATATATTATATAAACAGGTTTTTGACTTCAAATTCGAATTTTTCCATATCAAATTCAGGAGTTTAAAAATCAAATTCAGAATTTTCCGATTCAAATTAAGGATTTTAAAAAATCAAATTCAGGATATTTCCATATCAATTTCTTCGCACAATTTCACATATATTGTATATATCTCTTTTCCGTCATCATCGATAAAAATCAATCGGTAGAGCTGAATTTTTTGTGAATTTCTCGAGAAATTAATTAATAAACTTCAAGAAGAAAATATAACTAATGCATGGTTAATTTTGAACAACGCAGTCATTTATAAAACACAAAATGTACTGGATATTATGAATGTGTTGTATCACGCCTTAGTCTTTCTTTCGCCATACATTCTCCAATGCTGAATCCAAAAAGTTTTTCCAAACCAAAAATTAAATTCAAGGATTGCGAATTGTTGGCGGATCCTCTAAATAACCACAATTTAATTAATATAATTGAAAAATCTGTGAGAACCATCACTGCCGGTGAATGTACCAATTATTTCCTGGATATCTCGATGAAATTGTCCGCAGATGTTTCTGAACAACCCTGCAAAGGTTAAATTAAAGTTATGTTATTTTTCATTAATTTGGAAAATTTTGAATATGAATTGGAAGATCCTGAATTTGTATTGGAAAATTCTGAATTTGATTTTTAAAATCCGGATTTTGAAATGGACGAGTCCTAATTTGAAGTTACACATCTATAGACAATCATTCTGGTTATTTTTCTGGCACATGGTCCATATATTTACCACAAAATGTAACATTAAAATTATATATGATTTAAATAAGTTAAACATATTTTTGAACAATATTTATTTATTTTTTGCTTTTTTTTTTTTTTTTTTATAATTTACACAAAAAATTTTGTGCCGCGCCAATTTTGGTAAAATCAATAAAAATAATTTGTTTAGTTTATTTTATCCAAAAATATGGTATGAATGCGGTAAATTGTATGCACATAAAATATTTAACAGTTTATTGTTGTCGTGTCTACAGGTGATAAGAATTTTATTACAATTATTTTATTTTTTTTTTTTAGATATTCTGTTTAGGGATTTAATCTATTTTATGTTACAACGAGTAATATATGTTATATTCATATTTATGTATTTTAATCATAAATAAATAAGCATATATGAAAAAAAAAATTGCGACATTAATATTTATTTTGTTGTTGTTGATGCGATAGCAAAATGATATGGTCGTCGCGTCGCATATGTTAAAAATAAAAAATAAATAAATATAATATATAGGCTACATTTTTTTTTTTTTTTGTAATCTTGTCTATACTTATTATTATAATTATATACAAAGAAAAATTTCTATTCAATGTATAATCACAGACAAGGAACTACTGTCTGTTGCGAATGTGGGGATATATTTGGAATTCTGAATATTTGAATAACGATAATTGTGCAATATGGAAGAATAGTATATATACATTGAAGCAAAAGAATGTTAAGATACAAATTTTTCTTCTCTACAATCTCGCCTTTTTTTAATTTTGTTATATGCACAGTATTCAACATTATCTTTTCTATTACACTGTACATAGGAATTTGATATTTTGTATTTTACATGTTGTTCAATTTGTAATGGCCATAATGGGGACTTGAAAGATTTTCGTTTGAAAGGAAATGATAATTCAATTGAATAGAAATTCCTCTGTATATCTCTGTAAATACAAAGTATTATTGTAATATTTATATAATGCGAAAAAATTAATTTATGGAATTTTAAGTACTATATAATGTTAATTGAAACAATTTTCATATTGTTGTCGCGGGGCATGTTGACGCCATCATCACATAAAGTATATCAATTAAATTTTATTATATCCAAAGTATTTGATATATAAGTACGTGTTATATATTAACAACATTAAGTTATATTGATTTCAAAAAACCTCTGTACATTTGTATATTTATGTAGATGGTATTCCTAACCTCGGTTGACAAATTGTGGATACAATATAAATTCTTCAATTCTATAAATAAAAATATTATGTGATTATTTAATGGAAAATTGAAATTTACATATGATTATGATTTATATAAATTATAAAAATATAATGTGAAAAATTGTTAAATTACCGCATATTATTATGTGCGTGAAAAACTATTTAAAAATTATCTTATATATAAAATAAAATATCCTATACATAATTTATTTTTCTTTCGAACAATTAATTAAATTTATTACGTGAAAACACGACATTAATTTTTCTTATATCATTTTTTATTTGTATATATTAAAATAATAATAATAATAATAATAATTTATAATTTTGTTGAAGTTTTTCTTTGAAAAGAAAATTTGAATTTGATTTGATCACACCGATGTCACTGATATAAATTATAAGAAATAAAATAAAATCACATAACATGCGATGTCGTGTCAACACAACGGACTAATATACTAAAATATTATACGCTTACAAATATATTTGTTTATTAAGAAAATCCATTCACTCGTACACACATTTATCATTCGAAGAAAATTGTATAAACAAAACAAATGTATATTATTATTTTATTTAAAAAAGAATTATATTTTTTGAATTGTTAAGTGATGGTAAATTTTGCATATAATTAATTTCCCAATTTTTTTTTTTTTTTTTTTTTGTTTGTCCATATAGACTTAACGTATTGAATATATAGTTGAATTTACAATTAGCAGCCGCTTCTGTATATAATTTAATTTTTATTTTATTGCGATTTTTCTTTTTGTATACACACACATTGTATATAAAATACAAATTTTGCCAAAATGATATATGTGATTTGTGTGTGTCGGTGCGTGTGTGTGTGGGATATGGCAGAGTGCAAATATACATATAATTAGTAAATAAAATTAAAAAAAAAATCAAAGAAAATATGTATAGCTGAAGACATATTAGAGTTTATTATAAGGTTATTATAAACAATAAAATTAATTTAAGCTTAATACTCTGCCGATGATTTTTGTTTTTAGTAATAATATATTTGATGACAATGTCATGAACATAAACACATTTATAGAAATATAAAAAAAAATGATAAATAAATCTGTAATTATTTTTGTATGTAATGTATTTGTGTGGGTGGTGTGTGTGTACTAATGCTATTTTTCATTTTCGCAATTTCAAATAAAATTAATTGAGTAAATAAATATTGTTAACAAATTCCAATATATCAATTTATAATTCTTTAATTCTTTTGTGTAAATTGTAAAATTTAATTTTTCATAAACGCGCAGTGTGAACATTTTTTACATTTTTTTCAAAATTCTTTTCAAACAATTTTTCTTATTGTTCGTCGTTTTGTTACGTATGACTATAAAAGTATGTAGTAAGAAATTATATTATTCTATTGATAAATGGTTTTGTTGTTTGCTTTCCTTTATAATGTAAAAATGATCCAGAAACTTGTAGAAATTTAGTTCGTTATTATACCATCGAATTTTGATGCTTACGTAACATAAAATTTATATTGTGTTCCAGAAAAAACTGACACAACATCAATCGAAATAATAATAGTAGGGCATGTGATATTTTTGTATATTACATTTGGAATTGTTCTCGTGAATTGCTTCACTTACACGCGTTGTGCTTGTTTCAACAAGTTGTCTCATCCATAATTTTTTGTAGGAACACGTTATTTCTATAATTGTTGTTGATTATTGATAATTTTCAAATACAGTATTTTTTAAATTTATTTTTAATATCACAAAATAAAGTACACAATATATTGAAGAATGCTGTTCATTATTATTATAATTGTATTACATGTGGTGAGATTAAAATACAATGTAACCTTACCGGAAGGGTTTTTTTTAGACTATTAAATATTATCATATAAAAAGTAGTGTTTTGTAAAATTATTTTATAAACAAAAAACTTTTAATTTACTGAAATTGGACACTAAAAAGAGGATATATGTAATCTGCATCTTCCGCATACTAATATAAATATATTTATAAATGTTATGACACTCAAATGGTAATAACATAAAAAAATATAATTTGTTTTTATTGTCTAAAATGCTATAAATCTTGTAAAAATGTAAATTCACCGCAACATTTATCACATATCAGGTTTCAAATTCAAAAACTATTTATCCCAATATTCTCTGTATTAAATTACATTTGTACTATATATAGACAAAAGATGATTATTTATTTATACAACAAAACATTGATGTGATTTAATGATGAGATATGTCATCAATGTCAATTTATACAATAATATAAGATATATAAAAAAATACAATAACAAATGATTAAAAGTTAAAATATTTATAGTAAAATGGATCTTAAAATAATATATGTAACCCATAAAAAAAAAAAAAATTTGTTTTGTCTATTTATTTTTAATTTTACTAATATTTATAATACCAATTGAGTTATACTATTTTTTTGTACTAGTTTTTTTTTTAATAATAATGTCGAAAAACTTAATATATAAATATACAAAATTGACGCCACAGCGTCCAGACGCCCTTCTCGCAAAAGGCATTTTTGAATTGAATTTTGTTTTTATAGTTATGTTATTATTATTGTCGTTAATGTCGGGCGACGTCATATAACCGTTGACTATCTATATATAATAACAACCGTACACACCATCACGTCGAAATGACGCCGATGAGTTTATTATCTTATTTTTATATATCATATAGAGTTTAGTTTACTAGTTTAGTTAGACAGTGTATGCAATACATATATTAAAAATATACATTTTAAGTATATAATAAACTGACTCAAAATAAAATGCATATTCATATTATTATAAATATATATAGTATAACATATATATGGTACACATACATACGAATAATGTATGTATATTAATCATATTATATAAGCATTAACAGTACATCAACCTATGGTATGGTGTATGCAAAGCAAAAACATTGTATAATGTTTACCATCATGTATATGATATGATGCGATATATGTAATATATTCATATGAGATATTATACTATAAAAATTGAAATTGAAAAACCAAATAATAATATACAATACAACACGGGTAGGGAAAAGACAAAAAACGAAAACCATTCCCCAATAATATTATTTTATATATAATGAGGAAAAATTGCTGGAAAATCTATAGTAATGTAATATTAAATATTATATGTGGCGCCAACTAAATTCATTTATTTAGATTCCTCTTTATACGTATCATCATTATATACAATATGAAACATATTATGGTAATAAAATAAAATAAAATCATAACATCTACTATTCTGATACAAATATACAACAAATTCAAATTGAAATTTTATGAAATTAAATGTGTAAGTTTTCTAGTATTGGAAAAATTTTTATAAATATTGTAAATAAAATTAATAGCATATAAAAATATATAAAATATATGTTGTGTATAGGCTATCTATCAAAAATGTCAATTGTCAAGGTTAAATTATATATTACATTCTTCGAATACCTATATATACTTCATTGATTTTGCAAATTAGAAAATTGTATTGTATACTTTTCGTCTGTGTATATTAACAAAAAATTGAAAAAAATGTGTAAAAATATAATAAATGCTATTTTGGAAGAACAAAAAAGGAAGAATATAATAAATTATATTTGTACAAGCAAATAGAAAATATTATGGTATAGTCTTATATCCGCATTCATTTAATATATACAAATCAAAATAATAGCCGCATCCTGTGTCTATATAGTATACAATGTCGTCCTATTATATAAAATATAATAGAAAATCTATACTCGTTACGAAGGCAATCCAAAATACAGAGAGAAAATTGTCGACACAATTGGCAAGGACGAAACATGAAAATTACAATATCATTATTGTTTTCTAGTAGACGAGTTGAAAGTAGGCTACATTATGAAAAAAACATATTTGAATGTCTACTTACTAAATTTTCCGGAGTTTTAATGTATATACATTTTTGTGTACAGAATTTCAAATTTTAATTAAATTCCAATATTTCATAGAAGCTTTTATTAAAATCGATTGACGCCTTCAAATGATATGATAGATTTTAAAAATCTCTTCTATGAAAGATTGAAAATTGATTATAATTTGAATTCTGTATTAGGAAATCCGTTAAAAATATGGATTTTCCGGCAAATTTAGTTTGGTGAACATCCAAATTTGGTTTTCATATTTAGTCTAATTTCACCCAAGTTATATGAGTAAAATATAGTGATATCAAAAACTGAAGACTATTTCTCTGGCTTCGCCACTAACAATTACCCATAACAACCGAATGTGCTGTAACGATTTGTTAAGGAAGTGATCTGTATACCCATGTGGAAAATTTGCGAAACGAAATTTTTTTTTTTCTGTATACAGTAATAAATTTCCTAAAATATACACATCTATTTAACTGAAGAGAAAGTGCTACTATATAGAATCGTAAATATTATAGATAGGGTATGGAATATATTGACGGCGACATTTTTGAACAGCCCGAAATTATAAATAATATGTGGTATTTCTATAAAAAAAAAATGCCAACTATAAGTCTTTGTATTTTTATAATAAAATCATAAAATGTTTTTAATATATACAAATTCGTTAGAATCCAAAAAAGATCTTAACCGAATAGATACAGTTTTTCCTTTTCGATATCATATTAATCATATTAAATAATAGAATGTTCGCTTATAAATAACGTAGTTTTTTTTTTTTTTTTATAAATTTATAAACATTATTTTTTATCCGCATAAACAAATATATTCATTACAAAAAATATTCCTTTCATTCATTCCATATGTATCGTAAATATTGTCTCTATATCTCGTAATATATAGGAATACAACGCAAAGAGATATGTTTAACTTATTTTTTAAATTTTCTTTATACAAATAGTCTTGTTATAAAAAAAATACACCACACACAGGCACAAGAACAGACGGTATATATGCGATGCAGTATACTGCAGTGCATTGGAAACGAATAAAGATAAGAACGCGTATATGTAAATTTTTTTTTGCTGTTTATGTTACATCCGTTCATATAATATTTGTAAAAAAATTAGAATGTAATGTACATTGTATATTTTTTTTTACTATATATACCATAATATTAAAATAAAGAACTAAAAGCAACAACGACACACCATAGACAGAGAATATTTTTTAAGATTTATAAATTTTCATAAATATGTTCATAATAATATAATAAATGTAATCGTTTTCATTTTGTTATGTAGATATTTGGGAAAAATTAGCCATTATTATGATGACAATTAATTCTACTTTATCCTATTATAAGTCTCGATTTATATACTACATAGAGGACTATGTAGATAATTAAATCTGTATTCATTAAATTCTGTATATTAAACGATTTTTTCAGTTTTATATGACATTTCTTAATTAATTTCAATAAATTTTTAAAAAGTACTACCTGCATAATCGCATTGAAAGCTTGCAAATACCAAATTTCATTCAAATTGATTATAGCAGAACAGTCAGCTAAGCAATTGAAATCAATAAATGTATCCTTTAGGACACATTTCTAGTATTATGCGAAAAATTGATAACATAGAATGATCATATGAATGAACAAATTTCATTAGATTTGTGCGAAGTTTCGTATATCTAGAATTGGAAAATTTATAATTATTAAAATTATTGTTTTTTATGAGTGGCTTTTGTAAAAAAAAATAAAATAAAACTATAAAGTGGTTAAATAAATTTTATATTGGGGGTGTGCACACATTTATCCTACACAAATTTTTAACTTGATCATATATTTATTGCTGCTAAGAATAATTAAACATTTTAGTGAAATAATTAGAATATTTTTTTTAATTTATAACAAAATGTATATGAACATTCCGGGAAATGAATATGTATAATACTAATCTTATTATTTTATTATAAATTTCTTGATGTACGCATTTCCACATATATGGAAAAGGGTTAATAGTAACTATATGTTAAAAGATTGTTTTTTTTTAGATTCAAATCATCAATTCAAATGGATAATAAATGTTATATTATTTCAAATTTTATTGTTCCTCTCGTCGTATCGTATATAGTCACAATCCTTATTACAATTTCACGCACTTTTTATTCACCGCATATAAGTCGAAATTAATGCATACAATTTAAATTATAATATTTTCCAACTATACGTGTAGCTTTATGCTTAACCTTTGATTAAATTTGTTAATTCTATGTTCTATATTATATAATTTTTTTGATCGACGCACAAAAACTATACTATCACTTAATGCGTTGTATATTTTGGCTTACGCATCTGACGGGAATGTCATGAAATTTTAATTTTGTTATAACTTTGCAACGACTCTAATGTATTTCATCTGTATTATATAAATATTACAATATATTGTGCGTGTGTATACATCATATAATGTAAACAAATACATTTGATAAAAAATATTCATAGCATTCCTTAAAATAAACAAACAAAATATAATGTATCTATAAATATTTATTTACATAGTTTTAATTGCAAATAAAATATCTAATTTTATAGTAATAAATATATATGGAATTCTGTAGAAAATCCGTCAAAGAAAATTTCAATTTGTTTATTTATTAGATAATAAACTTAAAAGAATTATTTTTATATATACAATTGAAATACATATATTTCGTATTTAATTTAATAATATAGTAGTAGTTATACATATATATATATATAGCATTATTTCTAAACGTCATTATGTATATACTTTTTATTTTTCTTTATCTGTACTTACTTAAGCCGATCCATATGTATAAAGAGATATTTGTGGTGTATTTCAAAAAATAAATTTTATGATTTATAAACTCGTCCGCAAAATATATACATGTGTCAGATGCATATATTCATCTATCATCATATCATATGTACAATATATATATGTATATGGTATAGGCTAGACATCATATGTAATATATGTATAATAGAGATGAAAGTTTGATTTATTTAGATTTAAAAATATAAATTTATATATGTTTTTAGTATATATTTTATTGATTTTAGTCAGACATTTATTTTAATTTATTATTCAATAGTAATAATAATAATAATAATAATAATACTTTTATTAAATAAGAATCATATAATATTATATAAAAATATATTTTATTGTTAATCAATACATATATATTAAATTAAAATTGGTAAAAGTTAACAATTTTATAGCTTTAAAATGAAATATAGTGAAATAGATAATGCTGCTCCCAGAAAATACCCGCATGGTATCAGCTCTGAAACGAGACTATATAATCAATAGAATTAGCACAGGGATGCACATTTTCGATAGAAAATACAAACATATATATATGTTTAATTTGGAAATGGATATGAATTGCATCAATTGTGCAGTGAACGATAATAGCGAACACGTGATATTACATAATACAAAAAATACTCACAGATAAGACACTTATTCCATTTATAATATATTCAGTTGGTTGATGCAGATTAATTTTCAGTAACTGAAATGTAATCACAATCTCCATATTGAATGACAAATTGTGCTCTCATCCCTTGTTATTCAATATTACTAATATTTGTGTGTGTATAAAAATGAAATATTGAAAGTTCCTTAATATATAATATTACATGCGTTTAAATATAAGGAGTAAAAAAACCCCAATGATTTACTTTTATGGTTATTTTTAAAAAATAACCATTGCGGTCCGCCTATGCAGGAAAAAAAATATGGAAAAGTAAATACACAATAAATACCGTTACTATATTACTAATTCAATCTTTTACATATTAAACACAATAAAGGTATATTTATTTAGTAATTTGTTGTTGTGGGTGAATTTTTCCTTTTTTTCCTTTTTTCAATTATATAACGCCGTATAGTGTTTTCATAATGTGTGAAAAAATCTTTTTATTTTTATTGATAATACTATATTTTATTTTAGTTTTTATTTTAAGTATATTGGGTATTGTTGTTGTTGTTTTTTTTTTTTTTTTTTAATATTATTTATTTCAATAAACTTGAATTTCAATGATGTAGCTATACGTTTATATATTATTTATCTGATTGTATATTTTGTCTCAATATAATTATAGTCGAACATTTATATCCGTATTTTAATTTTCACAATCGCGCAATATATAAATAACATATATCGTCGACTACGTGTAAAATATTTATATGATAAAAGAGATATTTAAAGGTATAAATGTAAACAGTTTTTTTTTACGGTTCACCTGTCACTCGAATTTACTGGCGCCTATATAATAACCTAAAATTTTGTTTTTCTATTGTAATTGTATTGTAACATGTTTGTGTGCGTGTGTGTATCCGTAAGACCGTAACACATTAATAATATGAAAATATAAAAAATAATATAATGATATTATTTTTATTATTATTATACACTCAGTACGAAACATAACCGGAGAATGGATTAATAAAAAAAAAAAGCAGCATTCTGGTTATTTTTTTTACTGATATGCACAAAAACTACTATATCTGTACTTAATGCCGATGTATTTTGACTTTCACTCTCAATAAAGTTAAATGTCCTATAACTTTTACATCAGTTTTTTATGTGCAGGGTAAGCACACACAATATATAATGAATAAATAAATAGGCTGCCATGGTTTGTTCTTCGGACACACAATTCCATTTAGCACATTATCATTAATGAAATTAAATTTATAAAGATATTTATATTTTAATTTTTAGTATGTTTTTCAATATATATATAAAATTAAATATATGTTTATATTTACAAATACATTAAAAAAGAATCGTGTGAATTTTTGTTTCGTATATTTTAAAATGAACAAAAATTAAGACATAGAAGAGAAATAATAAATAATTTAAAAAGATTTCTATAATAATACACAATATAATGTCAGATTAAAAATTTTTAAAATAATAATAAAAATGTTTTTTTTATTTTTTTAGATAAAATTAATAAAATAATATATTTAAATACTTTTTATTATTTAATAATTTGTTATTATAATATAGTTTATAAATTCACAACAACCTCAACGTAACTTTGCGACAACAATATAAATATCGAGTCTTTTTAAATATACGTATTTTTTATTTTAGTCATTATTATCATAATGCTTTTAATGCTAATCTTAAAATTTATCGTGGGTTTATTATTAAATTGTTTTTTTTTTTTTTTATTTGTATTAATTATATACTTTGATATCGAAATCTGAAATTATTAATATATAATTTGTATGCAAAATTATATATTAATTTAAATTTTTTCTGTTATATTTTTATTATATATACGCAAGTGTTTGCGCGGATTGGTTGCGAGCAAAAAAATTGTATTATAGAGGTGCGATACAGATATTTTGTACGATCGAAACAAATAATAATGTGATTATAGACAATGTTTAATGAATATTAAATTGGATATGCTGTATGGCATAGCTTTTCATTCGAGATCATCGTCAGTGGTGCTTAGATAACTTAATATATACACAGCAACATGAGCACAAAAGATATATATGTATATTTGTTGATAACGTACACAAAACACATAATCATACTTCCATGAGTATTCCGTTTTTATGGCGTCGATGTAAATTGTTTACAAACGGTGAAACCTATACCAATAATGTGAAGCTTGATCACAAGCTAGCTTTAAAAATTAAATGTTGTATTATCTCTGTCGATTTCTTAAAATCAATCATAAGTACTTTTAAACAAATGAATTTTTCAATAACACCTTTGCATACATGTACGTAGCGACGACGAAAACTAACCGTACCACCTAAATACAATATACGCATATATTTGTAAATATAAAATTGTATATATTTTAGAAATGATTTCAATTAAATGTATAATAAATATAAGATAGAATCAGATAGAATGGAATGTTAATTTAATTTTTATTATTTTTTTTTTTCTCATTATATTAAGATATTTCAATTATTATGAATATATAATTAACCCTTGAGCCAGCCAGCAGTAAAATATTCTAAGTATTTAATTAAATTTATATATAAACATATAACAATTACCGGTAATATGGAATATAGAAATATATGCAAATTAATATTTTTCACAAAAAAAAAACCAATATTGTATATTTCTTTTTATGTCAATAGCTACTATTAAACTGCCACTGGGTACCGATTTAGATGGTCAATTCACAGAGATACTAATGTTTATATTCCCTATATATAAATTTTTTTGTCCAACAAAACAAACCAATATTTTCAACAGAATCATGTCTGGTGGTGGTAGAGGAGATGTATTGAGTTAACTATATATATATATACTATCATTTAATGTATATGATCATGTAGTTGTACACTATATATACTTTTATATATCTCTATATCATTGAATATATTAATATGAAAACAATTATATCATATTATTAATCAAATAGTAGCGCAAATAAATATAAACAAAAAAAAAAAAAATGTAATTAATGTTGATTTTTACGCAACAACAAATTCAATGAATAAATAATATATAATTAAAATATTAACATGTTGATTTAAAAATTATATGTTTATACACCAATAACTATATAATATGAAATGACGTATCTAAATAAAGGTGAACATTCTGTTCGAAAAATAACCGGAATGACTTTGAAATGTATATAAACAATATAACACCTATATCTATTTGATTGGCTGTTGATTGATTTATATATTTTTCCATCCAATTTTAACAAACTGTCAATGTTTCAAAAAATTTCTTCCAGTGGAAGTTAAAATATAGAAGGCATTAAGTGATGAAACCAAAATACCAAAGGAACCTGTTGCTTCTTCTTAATAAACATTATTCTTTTAAAGCTTCTTCAATGTATTCATTCACCGCATATAGTAATAAATTAGTTTTTCAGAAATTTATATGTGATAAGCACTCCATTTGTAATATTTTTCTTTGTTTCGAAACGTAAAACGATATTAGCTTCATATGGTGTATAAGTAATTTACATCAAATGGTGAAATGATCAATGAAGCGTAGATATGATTCTGTCATACTTTGGAACTAATTCATGGATTACTTACTTAAATTGCATTTATAAAAAATGTATTTCGATTTTTGATCATGTGTTTTATTCAAATCAAACCACCTGTGTATATTGTATTGTATTTATATTCTAATTATTTATTAATCTAATTTTATTTTTTTCTAATTAATATAACATTTTATTAACAAACGTATATTTTATTTATTTCTTTCAGGTGAGTTTTCACAATTTAATTATAATTATTATAATATAGTTAAGATGTAATATCAAAACGAAATTTGCTGTTGTGCCGTCGTATGTTTGGTAAGATGGTATAGTTTATTTTTAATTCTAATTATATAAAATTAAATTTAAACATTTTTTCTCTATCGTCCCTATATCGTATATATTTGCATAATAAAAAATTGTGCAAATCTATTTCTATATAAGAAATATCTTAATTATAAGAAGTTATGATAAGTTATGGGTATATTATTGACTACACAGAGTAAGGAAATAAATATTTTATTAGCTATACACATGTCAAACGATAGAAAATATGTAATTCATTCCAGATTTCTAGGAATTACTCAAAATAATGAATGGTTTACTAGTGCGTGAAATACAAAGTATGCATATTTTATTTATTTATTTACTACGCATCAGTAACACATATATGAAAAGTGTAGTATATACGATTGCATCGTTTAATTTATTTAAGTCTATATATATATAAGTATTATTAATGCTTACACCATACACTCTCTGACCGAAAAATAACCGAAATTTAATAAAGAAAAAACTAAACAATTAATTTATTTTATACAAAAAACCATATTCGAAATATTTGGTTTGAACGTTCAGTGAACAACAAGTGGATCAAATTATTTTTTTATTTCACTATGATATAAGAATGTTGTTCGACCGATATGCACAAAAACTACTTAATGTGTTGTCTATTTGGGCTTCCACAAAACTAAAAATGTCACATCCTAACCAAATCAATATATTATTGAAAGTATAATTTCGGATATCATTCGGACACAGGCTGTATTATCGTAGATACAGTACAACACGCATCCTTATATAGTTAAAATGTATCATATATTTTTAAAGAAAAAATTAATAAATATTTTGAAAATGCATAATGCATAATTTTTACCGAAAATATAAATTAAAAAATTATAACAATTGATTAGTAATTACTCAAATTACTAACTTAAACATATTTTTGAAGTATATATGTACACGTATTATACGTACTATAATTATCATAAAAATAATTTTTGTATATGGAACTCAACACAAGATTATATAAATATCGGCCTAATTTACACACGCACTCATATACCATATACACTAAACTATACTATTATACAAAATATATTTTATGCTAAATAGAAAAGTAAATTTAAACTAAAACTATTTGTAACTTATTTTATTTATAAAAAAAAATAAAAATTATATAGAATTTGTTTCGTCTCTCGTTGGTCTCAGCTTCAATTCTTCAATGGCAGCATATATGTGTAATAGATGATATTGGTGTATTTATTTTAAATATATATAAATATTAACATGTATTCATCGCTGACCGCGCGTGAATCATCAATTTAATTGTATATTTTCTTATAATATTAATACCAATTATACCCATCACGCATAGATAAATACAATAAACAATATTTTATTGTTATCTTTCAGCAAACAAAAAATGCCTGTTGTAATATATATTGGATTATTTTTCGTTTTTCATTGTTAAATATATGTATCTAAAATATAGATAGGAAAGAAAATGAAAATAAAAAATAAACCAATAAAGGATTGAAAAAAATATATTTGTATAAATTATCATCACAAATGTGTAGATATAAACCACTTAGCGTACGCGTCTATAACATACATTATCATTATTATAATATTAAGTGACTGTGTGTATCTATGTACGTATAAAATAATATAATATTAACGATTTTTGAATTTTTGTATGCCTATAATAATTTTAAATTAATTATATAATTTTCTTTTTACTGCATCCATAAGTAAAATCCATATATACAGTAAGTCTTCGAAATTATGTGACCATGGTAAGATTCACCTCAGTGTATAGCCTATGATAATTCATTAATTAACCGATATACATAACAATCCAATCTTATGTCAAATTGTATATTTTTTTGATATATAACAAATTATATACAATTTTTGTAGTCTACTGTGTATTTGTATAGAAATACATTAGTATATTCTATATATACTAAATATTAAACTAATAACTTAGTTAATAATATATGCGTATACAAAATATAATAATATGTAATTCTAATTTTCCAAATAATTTATTTATATATGTTTATTTATTATATAAATAAATGTATAAGTAATGTATATACGTGTAAGTTGTTATTTGGAAACACGTTAATTTGATCATAGTCATCACTTTTGGACGACCTATATGACCTAATGGTGATAATATCATAACAATACATACATTTTCAATCCGTAGATCGTTTGTGGTAGTGTGCAGTTGATCGAATATGATCTGTTTTCGGTTCGATTAGTTTGTGGTTGTATTTAGCGCCACTATGCAGGTGATACACATTTATCTAAATAAAATGTATATTTATACATAAACTTAATGTGAAGATCAATCAATCGACATAGTGTTCACTCGTCCATAAACACAATATGTGCCAATAGACTTTTTCGCTATGTGCAATTTCCAGTCTTATTATATCCATACCGCCATAAACAGTTTATATATGTATACTGTGTGAATGAATATGAATGGCATTCCTATTACGCTGTGAAATACCCATACCCATCATATACAATAGATAGATATTTGGTCGCAAACGATGAATATTTTACCATTCAAAAATATATTGTTGATTACCAATTTGTTTTAATATAAATTTTATTTTTATGGTATCTATATAATTTTTTTCATTTGATATAAATATTTGAAAGCATCGCTGTTAAATAACCATAAAATAGAATAGAATTCTATATATTTTAAAAGCCCTTTTATTGTTAATGTTTTTTTTTTCTCATTTTTATCTCTACTACAATCTTATAATGTTAAGTATATGAGTATTTATATAGAATACCTATTATAAAGTATATATACGGTAGGTACTAATAACATATATGAAAAAGTTATCAAAATTTATTTTAAAAAGTAACAGAAGTATGCACTTAACAATAATTCTCATTTATTATTATTTTCATCTCTATACGACGGCCATATATATTCCGCATATTCTCGATTTTTTTTAAAATATTATTGACTGTTAAATGTTGTTGGTATACTTATTTAGAATATATACCTATATTATTGTATATTTTTTAATAATGTCGTCTGGTATAAAAATAAAAAAAAAACACAGATGAAACTATAACTATATTTGAAAGAAAACTGAAAGAATTATTTTATTTTATTCATAATTCATATACAAATATAAAATTCAATATACTGCAAACAGTGAATCACACATACGTTTGTAAACAGTATTAATGTCAATATTTATATGAAGTTTGTTTCAAAAATCTTTCTTTCGGATTAATTTTTATGAAGTAATTTTCAATTGGGTTTAAATCCTCTATCTATATGATTTAGAAAGTTTATAAAATCATTTATACTTCCATCACTGTATACAGCGGTTTTTGTTTACAAAGTTACTGTGAAAATTTATGTATAGTAATCCGAAAGATTCGATCGTATTTAAAAAACTTTCTTAACATAAATATTATGGATCATTGATACTCTATAATAATCTATATAGCCGAAAGAGAATAAAAATATACGCAGTAATTGTATATAATTAATTTAATACCTATACTTTTGATTGGCGTCAGTAATCAAATCATCATCATCATTATCATTAATTCGTGTTACTCCAAATGATGAGGCAAATATGATGATAAATACCATATATTGCTGCACGTAATCTCGTATAATGTGAAATAACACGAAAAACGCATAAATTTTTAATGAAAATTTTACTAAATAATTATAAAATCTAATTTAAATAATTTTTATTTACATTTGTACAGTATTTCTCTTGAATCTTATACATTATTAAGTTTCTTAAATGTAATAATACATATAAAGATATGTACAAATTGATATAAATGTTATATGGAAAATTACTTGATTACAGTACAGTACAGTAATTTTAAAAATTACGAGTCATAGTTTTAACGAATTTCCAATTTTTATTACATATAATTACAAAATTTAATCAATTTCCAATCGTTCATAGAAGAAATATTTAAAATTGCTTCACGCGTTCAGAAAATATGGTCAAATTAAACCGATGTAAGATAAATTAAAACAAAAATAATGATACTCTCTATTCCAATTATTAAAAATGATTTACAAAAAATGTATACGCAATATTATTATTATTTCATACAAAATTTCAATGACCATCGATTTGAAAATTGACTGTATATTTTCTGAATGCGTGAAGTAATTTTCCATATTTCATCTGCGGAAGACTAGAAATTGATTTAATTTTGTAATTATGTAATAAAAATTGGAAATTCGTTAAAACTATGGCTCGTAATTAGAAAATTAACCTTAATTTATTTTCACGAGCCACCAAAGGATTCCAATGCATTTAACTTCTGCAACAATTTTTCAAATATCTTTTGATGTAAGAAATTTCCAAAAATTCTATTATATTCATATGATCGTGGTGTGAGTGTATGTTTGTGTGTACGTCCGTATAGCAGACATTATTTAATTAATTTCCGCAATATTATAACTATCAAATGTTTCTGATTTCACATATGAAAAGAACAAATGCGGGGTAACTCATTATCAGTTATAGAATTTATCACATCAACAATTATTATTAGATGGTCGAATAATTTAATTAACAATATGAAAACAACTATGTCGTATCAAAAAAAAATTGTGATAGACTGTGCTGTGCATATATCCATATTGTGTGTTAAATGCACTATGTATTCTGAAGTTATGTAACATATCTCTTTTCCATACATATGGATTGTTGTCTGTTTTTATATGATTTAATTTTTTAGGGTATATTATTATACCTATTTGCTATATAAGCTGAGCCGACAACAACGCGGACGACAATAATATGATTACTATACAACAAAACCCCGCCATCATCGCACAGACAAAACAAAGTCGTTTATACATGGCGCCAACCTTTTTTTTAATTTGAGTGCATTCACTTTTCTTTTTCTTTTTTCCTTTCTTATGCCTTCTTCATTTAAAAAAAAAAAAAAAAAAAACAACAACAACAAAAACAACCCTGCTTACATTTGATTATTTTATTATAAATGTGCATTTTTAAGGGTAGTAAAGATTATATTTTAATTTCCTTTTTATCTTTTTTTTTGTATTTGTATTATTATAATACATTCTGTTTTCTTTTTTTTTTGTTATTTCGGTTATTATAATTTCTATTGCTTTCTTTTTTAAACCTTATTATTTTATTTTTTTTTTCGTTCTAAAACATATACAACATTGAAATCAATGCTTTTAAGTGTTTACCCAAAAAAATCCCTTAAGTGCATTTTAAAATATGTCCTGTGTTGTTGAGTTGAGCCGTTAGCAAATTTCTGTTTCTGTTTTCTAATGTTGAAATATATTTCAAAAATTGATTCAAATAAATGATAATGTTTTTAAATTTATTACGATATGAAACAATTTCGGGGACGGAACATATTTATCTTTTAATTGTTCTTAGAAAATTTATGTCTGTGCTTCTATTAATATATATATTTTATTTTATTTTTTGTATTATTTTAGTATAGTTGATGTAGAGAGACAGTTAAACCTTTTTTTTTTGTTTTTCATACATAACATAAAAAAAAAAAAAACATGTAATTTATTTTAGGATAATTATGTGACTAAAAATATTTGTTTATTTTTTTTTTATTTATCATTTCATTTATGCTGCAAATAAAAATAGAAATAAAAAATTGAGAAAAATATTTTTCCGAAATGATTTTTATACAAATCTATTGAACTATTAGATATGGTATTACAATAGAGGTATAAAAGGTGTAACAAGAGAATAAATAAATTTTATCTTAAATTTTAAAATGTATTGAAAAAATTGTAATGCATATACACCTAGACTATGAATGTATAACTAATTTTTTTAATAATCTATAGAAATTAAGTGTACATATTTCATAAAATGACATTTTATTTGTGATAGGAAGTAAATTTCAATGCAACACGTCATTTACAATTTCATGCTTACATGTATAATTAATTGTATGTAAAAAATGGTTCGTTTTTATTTTTAGTTATACGATGGATAAATGTGAATATAATAAATTAAACCATTTAGTTTGTTTATTTTATAAGCTTACGTAAATTATTACTACCAATTCGAAATCGATGTGATTGGTTAGAAAACTTTAGCAAATCACAAGTTGTTACATTAGTAGATATTAGTATATAAAAAAAGCTTCTGATTATCTATTATATATAGACATAAAGTAATATTAATTGGATAACTCACTTCTAAAAACACTTTTTCGAACAATTCACTTCAAAATATGCAAAAAATGAAAGTATCATACTTGGTGGTTTAAAAAGGTGTTCGATTTTTAGTCATTTAATTGTCATATAATGAATCAAACATAAATATAACTTTAATAAATATATGTGAGGCTATAACAGATCGACAGAATTTATTCATAAAAAGTCACAAAAAGAATAAAATTTGATTTTAATTGTTATATGAATACAAAACTATACACTATTTTTGCGTATACACTATTATTCGTGTCTTATTTATTTTTATATGTTTTCGTCTTCGACAACACATTGACTACTTAAATATATAAATACAATATATATTTTCAGAATTAAAATAGGAATGAAATAAATACAAATGATATAAATTTAAATGCTCATACACAACATTACATGTTTTTTTTTTTTTTCAAAAATATAATATAAATTCATTAATGAATTCTCTGTATATTAATACAGGCATTTTTTTTATCTACAATATATATACCGGGTGTTTCATTTCAATTGAAACAAAACGTTATGATATCAATTTGTACATATATTGTTTAGGACATTATAGATATAGTGGTAATAGGAAGTTCCCATAAATATCGCATCTATATAAAAAAAAAATGCAACCAAGTGTGTGAGATAAACTGCTCCTGCATCATAATATTTCTCATATTTTCTTCAAATATATTTACAAAATAATATTTATAAATTTTTGCGTGCGTATACCATTTAAAATAATGAAGGCGACAACCTGTGCGCATATATATATGTATCAAAAATCATTGTAAAATAAATAACATGTTTATCGTGTAACATTCATTTTAAAAAATAATAAACGTGGTTTTTTTTCCATCTATAAATTGATAATTTATATAAAATCAAGTTTTTTTTTTTTTTTTTTTTATGTATTGTTATATTTAATATATTTTCGAGGTGAACCAAAAGTCTGCAGGCTATCTTCTATATACACACAGTCGTCTGAATCTATGCGGTAAACAATAAGTTTTATAAATCTATTTGTGAAGATAATTTATTGGAATTGTAATGGACAAATCTAAAACTATAGATTTATACTTATGTAGTATTTGTAAAACCGCATTCATGCGTATATATTAGACCCGCAAAGAATGAATGAATTTGTATATAGACTTAAAAGTTAAAATGTTTCTATTTAAATTTTATTTTTCACAATTTACCATCGTTTTAAAAGAGGGTTATACAATTTATTTATTAAAAAAAAAAAATTAGGCTATTATCGAATGTATTCAGACTTTCGGATCGTTTTGTATATTGTTGATATAATTGTTTAACATTACGTATTTATATGGACGTCGTGCACCTGTACACATTTAATCGAGAGCCTGTCTTGCAGGTATATTATACAATAATACAATATATATATATATAGTAAATATATAATACTACCATTGATCGATCATCTTGTCAAAAAACGTGAATAAAATTATATGTTTTTCTCATCATTAACTATATTGTATTATTATATTATTTATTGTAAATAAATTTGTTTTTCTTGCATCATCTGCGTGTAAAATATAAAATATAAAATAAAATGTATATAATTGTCATTTTATATGTCAACAGAAGGAAGGAGTTGGGGGACAATCATTGAAAGCACATATTTTTTTTTCATTTATTTATTTTAAATAATAAATTTATTAATTTTCTATTAGAAAGAAGTGTGTTTAGTGTGAACTGTGAATAGAGAACTATTGATTGTGTAACCTATAACAAATATAATATTAAGAATTTGTATGATGTGTGTAACTAATTTCATAACAATATGTATTATTGGTATACTTACTTTGTTTATATTGTAAATATACAGAATTATAAGACGGCGTGGTGTGGTGTCCCATATATAGGTATATCTAAGGTATATTTTATTGGAAGTATAATTTATATTTACTTTTCCATATGTTAGAGAGAAAAATAAAATCATAAAAATTCTGCTACTACTTTTTTCTTATAGATGAATGAATTGATGGATGAATGAATCTGTTAAGGAATTAATTTATTGAATGATGTGTGATTTCTTGTTGTTGTTGTTGTTGTTGTATTGTTGACATAAAATTATATTAAAATATACAAAGTAAAACATTGTTATACGACACGAATATATCGAACACAAATATATAATTAACATTATCATGATAATAAAAATGTATTTCGTTATAACTAATGTAGGTTCAATGAATCATCTAATATTGTTGATGTATATGGTTATTTAATATGATATATTAAATATATTGTTATATTATTTAATTAAATTTAATTTTTATCATTAAAATAATCACATTTTGTTTAATTATTTCAATAAATTTCATTGTTAAAATAGTATAAAAAAAAAAAAAACTTTACGATAAGATTTTTATTTATTTTATAATCTTTTAGAAAACATATGAATGTATATTATTCATAACCTATACGTAAATATGTAGTATAATAATAATAATAATAATAATAATAATAATAATAATAATAAAATGCGGAATTATTTGATTTTATATAATTTGTGTATACGCGCGCTATGTTCATGCAATGACAAATTTTAAATTTAATAAATAAATAAAATAAAATAACACCAAAAATAATAAAGATAAAAATTTATTTGTTTGACCCAACTTTTCGTGTGCGTATATAAATGTAATAATAAATTTAATTTTTATATACACGAGGGCGGTTCTGTATATATTTAAGATGAAAATCTAATAGCGTATGCTGTTACCATCAAAACAATATTATCTTTAAAATACAAAACACATACAAAATTACTTTATTTATCAAAAAAAAAGTGTGCTGTTTCCTCAAGAAAATACACTCCATCTCCGTCACATCGCAGCCATTGTCATAACAAAATTACACGATTCAATCAAATTTTTAATAAGTATTCGATGTCAACAAATCATCTGTTATTACAAATGGATTTTTAAAGATCGGAATACAATTGTTAAAAGTGTATTATTTTTACCTTCAATATAGATCATCCGTCGTTGTACATACACCTATAAAATTATATATTTTATATATTTAATATCATTTAAAAATTGTTAATAAATTATGAAATATTACGAAATTTTATACATAAAAAATGGTATTTGGGGAATTTTGTGTACTATCTCTTTATAATAATAAAAAAAAAAAACTATATTAATATAAATAAAACAACATTTTCCGGAAAATTGTTTGGATTATGAACCATATTTTTAACGAATTGTCAATGTTTTAAAAAACAGTTTATAAATAAATATATACAATTAATTATCAATTTATTCGTAGAGCATATTTTTAAAACTGATTTGAACGTACAAAAATTATATAGTCGATTTCCCTCATTCAGTGAACATTTAATAATTTCAAAAAATCTCTTCTAAATATGAAAAACATTGGAAATCTGTTACAAAATATGAACCGCTTAATTAAAAAAGTTAATAAATCAGATAAAAACGATTGTTTCCAGAAAAATTTAGTTCATATTAATTTTCCTATACATTGTTCGTCTTTTATGTTTTTCCAATTACCAATCAGAAGATCCATTATTTGTGTAGATTTTTTTTTAACAGTGGAATACACTCGACTTGATATATTAAAGCTTAAAATATTATTATATATAAAAATAGTTCATAATTTATAATTCATTATAATATATATGTACTGACTGGGTATATTAATGATATATTATTACAAAAAAAAATTGACCTCAATAAAAATATAATAACTTTTTTTTTTATTAAATATTCTCTTTAAAAATAAATGTGATATAATTTTAATATCACAAATTTTAAATCCTCTTTATAATATATACAATACTATGCTTATTTTATACACACGCATTTTTATATATATTTTTTTTATTATTATATATAAATTATAACAATTTTAAACATTTATTACTGTGACACATTTTATGAACTAAAATTTTAAATCTATTTTAAGTCGTTTTGCTTAACGTATATATATATATATCGTATCGACGATGGCTTAAATTTTAATGTAGTTATAATGTAATAACATGTGACTGTGAAGCGCTTTTTTTTTTTTTTTTAAAAATAATGATATCACAATTTTATATCATTTTTAAAAATATTACACGTGCATGTGTGTGTGTGACTTTTTGTTTTGATTTATTTTTGATTAATTTTAATTTAGTTTACAGATAAATTAAATATTTAAAATAATACAATATATTAATTTTAAATTATATAGTATTTGTTTTTTGATTTATAAATGAAAACAGCAAATTTAGTTTTTGATCGTGTCATCTGTCCGTCACTCACAGGTTCACCGACAAATTATTTCCCAAACTCCTACTGTTTGCGTATATATAGCTACGGTTGTGTCTATATATTAATAAAATATATTATTTATAAAGAAGAATATCTATAACACTTCAATTAGAATTCACTCTATTTTATCTGGAAAGCTTCTGGATAACAATATTATTAACGAAAAATAAAAAATTATTACACACACATAGAACAATTTATAATATTAAAAAATTAATGACGAAATTTTAATATTTTAATAAAATTTAAAATTTATAATTTAATATTTTCATAATTATAAAATATTGATTAAGATATTATTATTATTATAAATATATAATATTTCCTTTATTTTTTCCAGTCTCTATCGCTCTTGAATGTAATAAATTTACAATAAAAATAAAATTATATTATATAAATAAAAGTTCAATTGAAAATATCTTTTAATTAACCTCAATTAATAAATATTTCAAAATAAAATAAAGAAAATATCATCAAATATAAAAAATATTGTTCTAACTTAAATAAGAAACAAAAAAAAAACTATAATAGGCGCCATCACAACATTCCTAATTTTATTTTTACAATATTATTATTATTATTTATATATCATAGTGTCAGAGAGACAGACAACGACGACGACGACGACGACGGATGATACCTATACTGTATTGAAATTTGTACTTAACAATTAGGTTTTAAATATAGATCACAAAATTTATAATATGCATCCATCCGTCTCTGCATACTGAATATCTTTTTGATCTTTCTTTAAACATTTTTAAACAAGATTAACAAGAAAATTAAATATTTTATTGTGTTGGCAACAAATTTGATAAAGAAAATTCTGATTTTTATAATATGTAAGAAAAAACAATGCAATTTAATAAATCAAGCGAATTTCTACAAGTGTTTAATTTTTTGTTAAATAATTAAATCTAAATAAAAAAATTTATGAATTTTTTGAGAATAATTAATTTTTTTCAAGAGAAATAAAATTATTACAACAAAATATTATTTATAGATTTCACAATTATTCAAACAAAATTTGAAGAAAGTAAATAATTAAAAATCATTCTCACAAATGAAAAACTAGAAATTTAATTAAAATGACTAACTATAGATTTAATGAAACTGTCTCTATACATCTAGTGGAATCACCCGACGATGTTACATATTATATATTTTTTATTGTAAATATTTTGTGTATAGTAAAAAAATATACTTATTTTGATCGCGTATCTTCCATAAAATTAAATTTTAAAATATTGTTATTTTCAATTTACAAAAACGCTATATTGTAAGTTTATTAAAAACTGTTAAAATGTGCGTACGAACAAAAAATAAACAATTTAAATTAATATATATAAATTGTATTTACAAATGCGTGACTTTAAACTAAATTCATCTGGCATTTTGTCGACAATATAACGATCTAATATGACTATATATTTTTTTTTTGGTTAAATTATTGTTATAATATATACAAATAATTGAATAATTTATGCCAGGTGTAGAAATGAATAAGGCGTATTGATCGTATCGAAGTGGGTTTCATCTGTGTGACGGTGCATTGACATGTTGCAAAATAACTTTACCATGTCTTCTTGCTTATTCTGGTCGTTTTTCGTTTAATGCATGGTTTAAATTGATCATTTGTTGTCGGTAGCGATCAGTATTAACCAGGTTTCACCACGTTTCAGAAGCTCATAGTACACCACATCTGTGTCTGATCCCACCAAACACAAAGCATTCTCTTCTTACCAAATCGATTTGGTTTTGCTGTCGATTTTGCTGGTTGACCTGGTATAACCCATAATTTTTTGCATTTAGGATTCTCAAAATAAATCCATTTTTCATCACCAGTATAACTAGATTGTTTTTGGATTTTCCATTTGTCTTTCTGTTATTCATTCATGAGGCACCCATTTTCCACACTTTTGAATCTTTCCCATATCTTTTAAACGGTTGGAAATTATTTTTTTTGAAACATTTAACATTTCTGCCATTTGTTTTTGACTTTGTTTATCATCTTCGTCCAACAATGCTTATAATTTACTGTCTTCAAACTAAAAAAAATCTTTAATCTTTAACTGCACAGCCAAATTTGTTTTACCGATAATTTCATATTTCTACACCTGGTAATTATAAAATTATATAAACAGTCAACAAATATAAATTACGATTAATTTACTAAATTTTTAGTCATCTGCTCTCATCATCATATATGATAAGAAGCTTTATCCTTTATTTTGGTTGAATATAATTAATATTCTATAATGTTAAAATTATATTATTTATGTTTGGATTTTCTATTGTATATTATGCGCAGGTTTTAATGATTTTTTTTTGGAGATTTAGATATTTTTATTTATAAATTGAATATAATTCGAAATTATGTTCTGTATATGCAATTTTGTATAGAATCAATAAATATCAAGAAAATATAGTCGATGTAGTTGGGGATATAGACAGATATTGCGGATATATAATTTATTTATAGCAGCTATACAATGTTACATTATATAACGCCCACTCCTTAAAATTCATTAATTTTATTAAGGATATATAAATCGTATAAAAAGAGGTGCAAATCCCGGAATAATATATAGGGAAACAATTATATTATTATTTATTATTATATTATTAATTTAGTAGTAAACAAAATAAAGGTGTGTGTGTGTGTGTGTGTGTGTGTGTGTGCCTCTGTGGATATATAAATATATATAATTTATTATTAATAAATTTTCACAACGCTCAAACAATTTCATTCTGACCATTCCTCAATAAATCATTAAAAATATATATCTGGGAACATAAAATCCATTGTCATTAAATTTAATCACATATTTGCTTTTTGTTAGATATACTCTCGTACATATTTCATTTATTTATCATATGATCACATTTATTCAATTATATACAAAATTTATATGAATTAGTATACAAAGAATATATATTATATGATATAGTAAATATAGTAAACCCTGTGTGTAGTATATAGTTAATGGAAAGTAGTAGTTTTTTTGTATTTTTTTTAATATATAAATTATTTTGTTTTATAATAAATGCGTATTTTTTTTCACTTTTGTGTGTGCACGGAAATGCAATTCAATTTATACTAAATTCACTGTACCGTATAGCAGAAACCACTCACTGACTAACTATATTACTATATTTTAATATATTGTTTATTTAGTTTTAGTTTAGATACACACTCATAAATTTGCTTACACACACATACACACACAAATTATATTAGTATATTAAAAAAAAATAAAACATTATAAAATTATATAAATAAAAATAAGAATAACCATCCGCATATACTAAAAAATAATACACTTTTCAAATAAAAGTGACTGGCGCCAGTCAGATAATGTAATTTTTATAAAATTGTTTTATTTTTTTCCAGAATAAAAGTATTTTTAAATTGTTTTTTTTATACATAAATATATATTTTTTTTATATTTTTTAATATGATTTAATTAATAATAGTTTTTTTTGTTCGTTTGCAATAAATGGATATGTGCAAACCCTGTGCGACCGAAAAATAATCGCAAATGGATTCAGAATAAAACAAATATAGTTAATTTATTTTCACAAATATAAGAAATATATTTTCCATCATTTGAATTGAATTGAATTGAATTGCGACGAATATGCATATGTTCAACAAGTGGATGTATGGTACACGAGCGTTTTTTTTAACTTGCATTGGAACGCACTATGGTACTATAAAAGTCAATGTTATTTTATATAACGTGTGTGTGTGTGTTACAAAGCACCATAAAATAACCATCATGTGGTTGGACACTAATGAATTTTTTTTATGTGTCCTATGATAGGAATAGTATTGTGTTTAGCGTCGGTCGTCTTTTCAGTGTTTTCAATTGATTCTCAAACCGGCGGCTTCCTCTGTAATCGCTAAATTCTAGTTTTAGGGAATTGAAAATAGTCACATTGTTTACTACACCAAAATGTAATGAAAGTGTGACAATTTTCTTATATTATGATCGCTTCCACAATATATATTATTGTGCATAGATCATTCAGTAGCCAATGGATGACGTTACTATACCATCTTCATATATTAGCCAGTCATTTCGATTATTTTTCAGACAGCCGGTGTATGATAAATATAGTTATGTCGGTTTTATTACAAATCCATATACACTTATTTTATTATAAATAATGATAAAAAAGATGCTATCGCAAATATATTGTGTTTTAATATGTTGTTGCAATAATCAACCATTATTTTTTTTTTTTTATAAATAATTAACTATGAAAGAATAAAAAAAAAAATTATTAATAATTTAATAAAACAATGGTAAAACAAAACAATACTTTTGCATATTTAATTAGTTATTAATACATATAATTAAAAAAAATAAATAAATAAATTAAACTTAATATATGGATAATTTATAATGACTATATAAATTTTTTTCTACAAAATTGTGTCTGTATTGCAGAGTGTCTGCTAAATTTTTTTATGTTTTATATTTATAATGACACAAATTATTATCCTACACGTATACGGGGGATACGCAGATGGCGTCTATACCATTTTTTTTTAATATAACAATATACATATGTGAAATAAATAATCAACAACAATATAATATTTAAAAACTGATGAACAAATGAAAATTGATATATTCAAGCTGTTTTTTTTTTGGTTTTTATAATTTTATAACGATATGTATAATAAGACTCAACTCTGTGTTATTTGTTGGGGTCATTATTAATTGTATTATAAGAAAAAAAAAAAAAAACAAAACTTTGGCGCCTCATACAAATTAAGGACAATTATTTTATTGTATATATATGTTAATAAAAGTTAAAAAATTATATGACGGAAATTATATAATACCGGCGATTGTGCGGTAAAAATTAAAAACCAGTTAATATATTATAAATTTTGTCTATATATTATTCGTACACATAAACATCATCGAGACATATTTTCAATTTTTATGGTAAAATGAATGAATATACAATATTATTATGGTTAACTGAAAATGTTTACATCAAATAGTATTGCAGAGACGCCATAGAAGCAATTTTTGGTAATATCTCTTTTTGTTTTAACGTATTTATCAGAGTTATAAGTATACACACATACCACCGATTACAAAAATTAGCAGATATACGACAAAATTTTTTATTCGTTAAGATACTGATGAGTGATCATTCATTAGTAAATCAAATAGTATTGGCATACGGTATCCGATATCGGTATGGTTAAAGTTAATTTTTGATATGCACAAATTTTTTGTTAGAAATTAAATTTTACCAAAAGTTTTTAATTTTATAGAGACGAGAATTATAAAATTGATAAAATCATTTTTTGACCAAATATTCCATGTTGTCATATAATTTACGAAATAAATACAAAACCTTAGATAAGTTCATGCAGCAGATGAAAAGCTATATACGAGTGTTAATTAAAGGACGCCAATTCCGCATCCGATGTAAGAGAAATTAAAACAAAAATAATGATACTCTGTATTCCAAATATTAAAAATGGTTTACAAAAAATTGTATACGCAGGATTATTATTTCATACATAATTTCAATGACATCGATTGAAAAATTGACTATATATTTTCTGAATGTGTGAAACAATTTTCCATATTTCTTCTATGAAAAACTGGAAATTGATTACATTTTGTAATTATGTAATAACAATTAAAAATCCGTTAACGCAATTAGAAAATTTGATAATTTATGAAAAGTGATTTTACAAAAAATTTTCCATTGTTGGTCTCCGAGCTAATATTTTGCAATTTATTTAGTATTTGTATATAGTGACTTTAGGATAAATATATTTTTACATGTGAACCTGAATTTATTGTCACTATAGCCGACGCTGTGTAAATTCAATGGTAAAAATAATTTCATTAAACTTTTTTTCATATATATGAATTGGGGAAAAATGCATTCTCAATTGAAGCGATCATCTGCCTAAAATATATATATGTATATAGTTTGGTATATAGAAAACACAAGTGCTGGTTGTATGATGTTGTGTACATCATTCAGAAGTGTTAATTTATTATCACCTCGCAGTGTTGTTTTTTCAAAATATTGGATTACAGATGAACAAAAAAATTAATATCATTTATTTCTTGTATATAAACATTATTTTGACATAAACAATTTTCATGAATATATGACACACGAAGCATTTACCAATTAGGTCGCATATATATATTATAAATTATTTATATTTAACCACAATTTGTGTGTGGTTGTTTCGTATGCGTAATAAATAACAATATATTGCATCTGAATGAATTCACATTATATATATATATATATATATTGTAAATAAATGAACGCAAATAATTTGCACACAGAAATTTATAAATAAATATTTTCCTTTTCGACAAACTTTATAAATTGTTATATGTGCAGCAAAGATTTCTTTATATATATTTATTATCTGTATAAGTTGTGTCATTGTCATATTTATATCAACCAAAACCATAAACATTACCATATCACATATATACCATATAAATATATATATATATATATATATTATCTTATAAGACTATATTATATCGTTGACTTTTACCAGACATATATTCTATAACAATATAATAAATGTACACAAAAAAATTTTATATATTTATCCGCCAATGGAAAAAACATACAATGAATAAAATAAAACAAATAAAGAATTAAAATATAAAATAATAAAATAAAAATATGCCGACACAACATTAGCGGTCTTTTGGTTACTGATTATAGAGTAGAGATCAGTCTCAGTTTATACTTTCTCGTTGTCTTTGGTTGTGGTTGTCGGTTGGATCACGGTGATGGTGATGGTAGTGGTGGTGGTGGTGTTGGTGAATTGTTCGTTTCATATATATTATAAATGATATCGTTTATTTTTAATGGATTTTTATCTTACATAAAAATAAGTATAGTTGTATTTTGTATAGTTAGTAACAATTTTTAATTTATTTTATTACCTATGATCTTTGTTTGCATCTTCTTTTTAATTTATATTAAAATATCGAATTGGTATATGCAGTATTTTTTTTTTTTAAATTACTTTAACCATTTTAAATAAATACAATGAATATATTTATATGAAAGTTGATTGTATAATATTTAATACTGTGTTAATACAGTGTTGTACTATATTTAGTACCAAATAAATATATAGACTGATCACCGCAGTATCCCATATTTGCAGACTATGTATTATCTGCAATAATATATATTATTTAATGAGTATTTTGCACTTGTTATAAATATATTGATAAATTAAATAAATATTCGAATAGGAATTAATTAATTTTTATTTATAGAACTATTTTTATTTTCGATAAATAAAACCTATTCGAAATTGTATAGTTATATTGCGTAGCACACGTCGACACAATTACGATTTGTTTGTTTCATATATATATATATACATAATTAAATAAATATCTATACTCGTAATTAATTAAATAGAAAACATAAAAAAATATATGTAATTACTAATATTACATAATGTAATTTAATAATTTATAATTAAAAGAATGCATATAATTAAAATTATAGTATAATAGACTGGTCTAAACAAGTCAGTATATTTATAAACATAAACATAAAATAATCATAATGTATATTTGTGATGTGTTGCGTATTTTGAGTTAACCTTCACGATGCATAAATCGTTATTATAGTTTTTAAATAATGAATTACTATAAAAAAAAAAAAAAAAAACCTTTCAATTAACCCATAAAAGTCAACTAATATCCTTGTAGTGAATGCGTTAGATTGATAGACTGTAAATATAATATTTGATCAAATGATCAAAATCCAACAATTTAAGCAATAATAATTCAATTAACAAAATTTCTCCATAATATAGTTACACATATTACTTTATTAATGGAATACCAAATTCTATATATGGACAGAGTGACAGAAGATTATTCCAACTAATCTATTGGTTACCGCATTTAAATAACGATCGAATATAGGAACAAAAAATCATCAAAAATATGATTAGTGATATTTGAGTATATACATTTTTGTACGCTGCGGGTTTTTTTATGGGTTAATACCACTAAAAAAAGAAAAAAAAAGTGAAGTTAAATTTGATTATATGTTTTTAGTGAAGAATAAAATACAAAAAGGTATATTATACGACGACAACATGAAATATATATAATACAAACAAGAATAAATCAATTAATAAATTTATTGATCATACTTTAGTTGCATTTATGCAGCGCATGTTAATAAAAACCATAAATATCTCTTAAGTTTTAACATTTTCTTATATATGTTTTATCTCTCTAGTTTTATAGTCATAAGCACAGAGGTGTGTATATATTTGCCATGTGCTGGCTTAGCTTATTCTTCGATTGAACATACAATATATAGTACGACTATAGCTGAATAATAATTATTGTGTCCGTCACCTTTTTCGTCCTTTTTATGTTTATGATTTTTGATTTAAATATTTTCCAAAAAAAAGTCGTTCTTTTGTTAATCGCAAATGAATCACACGAACACACGATAATTACTCTGTGTTTTGTTTAACGTGTGCACAAATGCCAGTACGTATTATATAATTTTTGTAATAATAAAATTTATTTTTAAGAGAAAATTTTAAAATAACTTAAAAACATTGTTGTAAAAAATATGTACAATTTTTATGCTAAATCTCCCGCACATTTCCATGTGCATTAACTTTAAGTAAAGTAAAAGTCATTTATACTTAATAGATAATTCTGTTATATGTTTCCTTAAAAAAATATTTCTTTTCTTAATAATTTTATTTTATTATATCTTTTTTTGTTTTTTTTTTTTTCTTCTTACACAAACAGAGCCAATTTTTGTTTTAAGATGTGTGTGACATGTCATTTTCTTATTTATAAAAATAAATAAATAAATTTTGTTTGTTCTTTTGATTTTTATACATTTTTTGTTTGTTTATTTCTGAAGAATAAGTGTAAGTAAACTATAGGTTAATGTAATTTTTTAATTTGGTCGCAAAATATTCCGTCCTCTGTCATATAATAATAAATATATAGAGAATATACTATATTTTACTTACACCAATTATTTGGAATGTATTATTATTTTTCAGTGAACACTTATTATATTAATTATAGATATTTATTCTTTTAAATTTTGTATTAATTTCATTCAAAATCCAGAAAATATAATTTTATCGCATTTGTTGTATATGTAATTCATTTATTTATTTCAAAAAAAAAATAAATTGTAAAGAAAACGTATCCGATTGTTTGTAGAAAGAAGAATGAGCACCATCGAATGGTATTTGTAACGATTGGATTTCAACGGTTAAAAACTAATGATGATTTTATCAAAAGGTCCAATCGGTGTAATATGTATAACTTGTGCGATGTTGATGACGATCATAGTTTACATATGGAAATAAATACAATATAAAATAATGTTATGTTGTTATTGACATCAAAAATTTTCAATGACATATTTCTAATATAATACAATATGTGCACCACAGGTATTCTGTGTGTGTATATATAATAATCAATTGTCTATTACATTATACCTTCTAACATATACAATAAACTATTCTTTTTACGAGTACATATAACCAATGCAGTGGCGAAGGCTGAGAAGTAGCATTCAGTTTTCAATGTTTCTTTTACAAAATCGATTCACGCGTTCAAAAGATATATGACCAATTTTCCAATCGATGGCAGAGAAAATTTAAAGAAATTTGTGGTACTGTATAAAGTTAACAACCGAATGGTATACTAAAAAAATTATACAGTATCATTAATTCCTATAAAATTTTAATGACATCAAATGGAAAATCGGTCATATTTTTTGAACGTGAAATATCGATTTTAAAAATCTCTTCTATGAATGATAGCAAATTGATTATGTAATTTGCAATTCTGTATACAAAATTGAAAAGCCGTTTAAACTATGGTGGCTCATAATTCAAAAAGATGATAATTCCTAAATTTAGTAAGTGGACATTTCAATTTATTTCCATAATGTAGCCTGCTTTCAACTAGTCTACCAGGAAATTATAATAATATTGCCATTTGAAAACATTTTTTTATGCGTCGCCACTGAAACAATTTGTTACAAAAGAAAGTAAAAATTAAAGATAAAAATATATATTGTAAGATAATAAAATATATATTGAATACAATGAAATATTATTACTGCTGACGTTTTTTCTATATAAAATAAATGCATTTTGTTGTGTGACATATTATTGTTGTTGACTTTTTTCGTACATGTATTAAATAAATCAATATAAGAAGAAATATTTTCTTATAATTTTTCATTGCATTATATAAAAATTGACAATGATCGTAAAATTTGAGGCATTTAGAATATTATGCTACATTTACTGGTGGACCACCAAAATCTTTTTTCAATATATAAAATAATTTTTATTATTTTAAAACGTTTTAAAGTATCGAGAACTTTCTTATGTAATATGCACAATTATCAGTGTGTATGTGTGTGTGTAACAATTGTGTCAATGATATAGTAAATTACCTTTTTCGAAAATCATTTATGCCCTTGAATTTAAACACATATAATTCCATACTTTCTGATCTGTGTATATGCAAATTATGTGCTTGGGAAATGTATTTACTTTTATTTTAAAATTTATTCGATTATTTAGCCACATAGAGATGCATACATACATTCAGCCAAATAAGTACCCGGAAATTCTCATTTTTAATTTTCTCTCTGAGAATATTTAAAAAAAATTTTTTTCTCAGGTTGACACAACTGTCAGCCACCATTCTGTGAATTTTTATTGCTATGTGTGATTTAGTTTGCTTACGGCGTCATTAGGAACAAGTCAACCTTTTGTGTGCGTTGCGATTTTTACTATGGATAAAAATATCGATCAAAGAGTTTGTGTGAAATTTTGTGTTTCAAACGAAATTTCTTGTGTCAAAACATTGGAAATGTTGAAAAAAACATTTGGTGATTCAACCATGTCGAAAACTCAAGTTTACGATTGGTATAAATCGTTCAAAGAGGGGCGAGAAGAAGTGAACGATTTGCCACGTTCAGGACGGCCTTCGACCTCTTCAACTGAAGAAAACGTCGACAAAATAAAGGTAATGGTGCTCGAAAATCGTCATAATAGTTTGCGAGAGATAGCCAAAGAAATGAACATGTCTCATGAGACCGCTCGTCATATTTTGGTTGATGTTTTGGGTATGCGGAAAGTCGCAGCGCGATTGGTGCCAAAAGATCTGAATTTTCTTCAAAAAATGAATCGCAGTAAGGTGGCTGAAGACATGCTTGAACGCGTAAATTCAGATCCAACGTTCATCGAACGCATCATAACTGGTGACGAGACATGGGTTTACGAGTACGACATGCAAACAAGTCAACAATCATCGGAATGGCGCGCCAAAAATGAGCCGAAACCGAAAAAACCGCGCCAAAGCAAATCGAAAATCAAGGTGATGCTGACCGTTTTCTTCGATATTCGTGGTGTTGTTCATTCGGAATTCTTACCGGAGGGACAAACCGTCAATAAAGAATATTATCTTGGCGTTATGAAGCGTTTGAGAGAGAATGTTCGTCGCAAAAGACCAGATTTGTGGCGGAACAACAGTTGGATTTTGCACCACGATAATGCACCAGCGCACAAAGCGATCATTGTTAACGAGTTTTTGAACAAAAATTCAACAAATATCATCGAACAACCACCGTACTCTCCAGATATGGCACCATGTGACTTTTTCCTGTTTCCAAAACTCAAATTACCACTTCGTGGAACCCGTTTTGAGAGCATTGAAGACATCAAAACTAATTCGCAACGAGAATTGAAGGCCATCTCGGAATATAGCTTTAAAAAGTGTTTCGATGATTGGATTGTTCGTTGGAAGAAGTGTATTGCCTCAGAAGGGGCCTATTTTGAAGGGGATATAATAAATTTAGATGATTGATAAGTTGTTTGTGTTTTATTTCAAATTTCCGGGTACTTATTTGACTGAATGTACAATTGAAAAAGAGAAAGGTTCACAATTAATTAATTGATAAAATCCCTGTCATGCATGATTAACGTAATAACAGTAACATGAAAAATTATACATTTATAATTATATATTTTTTGGTAATTTAATTAAGAATAAATATAGAAAGAATTTTTAATTACATTATTTCAGTTTAAAGTTCACATACCAAAAAAAAAACATATTGTAAAAACAAAATTCAAAAGTTCAAATAACTTTTTTAATTACTGTTTTTTGGATACACCTTGAGAACGAAAAGAAATTGTAATGCATTTTTGTGTATACAGTGAATAGTGTAAATATAGTCTGAAATGACGGTAACAAAAATATTCCATTGAATACAATATTTTAAACAAATTCGTTTGAAAATAATATATTTCGCAACAATAATTTTGATGATATAAAAATTTAACTCCAAAACGTTGCTGTATAGTATTTATTTTCATATATTAATTGAATGTGACATGGATTATCTTGAATTGGATGCAATATTCACTGTACTTAATTTTTTTTTGTATATGCATTGCACTCTTCAATATTTTTTATTTAAATATACATAGTACACTTGACTTAAGCTTATTAAGTATTACAAAAACTTGTGTATGTCGTTATTTTATTAATTTTCTTATAGGCTTGTCGTGATCAAATATATATATATATATATATAAGAAAATTTATTATAATGTTATATATTAATAGTTGTTTTATTATGTTGTTTTGTAGATATACTGAATTAATACATAAATGTTATTTAATATATATAAAATATAAATAACTTTTAAAAACATGTTAAGAAAATGATCATAAAAATATATACAAACAACAAATACAGTGTACTTTTATATTGTCTGTTAGTTGGTTAGTTTTTTTAGGTAATACACTGTTACACAATTCAGACGTGAATATAAAAACAATATATACAAATATATTTATTAAGATACTATTTCTATATACAAGATTTGTTAAGTTTCCGGAATGAAAATGTGAAAAATAATTTTATTTATATCATCATTTATTATATTTTAGTTCATCGATACAAGATTTTTTAACTTTTGAATCCGTTTTTTTTTTTCCTACAAAGTGTAATTTGTCAAGATCTAAGAAATTGTTATTCTTAATTCTTATAATAAATATCGTATGCAAAGAAAATGGTTTGTTACGTATGCTAACTTTTGCGTATGGAATTGATTCCCAAAACATAATTCATTAATTTTCAATCAGTTGATATTTCATCACGATAAAGTAATTTTTATTTTGTTTAATCATTTCCGCTTAATTTTAATGTATATATATATTATTCAATTTATCTAACAATGCAATATGCACCACATAACATTCTCTTGTTTTTCGTTTCATCCAGCATTTCCAAATAGTCTGTGAATATAATATATATGCGTCAGCATCCCAAAAAAAAAAACAGTTGCCATAATTTTACTAGTTATCAACATCAATTATGAATCAACACATGGCTGATACATTTAAACATGTCCAAATAGTGATTTGATATCTTTTGATATATTTACGCGTAATAGCAAATTCACTTTAACTTCACATTTCGATCATTCACAGTGATATCATATATATATATACTATGCAGAATATTTCTATCATTTGTACTGTGCACATTACCTATATTTTGGGTTGGCATCTATTGTATATGTCGAATCCGTAAACTTATCAAATCAAATATATATATAAAGTGCGGATACACATAAAGTGCACGCATACGTAATGCAATTTATAATGATTAATTTGTATAGTAAAGTATATGATTTTCTATATATTATATTATGTACTAGGCTATGTTTTTATATAATTCAATACATAGACATACCGCAAAAATATACAAAAAAAAAAGTATGAAATTCCTTTCTCAAATAATAATAAATAATTTTTTTAAACTCATCATTCTTTCTATTTTTTTTTTTTTATTATTTTATGCATCAAATCTTTACTCTTTGATTTACACGCAGACAGGGTGGTATTGTATTATACGAATTATTGCATTGATTCAAATATTTGTTAAATTTACAATGGCAAAATTACCATTATTTTTATAATTTAATCATCTGTTTGCAAAACACAATTATCTGGAATTTTCACGCATTTTCTTATATATTTAAAATGTTATCGTTTTAAAGCGATATATATACTTAATTAATTAATTAACCAATTTATGAACATATGTGTTAAGAGATAAAATCATAAAATTTACACGCTTCTTATAGAGTATCTACTATTTGTATATATAACGACAATATATAAAATTTTCAATTTAAGTATTAAAGCAACCAAAAATTATAATAAATCTTCTGCTCCAAATATGGAACCATGTGATTCTTTTTATATCATAGAGTAACCAAATTATATTTGTCATTTAGTTTTATCCAATTTATACATTTGTACTTGCGTTGAATATCGTAACTCTGTAATGAAAAGATCACAATGATTTTGCTTCCTTTTAGTACACCCTTTAAGTATTTATACTGTAGCCGTATCGGCATCGTTTTGACCTTTTTTTCGGCATTACATTATGTTCTTATTTATATAATATATGCATATATATATATATATATATATATTTATATATAATATATTGAGATGAATAATGCCTTTTTATCATATATATTGTTGTATATAACAGATTATTATTAATTTCTATTGTGGGATTATTAGTTTTATTTTTATATAAAGAATTGAAACTAAAAATAATGAAATATATTTCTTATAACAATATAAAGATGTGAACGAACGTGAAACTGTATACGCTTAGCAAGGGTATATATAAGAATAAGGTATAGTGAGTGAGTACGCCTTCTTTTTTTTTTTTTTTTTTCCAAATACCTGTATATGAAACATTTGTTTTTTTAGAGTTGAAATATTTTTGAATGGTTTTTTTTTGTTCTAATACACATACATAATTAACTTGGTTTTTGTTCTTTTATCCTCAATGTATCTAATATATGTACACATTGTCCGCGTCCGAAAAATAATCGTCATCTAATGATTTCGTAATTAGGAACCAACATTAACAAACTGGTAAAATTTCTATGACATTTCGTCTTCAGTATATAAGACGTTTTTGTGTGTCGTGTCGATCAAAATAACTTATAAAAACCAAAGAACCATTTTAAAATTAATAAACCGAAACCCATGAAATGATTGTTTATCCAAAATATAAGTTTTAGAGTGGCATCGACGGATTCAATGTATACCCGTCCATAAAATAACTGCGCCACATTTTTCTTAATCCATTCCGTGGTTATTTTTCGGACACAGGCTACAGTATAAGTATAAATATTTGGTTCAATAATTAATTTAAAAATGAGATATTTAAAAATATTTTTTTATATATATGTAAATATGCTGACATCGCATAAAATATTTGATTAAATATATTTTATATGTAATATATACGCCTTTAATTTTTTTAATACACTTGTAAGTAATTTTTTTTCTATGATTATCCTTTTTATGCATCCTTTTTTATACATCCGTGTAATTTCATTAAATTTTCCATGTCACCATGTCCATGTAAATGCAAATTATACTGTATGGAATATATCCATTCAATCATATTTTCTGAAGAAGATTTCTTCTATATACCGAATTATGTTAAGCACATTGAACAAACAATGAAATAATAGAAAATTGTAGATTAAAATAATGCACCACTTCTTTAATAGTATCACATCTGAAAGTAAATCTTATTTTTAAAATTATATGGTAATATACGACTTTGACGTCACCAACATCAATCCCAAAAGAATACCATATTGATAGTTCCTCGAAATGATCGATTAAAATGAGGTCGACTGATACAATATTAACAATACTACTCGTTTTTTTTGTTGATTTGATGTTGATATATTGTGATTTTGCTACGCGGATAAGAACTTCCAAAAATAAATTGATTGTGTGATTATAAACTTTTGTGTTGTGGTTAGATTTATCTGAAAGAAAAATATATATTTTAGTGCAAAAGTGGTAAATAAAATAATGTGAGAATATTTATCAATTAATTTTCCAAAAACAAATTTTATATTAATTGCGTTTTGTTTACTTTTTTCATGTACTATACTTAGTTTACCATAAATATTATTATTTCGTGGCGATTATATAATTTTCTGAAAATTATAAAATTTATTTATATAATTACATAATTATATATTTTTATTTATATATTGATTTTAAAACATTATTTGTGTGCATAAAAAAATTAATTTCTGTTTGTAAAAACAAAAAATTATTATTGTTTTTCAGGTTTTAAGTTTCGCATTTAATTGTGTACTATTCTAGAAAAACGAATTTCTTATAAGTTTATTAAATTTATTTATAATAACAATTTGTTTTTTTTGTTCTTAAACATTCCATTTTAATTTTTTATTCGTTTTTTTTTTATGGATGAATGTTATAAAAGAGAACAATTTTTATGTAATATTCAATTTAATTTTATGTATTAATATTTATTTTTCTTATTCTTATACGGACAAGAATTTATATGAAAACAAAAACCGATCAAAAAAAAAAACACAGACACACACATTTGAAATACTTTTTCTTATAATATTAATGTTTATTTTTTTTTTTGTAAACAAATACCGACCGCCGCAAGAAGAAAAATAAATATTAATAACATTGAAAATTATGTTATTGCATATATAAATTTTATTTGCTAAAAATTAAAGTATTTGTTTAAGTAACTTTTATCCATAAAATTTCACGCTTTTATTTTATTTTTTTTTATTGATAAGGAATAATAAGACACCTTTTCTATATCCGAATTTAATTTTGTAATTGAACAAAATTTATGGGCAGTTAATTTATTTGTTGTAAAAAAAAACCCATATAAAACATATTAATTTTTTTTTGTCAAAGACAAAATAATAATAATAATAATGATAATAGTGATTATATGTTGAATAATTAGTGTATCACTTTTGTGGTTGTGGAACATATTCAATCAATTGTTGTTTTGAAAATGAATGTTATAACACTTTTTATTTCGTTTTTTCATCCATAATTATTAAATCGTCTTTTGAGTTTTCAGCATTGTCTTCTAAAATAAATTAATATTTAAATGTTATAAAATTGTACATATTATTTTAATCGATATTTCTTTTTTAGAAATGTATTTGTTTGAATATTGGATTTAAAAATTATGGGAATTAAATTAACTATTAGTGTTTAATAGTTTTCAGAGAAGAATCGAAGTAGATATAAAAAATTGTGTTAGTTAGAAAATATAGTAATTTATATATTTTATATAATTCCAATGATAAACTTAAATCATTAATTTATAATAAATTCTTTTTAAGCTATATATTCCATTTTTGTTCATTATTATTAATATTTATTGTTTTACGTAATAAAATATACTATATAGATTTTGGTTATACGTAAATTTTAATATGTTTTGTAAGACTGGTATGTGTATAACATGTATAGCGTATGTATATACACAAAAAAGATACAGAAATTGAAGATTCGAGGAGAAGTAATTTTTTTTTAACCCACCAGACATACAGGAAACCTATAATTTAACCTACAACCATATACTTATATATGTACTATATATACATATGTTTAATGATGACCGCCTTGGTCCATTCAATGTTGGTATTAAATTGTTATGTATTATGTATTGCCGCTCTGCTGCAAGTCATTCAAAAATATTAATAGAAAATTGATGGTCTCGAGACGACCGACCAATACTTATTATTATTACTATTATTATTTATATATTGTACATATATAAAGTAGATAGATACAGATACAATGGACATATGTATAATGAAAACTATTTTTGGAAAATAAACTAAAAAAAAAAGTTGTTTTTGTTTTAATTTTCATATATATGCATTATTAACAACAACATTTTTATATGTATATGTTTGGTATATGTTTGGCATATGTATATATTAATACCATCAATAATAACTAACATATAATTTAAAGAATTGGTTTGGATTTTATGATTTTTATGTAGTATATTTTTTTTATATGCTGCTTTCTAAGTATTATGTTTCGGTTGATGTGAATGATGTGATGGATTTTTTTTTTATATGAAAATTAATATTATATTATTTTTATATATATATTTTGGAAATAAAATATGTGGAGATGATGAAACGATGAGATAATTTGCTTAAAGAATCATCAAAAATAATTGATAAGTATTATAGTTTTTTTTTTATTCGTCGAACTCTTTCTCATACACGATTTGGATTTGAATATATTTATGCAGGAATTTGTTTTTTTTTTTTTTTTTAATTTAATTTTAAATTATGTTTTGATTATTTTTTGGTTTTATTTATTTACTTTTTTTTACTTTAGAGGTAATTGTTTGATTGTTAAAGATGATTGTTTTGTTTTTTTTTTACTATACATTGGTATATACTCAGTGTCTTCCAATATGAATATATAAATAGATTACCATATAATATTTATAACTTGTATACTTTTGTAAAATATTTGTTTGAATCTATAGAAAAAATTAATTAAATTGTTAAAAATAATAATTTTATTTATAAATTTGAAGATATAACTTAACTGATACCATTTAAGAATATATATATCCATTGTAGTACTTAATAATTAATTTTATATTCTTTTATATTTTTCTAACAATATTTATTTGCTTGCTGCAAATTAATTAATTTCTATCAAACTTTGTCACCAATAATTATTTTATTTTTAATCATTTATTACTCCGTCTTCTTAACTGGATTCATTTTATGGCATGTTCCAAATTTCATCTTTTCACTTTTTTTTTGTATATAATAGCATCACTCGCGTCTTGCTTTTTAAATTAATTAATAAATTAAATTAAAAAAATTTTTTCAAGTAGTCAACACGACTATTTTTAATATTTTTCGATAATTGTTAATAAATTCTTAAAAAATAACATACATAAATTGTTTTAATGTATTTATATATTGAATTTTATAAAAATAAAAATAAAAATTTAACCGATAATGTCAGAATTTCGTTTTCAACTGTCAAAAATGTATCTTCCTCAACAAATTTTTGATGTTTCAAGAGAACGTTGAACGTTTTTTAGAGCAGAAGGTCGAAACTGGCAGCTAAAATGTTGCTGATGATTCTGACTAAACAGCTGGGCCGTTTGTATAAAAATTATACAGCGGCTTGTTATTTTTTTGTTTTTAATTAATTTTATTTTTGTTCTAATATCAAATTTACTTACTGTTAAGTACTCGAAAAGACGAAAACACATATTTTTAACTATTTTTTAGTGTACGATTTGGTACAATTTTTAAAAATAGCAGCTATCAGATGTAAAATTTAAGATTTTTGTAATTCGAATTTAATTTCTCAAAATTCTCTGTAATTAAATTAGCCAATTTAATGTTTTCTTTAACTTTTAAGGACATTTTTTTCAGAAATCGTCAAAAATGCATTTCGATAATATGACGATAAATTTAGCAAAAAATCGTCAAACGCATTTATGGCACTTCTGACACACAAGTTGCCGCGAGTTTATCGCTGTGCAGTTCGAGTGAACTAAACCGTCGAAACTAATGTCAAATGTGTCAAATGATTTCCGAATGGAGAATAGAGATAAATAACTACTCTACTCAATGCATTGACATAGAACTCATTGGTTATTTTATTTCTCGGCCATTGTAAATTGAATTTTGTTTGGTTAAGCATCGAAAAAAGTTTGTTCTGTGCTAATTATTTAATTTTTTTTTTCTTGTAAGCTATAATTGTAGATTATAATCTAATAAATTAATAAATAAATAAAGAAATATAGATATAATTAATATAAAATATTTGTGATAGTAAAACTAGTTAAATTCAATAGAATTTGTTAAAAAAAAAATGTAAGTACCGTAATGATAAAAATGAAATCAATTTGTGATTTTATGCATTCAATTTTTTACATTTTTACGTAGTTTTTAGTAGTTTTTTTTTTTTTTTTTCTAAAATATATTTAATTATAATAAATAAAAATCCAAAAAACAATTCTTAAATATTAAATTTTAAATATTAATATATTATAAAAAATTTTAATTTATTTAGAAAAATAATTATTTGATATAGTAAAAAAAAAAAAAAAAAAAAGCCACAAAAACAAAAGAATGGAATTTTTTTTTTTTTTTTTTTTAAAATGTTGAAGTTAAAAAAATTGAAAACCATCAAATACATTTTTGTTTTTATATCATTTTATACGCGTGCGTAAATTTGTATAAAAAGTATACGTTTATAAATTTTTTGTTTCTTATTTTTTTTTTTATTTTTTATTTTTTTTTTTTTTTTTTTTTTTTTCCCCTCAATTTTCTGTTTAATTGGTTGTTGTTTTTTTTAAATTACAATTAATTCAATTGTGAATTTGTATGTATATTTTTATATCTATTGGTTTCGACTTTATAATATATTATTTACTACAGTAAAATAATTTTGTGGTAAATTTATCAACATTTATTTCTCCGCAAGTTTATTATTTTTTTTTTATTATTTTTTTATTTATTATTTATTTTATTTATTATTTATAATTATGATATTAATTTTGTTTTTTTTTTTTTTTCATAAAATTTTTTAAATTTTAATTTTACAATTAAATATTAACTGACTTAAGTTAATTTCTTTTATTTTATACTAAACAAATTATATTGTCACAGACACAAAAATATTACCAATTATTTTTTTCTAATATACCTATAATTAATTTCTTTTCTTATACTCGTATATATTAATTAGGTGTAAATAACTTAAACAAATATATAACTATAATAAAAAATAATATAAAAAAAATAAAAATAATAATAAAAAACACAATACCTATTATAAACAAATTAATAAAACAAAAAAAAAAAATCAATGTTGTTAATTAAATAAATATAAATCAAATAATAAAATTAAAATTTATTATTTGAATTTAATTGCTATTCTATTTCTTTCTATATTATTTACTTTTTCTTTTATTTTTAATTATGCGTGTTTTTATCTTATTAAAAATATTATTATATTTTCATGATTTTCTATATAATTTTGATATAAATAGATATCAGTGACGTCGCGGATCTATATAAACGTACATTGTATTGAGTTTATAATCGAAAAAATTAAAAATTCACTAATATACGCGATTACACCACACTACAAAATTAATTTCACATATATAAAGCATTCCTACAGGAATCATATCTGCATATCTAACGAATGAATGAAATCAAATAAAATCAGTTTTCTATCATTTTCTCAGTATTTGATAGATCGTTTTCTTTGAATAAAATGGATAAAAATAGCTATTGAAGGAATACTATATATATTTCCATCAGAATAGAATATTGCAAACCATCTGCTTCTTTTGTTGAAAATCTCAGCATCCGTCACTGCATATATATCAATTATAGTAATTAACTATTATATTTTAATTATTATTATATTGTTAATTAATTAACTCATTTGATTTTCTTATAATATTGTATAATAATACCGATCCCATATTTTTGTTTGATCATATATATGTATTTAAATTTTCATATTATTTTTATTTGAACATTTTTTTAGTTCATTAACCTAATATAAGTTAATTAAATCAAAAAGTAATAATATAGATAGACATATTTAATTAGTTAAAAAAATATCTATATTGTCACATCTTATGTTATTTTATTAATAGTTAATTTGCAAAACTTGTTTTGATTTAATTTCGGATGTTCTAATTTATTATTTGTATATGAGAAAATTTCGAAAAATCATACCAAAAATACATATGATATATATTTTAGTATGTGTACATCGTAATATGATAAAATGCGTATTAAATTTAAATATATATATATATAAATAATATGTGTATCAGATGTCGGTATGTGTATTATCGCATAAAAATATTGATAAAATTTCAAAATTATCAAAATATAAATATGTTATAGGCGCCATATGTCATCTGTCATCAAAGCTCATCACAATTAATGAAATGTCACTTTGAAAAGATTATATTTGTGTATTATTTTACAAGATAGCGTACTTATATTATTTCGGTTCAATTCAGTAGCAATCGCATATTTAAATTATTCATTGCTGTGATTAAATATATCAAATACTTTTTGTAAGATTAAATAAAATTATATTACCAACATATATAATATGTTAAAATTACAAGTACATACGCATATTATATAATATATAAATAATACTTAAGATAAATTCAACAGACCGTATATCAACCAAGTGACATACTTTGAATTTATACTAGCGTGTCAATGAATGTTTTTACAATTTTGGCAAATTATTGAGGTATGCCTTTAACCAGAATCTGTCTATATATATATACATATATGCAAGTGTAATTATTCCACACACACACACACTAAAAACATATTATTTCGTATTTGACAAATGACATTCTATTAAAATATTATATCCCGAGATATTCAATTCCACCCATTTTTTTGTTTTATATAGTCATTATAAAAATATATATAAAAAATATTAATCTATGTATTTTATCTGCGTATACTACTATACTCGTTCCCGACAATAAAAAGATATAATTAATATTCTATTCATATGTTCCAATATATGCGTATATGTACAATTTTATTCTATAAAAGAAAAGATGTTAATAACATCGCTTTCAAAAATGAACATGTGTGTAACAAACGAAACGCATTTTCTTATAAATATTAAACAAAATGTGTACAATAATTTTAAGTATTTTTTTTTTTAAACCGTACGATCATATAACAAATAAAACAAAATTACTATATTCAGCGCCCGTTCTTCCATAGATGCACAGAATGTACTTGTTTGGGCCGCAAACGAGATGGAAGGCCCATTAACAAATTTAACTGTACACACAATTTGCCACAGAAAAATAGTTGCTTTATTAATTCAATTTTTTTTAGATGAATAAAATTCCCATGTAGTAGAACATTGTATGAGACATTATGTTAATCTTTGAAAAATTACTAAAATGTGTTTATTGACAAACGGTTGGTGCTAAGATCAGTATACACTTCCCTATTGAATTATAATCCGAAATGTCGACTGTTTTCGTTTATTTTCCTTTGTTTTTTAGTTGTTGCCGTCACTGAGTCTCATATATAATAACTTTATCATTATAAGCATGTTGTGTTAACGCGATAACAATTGTGCGCGCAATGCTATTATTTTCAGTATGTTTAATAAACATTGTATACAACATTTTAAAATGTATTGTCATTTGCGAGCCTATTTTCATTATACACTATAAAATACAATAAATAAAAGAAAAAGTTTAAAATGCGTTTAGAATAATTTATTTTAAATTTTTAAATAAATTATTTATTGTATGTTTATAGTTTTATAATTTAAATGTTAAATATACAATACACAATATAAAACTATACGCATTCAATTCAATTAAAAATTTTAATAAATTTATATTTTATAGTACGACATATACAATAAAAAAAAAAATAAAGAAGGTGTTAAAATAATTATATGCAAATAATAATGTATATAATGGGTCAAGAATATTAAATTATAAATTTTATATGAATAAATAACATGCATCAATATATGCCAATAATAAATAATCTGCATATTAATAATATATATAGAAAAAAAAGCATGTTATGTGATGCATTTTTATGTATCTAAAATACATCAATAATGTATTAAACACCCTCTGTCAGAAAAATAAACCGAAATGGAACCAAATTTTCAAAATGTTCTCCACGTTCAATTGAAATGTTTTATTAAATTTTTCGATGCCATCTTATAAAGTTATGTGTTTTTCATAAACAATTATCACTAAACGATTTTAAACATTTCAATCTCGTTACTCTTAAATTTAATAGTTTTTGGTTATTACAATGAAAATTAGTTAGTTTGTTGAGGTCGATTCGCAATACATGAAAAAATTCGCAGTCAATTGATGACGTTATCCCACATCCATATGTATTATAAAGTTATGCCACTTTTTCTTTTTCGGACACAGCGTATATATATAAAATTTATATAAATATTGATGATATGAACAATGAACCTATAATTAATATGCTAAAATGCCGGATTTTCTTTATTTTATTTATGTGTCAAACAAACAGAAAAAAAAAAAAAAACTACATGAATTTTCATTTAGCATTTTTTTCTCTTGTATTATTATAAAGTATTTTATTGATTCTATTTTAATGGTGATGTTATTTAGTAATAATTTTTATTTATATACATAAAATATAATTTATTGATATTTAGAACACCACCACCACACCCGTATTTTTATGTGTATACAATGAAAAAAAAAAAAAACCAATTATTTACAAACATTATTTGCATAAGTAAGCAAAATTATTATATATTCTCTCGACTATACATTCAGCCAAATAAGTACCCGGAAATTCTCATTTTTAATTTTCTCTCTGAGAATATTTAAAAAAAATTTTTTTCTCAGGTTGACACAACTGTCAGCCACCATTCTGTGAATTTTTATTGCTATGTGTGATTTAGTTTGCTTACGGCGTCATTAGGAACAAGTCAACCTTTTGTGTGCGTTGCGATTTTTACTATGGATAAAAATATCGATCAAAGAGTTTGTGTGAAATTTTGTGTTTCAAACGAAATTTCTTGTGTCAAAACATTGGAAATGTTGAAAAAAACATTTGGTGATTCAACCATGTCGAAAACTCAAGTTTACGATTGGTATAAATCGTTCAAAGAGGGGCGAGAAGAAGTGAACGATTTGCCACGTTCAGGACGGCCTTCGACCTCTTCAACTGAAGAAAACGTCGACAAAATAAAGGTAATGGTGCTCGAAAATCGTCATAATAGTTTGCGAGAGATAGCCAAAGAAATGAACATGTCTCATGAGACCGCTCGTCATATTTTGGTTGATGTTTTGGGTATGCGGAAAGTCGCAGCGCGATTGGTGCCAAAAGATCTGAATTTTCTTCAAAAAATGAATCGCAGTAAGGTGGCTGAAGACATGCTTGAACGCGTAAATTCAGATCCAACGTTCATCGAACGCATCATAACTGGTGACGAGACATGGGTTTACGAGTACGACATGCAAACAAGTCAACAATCATCGGAATGGCGCGCCAAAAATGAGCCGAAACCGAAAAAACCGCGCCAAAGCAAATCGAAAATCAAGGTGATGCTGACCGTTTTCTTCGATATTCGTGGTGTTGTTCATTCGGAATTCTTACCGGAGGGACAAACCGTCAATAAAGAATATTATCTTGGCGTTATGAAGCGTTTGAGAGAGAATGTTCGTCGCAAAAGACCAGATTTGTGGCGGAACAACAGTTGGATTTTGCACCACGATAATGCACCAGCGCACAAAGCGATCATTGTTAACGAGTTTTTGAACAAAAATTCAACAAATATCATCGAACAACCACCGTACTCTCCAGATATGGCACCATGTGACTTTTTCCTGTTTCCAAAACTCAAATTACCACTTCGTGGAACCCGTTTTGAGAGCATTGAAGACATCAAAACTAATTCGCAACGAGAATTGAAGGCCATCTCGGAATATAGCTTTAAAAAGTGTTTCGATGATTGGATTGTTCGTTGGAAGAAGTGTATTGCCTCAGAAGGGGCCTATTTTGAAGGGGATATAATAAATTTAGATGATTGATAAGTTGTTTGTGTTTTATTTCAAATTTCCGGGTACTTATTTGACTGAATGTATTTACAACAATTGGTAAAATTAAATTTATTTTTTTGCACTTTTTTTTTTTTTATTATTTTTATATTGTCAATACAATGTTTTTTTTTTTTTTTTTAATATTATATTTGTGTATAGAAAACAATAAATTATGAAATAAGAAATTACGTGATATAAATTATAAATAAAGTATATTTAATAATTAATGCATATATAAATGCGGTATATGTAAATGTATATTATTTTTATATATAGAGTCCTAAAAATATTGGTAAATAATAAGTTCAATTGCAAAGGACGAAGGTTATTCCACTACTATAATAAATAAATACTATCGGGGTAATATGTCCGTTCATTTAGATTCCGGTTGCCACATGATATATATGATGCCTATATAGGTTGCATTACGTTATACGTCTTCTTTCTATTCTATTCAAATGGTTTTCAATTTTCCGCCCAATTTGATTTCATATAAGATATTCAGGTTCCTTTTTTAAATGTCCTGGCATTTTATCTTGATCTTATTTAATTGATCTATAAACAATAAAATGTCTTATAATCAATAAAATATATTTGATTGTTTTTATTTCACCAAACAAATCTATATTTATACACACACACACACACACACACACACATTACATTAATATCAAAAATTATATATGCATATACTAATAATTGCTACACATCATTATTTGTACGCATACATAGTTGCAAGAAAAATAAATGAATGCTCTTAAAAAATAATAACATTTATTCATTTCATATGTGTATAAATATTTTATATAAGAATTGTATATTATAAATAGTTCTTGGAACAAAAATATTAATATATTCTAAGATTCTATAAATTTTGTTATAAAAGATCTGCGTTTCAATTATTATCAATCAAAATAAATATAAATAATATATATAATTATGTTTATTATATAAATACCAGACGTAGAACTTAATCTTTATCGGTTCTGTTAAGTTAAATCGTATTTTAATTTAAATATTTTTATTATTTTATTGTGTTATTAACAATGATGTCAAAATTGTACACGTGAAGTAAATTGTAAAATTATATTCTATAACAATATCGTGAATTTTTACATTTACTTAATTATCTAACATAAAATGATTGCAGAGGAATTGTCGCTTAAAAGAAATCGCTTACTTGCAGAAATTTCAGTGAAAATATTCTAAAATAAGAATATTGTTCCATCTCGATTATTACACTTGACTTTCGGTTGCTGTCACTCGCATTTGTTAAACTATTATGAATAACTTAAAACATTACCGATGAAGATTAAGTTCTACACCTTTGGTATGCATATAGTTATATGCAAATGATTGTTATACATATTTTTATACCATTATAAAATTGAACGCAGAATCAGAAAAAAATACGAATAACTCTTTGAAGCATGTTTTTAGTTTTTTTTTTGTTTTTTTTGTATTCTTTCACATATGCTGCTGTTTGATGCTCTCTGCGTGTTTGCTTTATTTATACATATATACTTTAAAACCACTCTTCAACAACCGCATGATAAACATACATTATATTTATACCTTATATTAAAAATTTCTTAAGTCTTTTGAATTTATAAGAAATAAAATACGAAAATGATTAAAAAAAATCTAATAATATTTATTGTCTGTTGGATTTTATTTGTATATAAATACAATACTATATTTATACTTTTTTTTTTTTTTATCCATATGCACTTTCTGACGGAAAAATAACCGGAATGACTTTCTAAAATATCAGAACATGACTGCCAATTGATTTATGTATTGTCAATCCACCCCATAACCAGATGTCGTGAAAATAAAATAAAAGATCAAAGAACTAACATTATTAAATGTATTAAAATCCTATCGGAATGCTTAAAATCATATTTATGCTATGATAATTGTTTTTCCAATAAAATACAAATTTTTTAGTTGAATTGACGATTCAATGACGCGGCGGTACAGAAGATATGGATGATAATTTAAGTCCACATTGATCTTCAACAACGATTATAGCGAAGAAAACATACAAAAAATACATAATTTCGAGAGAGCTTCATACCAAAATCAATATAAGTCTTGAGATTTTAACTTAAAAAATTATGGTATACATACAAAAGGTGAATTCAAATAAACAGAATAACTTCATTTTTCAATGAAAGAAAATATAAAATGATACACTTGCAAATCGATGTATTTGAGTTGAGGAGAGGAAGAATATCCTTTGAATAAAAAAAAAATGAATCGTTTGTATTTTTCTTAATCCATTCCCGATTTTGTTCGAGACAGCGGGTGTATATTATTTATAGATAGAATTTTATTATTATGGTTACATTAAAATATTGTATTCCTCTTGAAATTCATACTACAGTCGATAAAATCAATGTGTGGTATATGTAAATTTTCTATATAAGAATTTTATTCAATAACTAAACTATACAATAAATATATCTAAAATTTATGTATTACAAGCCATAAGTAATCAATTGTTGAGTATGTTAATAGTAACCATATTGTGTTTTTTTTTTTTATCCAGAACGAAGGTATTGTATCTTAGATACTTTTTTTTTCGTGTAATTCAAAGTATATAATGAGTACCTTCTATAGAATCGCTGAACATTTACATTTATAATAATTAAAATATATACAAATAGTTTAAAACACATCATATCTTTTAAAATTTAAATTATTTTAATTTTTTAGTATATGTATCTGAATAGTATTTATAATTAAAATATATATAAAATACTTTCTTTTCGATATATGTATGATATTTTATATTCGTAATATAATTATATTTTGTTTTGTTGAATATCTTGCAGCTTCTTCTTACAATTAGTAAATTTGTATATAAAATACTTATAGAAAAAGATTTTATTAACCTATGTGCGTATCTCAATTTTGTCTGATAATTCTTGAACTGTTTAGTAGCAGAACTGTAACTGTGTATAACATCTGTAATCTGTATATATATACAAAATAATTGATGACTTATGAGTACAATTAATTTATACGAGTAGAAAAACAGAAAAAGAAACGTGTATTATAAATATATTCAAATAAATATGTACACTTGCAATGGTTTATGTTAAATAAGAAAATTAAACAAGCTGATATAAATTTTTTACATATAACATTAAAGCTATATAATATACTAAGTAACAAAATAACCAGAATTAAAATTATAACATTAAGAAAAAAAAAACAAAATTAAACAAGATTTAAATGTTTTTAATTTTGTAAATAATTTTCCATATATACACACACAAATACATACGCACCAACATTTTCTTTTTTATCTCTCACATCACATTTTTTTTTAAATAGATGTTTAGATGATTTTTTATCTTCTCTGTTTTTAATGTGTACCATTAAATACTAATAATAATAATTATTGTTATTATTATTATTATTATTATTATTATTATTATTATTATTATTATTATTATTCTTATTATTATAATGATAGTAACTAACAATAATAATAACAATAATAATAAATTTGTGAGAAAATATTAATGTTTATGTTGAAATGTTAAAAATATACATATACATTATTTAAAATTTAGAAAATACGTTTGTGTGCGTATCTAATAAATGATGCTGTTGATAACATCGAAGAAATGTATATATTGAAAAAAAAAACTGAAAAAAGAAAATTGTGTTTATGAAATGTATAAAATATAACTCTAAAAGGAGCGGCGTAAGACCAGAAATAAAATTTAACTATATACGTGTTCTATATGGAAGTTATTAGCCTCATGTAGTTTTTTCAATGAATTACGTTTATGTATTGAATGAGCTGGAAATGCTTGAAAGTTAAAAAAAAATAAGAAAATAACAAAAAAGTCTAACAAAGTTTATACTTAGATCTATATTGATAAATATGAATAAATTATATAGGAAAATTGCTGAAAGCACTGGTCGATTTTTTGCACCAATAATAGATGTTGATTAAACTAACTTCTACCAATTTTTTTCCGAAGTTATAAGTTAACATTGCTATTAACTAATATTATGTTGTATACGTTATTCCTTTATTCATAAATTATATTGACCGAAATAGTCGTCACCATATCATATAACAATTACAAAATACGCAACGTATGCAATATGCACATACGCACCACAATAATAGTATTTTAATAAATTAATAAATAAATATCTGAATTCATCAATTTATGACCTCCTTTCTCTTTATCATAAAACCATACATCTTATTATTATTATTATTGACAATAACTCTTGTAAAATATATATAAAAATAATGTAGTAATAAAAAAAATCCATTCTCAAATAATATTTCAAAAATCACATTATATATTTATTTTATTATAATTTATTATTATTATTATTATTATTATTATTATTATTATTATTATTATTATTATTATTATTATTATTATTCGAATATATTAATTCAATAAATTGTGCACACATAGTTAAATTAATAATAGATTTTTTATTTATTATTGCCTCATATACAATATATTTTTTTTTAAAATAATAAGTACTTCATAAATAATACTCGTATAATTCAATAAACAAAATAAATACCTTTATAAAATAGTAGTAATAATAATAATAATATATTGTATAATATAGAAACAAAATTTGCTATTATAAATCGAAAGAGTGTCTATCTTGATCTTTGTTGATATTATAATAATTATACAGTAAAAGTACGATATAATGGATGTCTTGATCATTTAAATATTATCACACATTAATTAATTGTATAGTTAAAATTCTTTACAATCAATTTAAACTATAATTTAAATTTAATTTTAGAAAAAATAATATTCTATAAAGTTGTCTCTATTCTTATGATACAAACTGTATATGAAAACCATTCATTGTTTTTTATTATTATTATTATTTATTTATTTGCACTATAATATTTTTATTAAAAAAAATGAATTTATATTAAAAATATAATAATTTTTTATTTTTTTTCTTATTGTTTCAGGTGAGTTTAATTTATAAAGTCGATTGAAATATCATTTCAATATATTATTAGAAAAATTTGAATTAAAATTATTTTATACATGTGACAATGGATATTTTGTTTGTCACAGGTGAGTTTTTTAAATTTAAATACATTTATTTTATATAATTTTACAATATTCAAATACAAAAACAGTGGAATTACAAATAATATTTACTACATTACAATTTCATCGTACTGTATACTGAAATGAAATTGATAAAATTAATTCTAATACCGGTATTAATTAATTTTCGATAAATGCAATACAAAATTTTTTTGCCTATTTTATCGCAATGCCACAATATATTTTTATTGATACCAATACCTATATAAATTTTATTATAAATGCCTTTCTGTCTGAAAAATAAACGAAATTGATTTAAAAAAAAATTAGTTTTTACAAAAATTCATTCAAATTATTATATTGTTGCCATCAACTGAAAAATACATCGTTCAACAAATGGATCAAATAACTATTTTAAGTCACTGATTTAAATGCGTTGTTGGAGAGTGTCTTGAATTAATGCAAACCTATTTTCTTATAACAAATTTTGCCATTTTTTTTTTTTGAGTTCAATTAACAATGTATACATAAATCAATTAATAGGTAATTAATGGCATCACCGCAGATTCGCGTATAATTAGAAAGTCATTTCAGTTATTTTTCGGACAGATAGTAAATATATATATAAAATATATTATATGATATCAACAACTTTTTCATATAAAATCCATATGAAATTATGAGCAACAACAACTACAAACGCAGAAAAAACACTTCACTTTTACACATATATTATGAGTACAAATATTTGATAATCTTTAATCAATTCAATTATTTGATAAAAAAAAATTAAAAAAAAACTCGACAAAATGTTGTGACATGATTGAAATAAATTATGTGAATATTTTATTTTATTTTTTATTTTGCAATTTAATAAAATTAAATATTATGTTTTTACATTCTAAATGATAACAGTCACCGTATGCTTTATAAATTAATATTCAATGGCAATGCATTTTGTATATTGCATTTTTTAATATACGAGTTATTTATATACTTCTGACGTTAAGTTCGTTTAAAATTAGTAATATTATTATTTTAAAAAATTAATAAATTTTCACTTCATGTTAAATCACTTTTCATTGCATTAACGCGCATAGGCTGATTGATTCGTTTTTATTTGATATGTATATTGATGGTGTTGGATGTTATCCCTTCTAATGTTTTACCTATTTTTATTGACAAAATCCTTAAAATAATTAACAATGCAGAGAAAATAAATTAGTCGTTGTTATAATATAAACGAATGACGTATCTCATGATTCCTACAATCCATATATATATATTATATGATATTTGCGTTAAATGCACTATTGGCAAATGGGCAGAATACAACAGTAGTAGCATATTAAATCGAAATAAGATAGAATTCGTGTGTTGTTTATTAGAAGACAAAATATCACAAAGCTTCATTTTTTCCCATGGTATTTCAATATATTTTTTCTTTAATTTTCATTTAAATATATCTTTTTAGTTATATTTTGTGTTCCATTATAATTTATCGTGTATCCAATCCAACCTCTTGTGCGTCATTTGTTTGAAATACTAATTCTTATGTGTTTGCACTTCATGCAAAGCTCCTCTCTGTTGAGAACATGTAACCAAATGTCATCGCAGCTCTTCTATTCAAGGAAATATCTATAATAACTATATATTCGTTACTTTATTTATAATATAATAAAACAATTTGTATATGGGGAGCACACAGTCGTATAATTTATTAATAAGTAATTATATAATTAAATTTCGTACATAAACAAAAAATAAAGTACATGCAACAAAAAGCAATTTTTTTTATCATGTTCTTTATCAAATTAAAAAAAGTTCAGGTGCCCGTATTTGTGATGAGTAGTGGTGGTGACGTAAACAATGTGATTATAAATAAATTCTTTATCTATCTGGAAAAAAAAATCCATTTTTTTTTCTCTATATTTGATAATTTTACGATAATATTTTTATTTTTTTATAAAAGTTATGTTAGAGATATAATTTACCTAAAAAAAAAAAAAAACATATAATCAAATATTATTACACGCACATTTATAAAACATTTAACATTCACTTATAAAAATATGAAATTGATATGACTTTGACTATACTAATTTGAAATTAATTCAATATTATTATTTTTATCGCAATTGAATTATCATAAAAAAAATATTATTTTTTACTGTTTCGTATATAATTTATTAAAAATTATACCTTTCATATTTTTGTATATTTACACTCTCACACCCACTTTTGTATATCCTCTGGGTTTGTAAATGTTTAGCTAAAATTATAAATAATGTTTCTAACTAATTGGTAAAATAAATTCAAGATGTTGAGGTTTAACTGTGTTTAGTATATATAAATTGTATCTATAGATAGATGATTATGAATATAGAAAAATAAGTATTAGATAAGATTAAAATAAATATAAGTGCAGTTACTTATTACTTAACTTCTGAGGACTTTGATTATTACTAAACATAAATACAAACACATACATACACATAACATATAATATAGTGAAACATAAATACTTTAAATAAATATAATTATTATAGTACTTAACTTTTATACGTGATATTTCTTAATTTTTTTTATTTTGTACAACTTATTATTTAACTTAAGCAACTTTATTTATTTTAATATTTTAATTTTACTATTTTCCATACTTAATACAATAATAACATTTATAAAATATTTATATCTCTGCCTACCTATACATTTGAAATTACCGCCTATTTATAATATAAAAATGTATGTATGAATCAACAAAGTTATTATTAATACATTTTAAATTACTTATATTATAAACATTGAAGATGATAATCATAATTTTTAATCTTGTTATTATTTTTTCTTTTATCATCAATTTTATTATTAATTTATTTGATTCAATACGTTTTTTTTTTCTATATTTATATCTTTTTCGAAAATTTGATTTTAAATATGACAGGTATGAAATAATAATATAAATATTTTGTAATGATAATAATAAAACAAATTTCAGTTAGTAAAAAAAAACTTCAATTTATTGGTGTTTTTTTAATTTTTTTATTAGATGATTAGATTCAGATTAACAGAAATATTATACTGATATCGATAACGCCACATAACTATTTATACACATACACCTATGAATGTGAATTGAAGTTTACATATTAAATTATTGTATTATATGGGATAGATAGATGAGCAATTCTTTGTCATACCACCCTGTTGATAATATATAGAAATTCCACAACATATTTTAGAAGTTAATCATAAATCAACTCATAAAAATTCCAGCTCCAAATTATTTGCCGTTTAATATCTTATATGAATTGTTGTTTTTTCTATACCAAGTCCATTCCTTCATCAAACACATGCCATAGTTTCTTGTTCTTTCTTTGTAGGAAAAATGGATTTTAAATTGTTTGTTAAAAATGATTCTGTCGATATTATATAGCTGTGACTTCCACACCCTTTAACAAATTCTGAAATGTTCATATTTATTTTGGGAGAATTTTTTCAATTTGCCACTAAATCCTGTTTAAAGTTTTTCTATTTGAGAATAAAACCAAACAATCGTAGTTTTATTACAGATTATAGATATTTCCATACTACATGTAATAGCAACAGCTGGTCACATTTCATTGAAAGCCGTATTAAGAAGATGCCCCAGGGTATCAATATATGTAATCTTAATGCATTGTAATTTATACTGAAGTAAAAAATGTCATGCAATTTTAACATTAATCAAAGCAATTAATAAATGGCATTACTAGAAAGTTATTCCATTCCGGTTATTTTTTCGACAGACTTGCGTTTGTATATATTTTATCTAATCATTAAATTTTCAATGAAAGAGGTCATCAATTTATTCTGATAAATAAATAAATTCCGTATATGTTATATTAATTAAAATTAGAGAAATAATAATTTTCCGTTTTATTTTAATTTTAAATAACAAAAAGATATTTTAATTATTTCATTATTTGTGTGTGTCTTAATTTCTTAAAAATTTGATGTAAACGCATGATAAAACATATATTTTTACTAATTTTTTTGGTATATATAGTTTTTGAGTACGACGATGTTTAATGATTTTTTAATATTAGTATCGATAATTTCATATATAATTTTCAATTATTTACATTATATGACTATTATATATTGTAATAAAATATATGTAATCATTAGTGGTGTGCCGTCTGCGTGTGTGTGTTATCAATCAATTAATAAAAAATTACATGAATTTATTTTTTATCATTATATTTTATGCTCGTAACAATATCGCGGTACTTAATAAAATTTTCAAAAAGTGGTCTATGATAAATTAGTTTTTCTGTTGTTTGTAAGTAAATGTTAATAGAAATATTTGTGTGTTCATATATAAGAGAAAATTTTTGAGTTCATTAAACTTTAAATATTTATATTATAATTATTATGTTGAAAATATGTAAATAACTATATATATTATTAACATAATTAATAAATTAATCTCATCTCAATATCGATTAATCAATAATTATATAGTTATTTGTTTTGTATCTACGCGCACAGATAATAAAATATATAAAAATAATGGTTGTCGATATAAATGTCTTTATAAATATAAGCATAAATATTTGATATAAAAAAAATTGGACCACCATGCATTCAACGAAATTCGTGGTCATTTATTTGACAATGTTTTTTTTTTGTTTTGTTTATATTTTATAGAAAATACCGTCATGGGAAAATATTTCTTTTATATATTATTATTTGTTAAATTTAGTATACTTTTATATACAAATTTATATATATTATATTGTACTATACTTACAGAAACACCCAACAGTTTACAATTCCGCACACAATATTTTCAGTTTATGAGATGAATATAGTAGTTTGAACCCATATATCAACGATTTTCGTTCGATAGGAAAATCAGTAATAAATTGTAATATTCAATTTTTTATGCAATACTATTTTATTGTATATCTCAATTTGGAAACATCTTCGCCGACATATGTCTCAACTCACCTCACTTGACGGTATATACGTAAAATGAATAAATAAATTATTTAAATAATAGTTTTCTTTTGAAACTTTCGTATGAAATTAATTCTATTGTATACAATTTTCAGTGAATTTCGTAAAACAAAATTGTTTAAAAAAATTTCATATTTGTATATCTCATGAATTATTGTCAATGTTGGATGTTTACCTTGACATTTGACATCTTTTGCCACAATCTTAGTCCACGCATATTTCGGGCAGTAAACAAATTCCTAGAAATTTGTTTCCTTTAAAGTAATACCCGCAGTGATCATAAAATTTTTTGATATCGTCATATGAACCAAAGTGCTGCTCAAAAAACGCTAACTGAATCCTTTTAACCGATCTAGTATATTGTCGTATATGGTGCAGAATAATTGTGTCTGTCTTATGTTATATTCTGCACGTTTTTCGCATTAATGTTTGATTCAAATTGTTCGGTTTCAGTAACTTATGGTATACCACAGTATCTTACTGATCCCAGTAAATATATAACATAATCTTATCTCCATGAATATTTCATTTGGACGTACATGGACCATTTTCACCTGACTTTACCCATGTGGTTTTTGACGTTTTTCGATTATCTTATAGAGAAGCCACCTTATATCATCGCAGTAACTATGCTATGTATGCAAAGCTCTTATTCTTTTGTCTAGAAAGCAGCAATTCGAATACATTGTTTTCCCGATTTTCTTGTTGTCTTTCATATTTGATAACCAATTTCCTTGCTTTTGAATAATTCCCAATTTGTGTAAACTTAGAGTTTAACCGGTTACATTTAATAATTCTGCTTCAATTCTAAATATGCATTGATCTTTATCGATTATTGTTTCCAAATTTGTATTTTGCTATATTCACACTTTCCAGTTGCTTTACATTCACCATAAATTTCTATGCTGAGACAGATTTCATTGGGTTAAACACCCAATATATAATAATATATTGAAAATCACATGGTGAAATGATCGTTTAGTTTGTTTAACGTTATAACATAAAATAATTTTTGTATGCACGGAACTTTAATTAAATTGATAATATTAATATTATATTGTAATATAATCGTTATAATGAACATACTCTTAAGTTAGATAGTTTTGTTGGGTTGTCTTGTATGGTGTATGTTGTATCTCTCTATATATAAATATAATATGCAATAATTGTAAATTTATAAAATATGTTTTAATTAAATGAGCCCATTAATTATTTTAAACATTCTGTTAAATATCATCATTTTATGTATTTATATAAAAAACATTGTTGCACTTTAATTATATACGCGTACATTTATTTTGTATATGAATATATCATGAAACCATTATTCATTTATATCCTTGCATCATTTTCATCTCGTATGTATCTCTATCAATACGTATATATGCAAGTAATATAAATGTGTGTATATATGTACATCATTAAAAACATTAAAATATAAAAGATTTGTTATTTTTTTTATTTTTTTTTGCATAAAATAAAAACATATATGAATCTTTTAAGACATTATGTATACATTTTAAGCATATACATGTTTTATAATTGAAAAATATATAAGAAAAATGTTTATTTTTATATATTGATGCTACTCAATGATCTTTTGAATTTCATGTTTTCACATGTGGTTATTGTGAATGCAATTTGGAAGTACGTGTATTAATACGTAAATATTTTATATAATCTTAACGCTTAAAGTACCGCAGCTATATTTTTGCGAGTCTTGTATATGTGGTATAGCAACTGAAATTTATATAATCAATTGGAATATTTTCCCGTATTATTTAAAATATATGGTATATGGTCATCAGGTATATATGTTGCATCTAATATTTGAGATAATCCGATGAAAGTAATTCGATGTTGTTTTTCATTTAATTCCTTATACTTTAAAATTTATCAAAATTATATATCATGCATTTTATTTTACCGCACTATAACCGTTTATTTTTTGAAGTGCGTAAATTAAATATATATATTTATATGGAATTGGGATACCTTTATTATTTTGCTAACACACTGAACTGCATGTATGCGTACCGTATATAATTAAATTTTATTATTAATTTACAATATTTTCTTATTTTTAATTTTTTATGACAATTTAAAAAAAAAATGAAGAAGCAACAGGCATAATTAATTTTTATGTACTCAACAATTTAATGTACATATATATATTTATTAATTTACGCATACGTGGATTGTTAAAAAATTTCGCGTAGCACAAATGATATCAATAAAAAACATTTTATTGTTCAATAAATTTTCTTGTTCCATATACACATTGCTCATATATAGACAGCTTCTTTCGAATTACGTTTAATCAATTTACAGCAAATGCGACGGCCACCCATCATCTTACACAAAACGTTTTGTATACCCAAATGTTCAGTTAAAATTTCAAATACTTCGATCGTTTAATTTCATATAAGAGATTTTCCCCATTTCTAGTATTGTAGTACATGGATCATTGGCCATACCTTTACAACCACAATTTAAATTCAAGCATTGTTTTTGAACTGACAGAATCCCTCAACTAACACATCCATCACCACATGAATATTTGTTGTCGATGCAACTTGAATCGACCACTATTTGTAGAACAAAGCGATAAGAACATGGTTTGTGTACCTCTGATGCTGCTAGCTATTTTGGATGTCTATCGTAATCACATTGTAATGATTGGTTGGTATTAAATTATCGGAAATATGCATTGAAATAAATGTGTATAGAAATTTCAAGTTGTCTATTGCAAAAATAAAACATATTTCGTATACGTCATCAAAAATTATCTGTTGGGCTGTGAATTTTTCAGATACCCCTATCGTATCAAGATAGTTAGAGTGTGTAACAAACTTGTCTCATGTGTGTATATTTTGATTGTATGTATATTATTACTATGTTCTTTATGTTATATATTTATGATTCATTTTTATAATCGCATCGTCTCCATACCACCTATTAACAAAATATTTATCTGCGTATATTATAAGTAATGAATAATAAAAATATGATGGTTGTGTCGCCGTCGTCGTCATATTGGCGCCAGATTGTAATGTTATTTTTATATAACATATCACATCACAATTATTCTATCTACATATGAGTTGTGTAATAATTATTGTAATATATTTCTGTTTAATTTTATAAAATTATAATATGGATATGAATAATAAATATAGCATTAAATAACACACCAAAAATATTTATATATGATGTGAAATGTGCTTCCTTTTATTTATTAAATTTGCATTAAATGCACTTTTATATAATATATAAAATATTAATCATTAATTGATTATATAAAATTAAATATTTTATTATATCAACAACATGAAGAGAGGAGATGTCAAAGTTTATTAATATCAGAAAACTTATTATAAAAATGTTGTTGCATTATCAATTATATACTAAAACATGTGGTTTCTCATATAATTCATTTAAATGTTTGTAAAAAAAAAAAAAAAAAAACAGAGAAAAAAAAATGTAAACAAAAAAAAATTTGTTTGCTGTGAATTTATGTACATTTATTTTATTTTATTTTTTTTGTTAAAGAAAATCTAGACTTAAGGGATTTCGGGTAAATATGATCGATCATCCATACCTTTTCGATTTAGGAGATTATATATGAAAATATGAAAGTAATTTTTTTTTTTTTTATTCTTTTTTCCAGTGAACATTTAATATATGTGTGTGCATAGAATTATAAATACAATATACACACACATATGCGCGTAACAATATATATAAAATACGTATATAAATAGAGATATTATTTTTGATTTATGTGCAAGACTTATTTAAATGTAAATAATAATAAATGATAAGACAGAAAGGCTTTTTATCATCCCAAACCATATAGCTATATATATTTGAATATATCCATAGTATATATATTAGATAACTATATATATATATAAAACTTATACACGCATAGACATAACATAACATGAAAAAAAAATCAATTTGATAAAAAGGTTTATTGTTATCGCACATATCGCATTTATATGCGTGTGTATTTATTTTGGGAAATTCAAATCCATAAGCTACTGGTTTTAATTAAACAAACACAATAATAAAAAAAACTATATAGAAATAAATAATAATAAACCGCATTCACTTTAACACACACACACACACACACATAAACAAATATATAATTTTATATATGAAATGGATCTATAGGGATTTAAAATGATATTTAATGCACTATAGATAAATAGATAGATAGATAGATAAATAGATAGATAGAAAGATAGATAGATAGATGCGTATACTAAATTTAAATTTTTTCTAAAATATTGATGTATATTTATTTTTATTTTTTTTTAACTAATCTGGAAAAGATTAAAAATAAAATCAATAAGATTTGTATTTAAAAAATTAAATTAAATTAAATTGGATTTACTTTAAAAAAAATAATAGAAAATTAGAAATGATATCCGTTTGTGAGAATTTGGAATTAAATCACAAGATCTTATATATATATGTAGACAGCAGCAAATTGGTGTTATCATCATCATTTTTTTTTAGTTTATACGTAGATGTCCTTCAAATTCATGTATAATTTTACCATGAAAAGTTGATTAATATATACTATTATTTATTATACCGATCACCATTATCTATATTAAATTAAATATATATTAATATACCTACTACCCCAAAAACTAATGCTATTATTATACTTGACTTACCCAACCAAATTCAAACAAGAGTGATGATACATTTTGAAGGGAGTCGATGCGCGACACATTATTTCTTCCAAAATTGGTGTGTAAAATCGTTGTCGCATTGTATATGCAGAACGAACATTTTCGAATTGTATTAAATAGTAGAGAAATGTTGTATACAACAAAGCATTAAAAAGTGATCCATTATTTTTACCAAACGAAATGTATAAGAATTTTAATGTTTGAATAAGAATAAATTAACCAACAAGATCGATTGCTGTAATTCCATTAAGGTAAAAGTAGCATACGGTTAATTATTGTTATGTTGGAAAATCTGTTTTTTTTGCATACAAATCCTTCGCAATGCATGTATTGAATGTCTGAGAATAGTTGGCCAACAGCACTTATTAGTAATATTTATATATGTTAAGTCCAAGTATGCACAATAAAGCCAAACAGGATATTTATTAAACTTTAACATATATACGCATACCACAATATAAAATAATATTCACAAAAATCACGATTTTTCTTGCTGAATATTTTCCGTGCAACTCTTTCATTCTTTCATTTTATAAAAATTACCTGTGCTCTCGCAAAGTATATGATCAAAAGTTTATATATGTGCACATGAACTTGTCTTATTTCACTTAAGATTTATTTGTGTGTAATATTATCAGTGTGTGTAAATAAAATATAATATAATTTAATAACCTTTTCTTTTAAGCATAATATTGTGCATATATAAATAATATATATAGAATAAATAATTTCATTTGTGTGTGCGTTTTTACTTTAATTTCATGTTGTAGGTTTTTTTTTTATTGTTAATTTTATAATATTATTCAACTTAAAAAAATAAAAAAAAAATTAAATAAATATTTGTTGTTGTTATTGTATTGTTTTTAAAACAATGAGAGCAACCTTATACATTATATTATTACAATATAATACAAATATAATACAACATATATCAGAAAAATGTTAAGTTTCTATCTTATATTGTTGTTTGTTTTCATTTTTTTCATCTTGAATTTGATGTTGAGTTCAGAATTTTTTCATGCATTTCATGTATATGTTTTTTTTTTTTTTTTTGTTGTCGTATAAAAACAACAAATACAAATAATAATAATAAAAAGAATAGTTCTTACACACAGAATATAATAAATATAAAAAATAAATTCTTATGTACATATTTTTTTAAAGCATAAAAATATTTTAAGATGGTGATCAAAAAAGTAAAATGTAAATAAATAAACTAATAAAAAAAATATATGTATTAAATGAAGATCAACGAATAATATGTATGTAATTAAAGATCCAAAAAACAATCTGCATATCTGGTCTTTATTTTTTTTTTTTGTCTTCTTTTATTGTTTGAATTATTATTGCCAGCAAAAGCTTTTCAACTGGATTTATTTATGAGAAAATACTGCAGTATTCATATGATATTATTTAGGTGCGTTATTTATTGGGAGCACCCATATTTTCAATTAATTTTGCTTTTTGGCGTGTATGTAAATAATAAAATCATTCTTATTTCACATTTGTTTTGTTTATTTTGTAAATTTAAATATTAGAGGATGTTATTTGTTATTGTTAAAAAATCAAAGTTTATGTGTAATCTGTTGTACAAAATACCTTGTCTCTCTCTCTGTGATGATTAAAATTAACGTAAACACCACTTATGGAAATGCGTTTCTGATGGCAAAGTATATACATTATTATGCGATTTGACCAAAAACAACTATAGTGCAAAATCTTAAAAATTGGCTCTTAACTAGTTATTGCTCGAATGCTATGGTTTAGAGACAATAAATTGGTGAAACAAACCAATAATTCCTTCATTAAAATATTATACGTTATGTGGAATTCATTTTTACAATCATCATTTTGTAGATATTTTTTTACGAAATATATCCTAATTCTATCATCATCATAAAGTTATTTTACTCCAAGTGGAGGTTATGGTATCTATAAACCACACATTCATTACAATCAATTTGGTAAATTACTCTGTATGGAAATAAACAACAATTTACTAATTGGTCTGCAATTATCGAACGGTAGATGTTTTCTTCATTCCATTATTTCTTATTAAGATAGTGAATATACGGCCTAATATGGTGTGTGCAGACATTGTTAATTTATGAGCAGCGTTCAAAATCATATTTTAAATGATATTAACTATTTTTATTCTATATATAAATGAACAAATGATGTCAGTGTTGAAATAAAAAAAATTTCACATGTAAATTTCGGTAATTTAATCTGCTGTACTTAAAATTCTCTACGCATAGCAAATTTAGACTTATTTAACCAAGATATTTTTTAGAATTGTTACGGGTAATAAAGATACATATATCATTATCATTAATTTTTTTCAAAAATGTACTTGACCCACTGGGAGTATTAACGGCGGGGGTCCTTACACAGATATTTATAAATTGTAATTGTTTCCATATTTTTTAATGAACTATCAGAATTATTTGTATATTTTTTTTGAAATTATCTCAGAAAAAATTTTAAATTGTTTAAAGTTTATTTATATTTTTGTTATTTGCTTATTATAATGAATCGGTTTTTATTTTCCTGCTAGTTTTGACACAGTTTTTAACACCTCAAAAATTATTCATTATTTTTTATTTTTTTTTATGTTTTAAATTTTATTTATAATTTTCAAAAATAAAAAAACGAAAAAAAAAAGAGAACAGGCAATAAATCAATTTTATAAAGATGATTATTATTATTACCGTGTGGTGTTTAAGTATAAATGAAGAAAGAAAGCACCGCCGACACCGCCCGCCGCCGCACATACACTTCTCATTATTATAATATAGTCTCGCAGGAGAAAGGCAAAAAGTAAATATGTACATACTTAAAAAAAAAAATAAATAAATATATAGTGAATAATAACATAAATGTGATGTAAATAGACCAAATAGTTGTCAAATATAATTATCACAGTCTATTTATCATATTTTTGAAATTCTTTCTATTTTTAAATTGATAATATACTTTCAACATCTCTCGCAGATATATAACCATTAAATTTAAATAAAAAAAATGAAAATGATTAACTATTCTATGTAACCATTTTTTTTAATATGTACTCGTATATATTGGATTCTTATTGTTTGTGATTAATTAAAATGTATACTATTAATTTTTGTATTTGTATTTTTCTTGACGCATTTCTTTATTTTCATATCATTTATAAATTTATATATTTAGCGGCCGGCACAGAGAAAAGAAAAATATAAAAATTAACTTGTTTTTGTCTTATTAGTTTGAGAGTGTGTTAGAACACTCCATTTGATTTAAGAAGCTAGTAAGCTAGTAATATTAAAATCACCGATCAAAATGTTATTATTAAATTACATAGTAAACATTTTAACTTCAGGTCTAAGCGCATTCTAAGGCAAATAAATTCAATTCACAATTACATTTGTTATATTAAAAAAGAAATTCAATGTATTTCAGTTGAGTGAGAATAAATTCGTTGGATTTCCTAATCCATCCCGGTTATAATTCAGACATATAGCAGAAAGAAAAAAAAGGAGTAACATAAATCAGTAAATTGTATTATTAAATAACAACTATATGCGGATGGTATAAAAACAAATAAAACAATTCAATTTTATACATATTTTATTTACAAAACATAATGTGTAGAGAATAATATCAATAATATTGACAATATACGCAAAAAAAAAGGTAAATTCTCTTCGACTATTTTACATTTTGAAATCACATCTTTTATCCTTATGCTGTTGTAATAACGTTAAGTTAATTAACTGATTTGCATCATAAGATAAAACAAACAACATTTATAAATTCTTTTAATTTTATTTTTCTATTTTTTTTCCCCAGTCTTCTTCTTGGTTGCATATATTTTCTGTTGTGCACATTTTGTCCATACAAAATTGTTGTTATTTACTTTATTTTTTATTTAATTCTCTTGTACAAAAGTTATATGCACTTTGCGTTTCTGTCTTAACCAAACATATATTATATTTTATTGAAAATCATCATGTGCATAATAAGAAATTAAAAGAAGAAAAAAAAAAAACATGTGTACGAGTATATGAAAATTATCTGAGAAATGTATATTTAATAATATAATATTGTAATTATTTATTTGTAATAAGACAAAATTATATTTCCCGCAAACAGTCGCAGAGAGACACACATTATTAAAAAGTTTTTTTTTTGTTATATCTTATGTTTGTGCAATTATTTTACTACATATTTAATGTGTATATTATATAAAATAAATAGCTAGATATATACGGGATTAGATTATAATAGAGTATGAGTTGTGAAGCAAATATAATAATCACACAACAATACATGTTACATGAAGAAAACTATTAAATAATATATTTAAAATTAACTCTATGTTATGCCTTTAAAAGTATATTTTATTTTTGGCGAAAAGAATGTTAGTCTAAGTTTAGGTTACACAATATTTGTATAGCACCCCAGCTATCCTTATACATTATGATTTAATGATAAAGTCTTGATGTTTTATTTATATATTATTAATAAAATACCGATACCATTCTTCATATCTCTTTTTTTTAAGGATAAACACGGAAATATGAGTTACTATGTTAATTGGCGCACTAGATGCATCTTATATACCAAACAAAAACTAATTTCACTATATCAAGTTATTGATCCTTTTTTAACAAATTAACACAATATACTTACATATATAGTATACATTATTTTACATTGAAAAATTTACCATTAACTTTCTTAATATAATATGTTAAATTAAAATTAAATATAAGTACATAAATAAAAACGCAGATCATTTCAGATTAATCGATATTTAAACAAAATTAAGTTCGTTAAACCTTGTTCCAAATTTATATATTGTATAAGTTAAGTACAATATAAATACAATAAATTAATATGCCAATATTAATTTTAAATAAGAGTTTAACAAATGTGTTTGTGTGTAAACAATGCAATATAAGCAATATTTATTATAGTATACATGTCGAAACATTCATACAATAAACACAATTTTTTAATAATATAATTATAATGTATTGTAATATATGTATAAAATCAATATTAAATTGTCTGTCGGATATGTTATACGTACGCACAATATATAAAATATCAAAAGAAATTCTCTATATATCTCTTTGGATATAATCAAATAACAATGAAATGCATAAATTATATTAATATATAATATAATGATATGTCTTGTTGCTATTTCTATCTATTTTAAACGCAAATAAATATAATTATTATTTATAAATAGAACAAACAATAATTATTATTGTCTAAGATTATCTAATAATAACACATCATTAACAAATAACATAATTATATTTATATTTATATAATTATTTGTGGTTCGTTCAGCATACAACATTCTCTCCGGTCCAGGCGATAATTGTGCAAAATTTATCGATACACATTTATTTAAAAACTGAAAATCTCAATCTTATATTTGTGTTGTTAGTAATATCGCATATAATATGTTCATTGACTTTTGTGTCAAATTTTATATTATTTAATCATATATTTGATTGTGTGCGCGGCTTCATTGAAATGCCTTACACAGATACTTATTTGTCTATATATTCATATATTTGAATAAATTAAATTTTATTAAATTGCTGCATATAATTTCAGTAAAAACAGCTACATAATTCAACAAACATAAAATTAATTTTTGTATATATATATTCACTTACAACAGGTGATATCGTGGAATTTATAAAGATTCCGATATCTGATACTTTGACATTGTGACTATTGTATTACTATATATGTTATTTGTATAGTATAATAGAGACTGTGTATACAATTATATAGAAAGTAGGCACAGGCGATCACAATGATCGTATAGTGCGGTTTTAATTACGATACTGTTAAAGGGATTGAGTATAATAATTTCATTGTTATTCATTTCTTTTTTATTTATTATTATATTGTATTGTATTTATAATTAATGTAATAATTTGGTATCTGGTCTGTGTGCCTGTGTGTATACAATTGATTTTGAATATATATTTTAAAATTTTGACAATTCTATACACTAGTTTGAGACAATATATAGTATTTGTAAAAAAAAAACTTCTTCTTTGACATGGTATTATCGGCAGGAATTGAAGGAGGCCGATTAATGGATGTTAATTTAGCTTAAACAATCAAATAGCTTACAAAAACAGTTACTGTTGGTAAAACAATCATGAGTGTACTGAATCAACAACTGAAACTTGTTTAATGATAAACTAATATATATATAGAGTATTCGCGTTTTGGTTATAAAATTCGATGGGCTCAACTATTAGTATTCAAAATTTTATACTGGGCTGCATAATAATTATATATACATTAGTATTTACCTCCATATTTTCTATACGCAGTAATTTTTATTTTTATTAGTCCATTCGGCAAAAAAGTATACTGTGAAAGTGAGTAGTGAAATATTAATATTCTATTATTGTAAACATAACAAAAAAATTCTATTGGAAATTTGAAAAATTGCACATTTTTGCACATTCGTTAAAATCAAAGAATTAAAAAATGGTATGGTGCGAAATGTATATGTGTCTAATAATTTCGTTTCTGCGATATGTTAATTAAATAAGTGAATATAGTATAAATAAGTATTCTCACACTCAATTATTGTATATATATCTATATTTTTTATACAAATTATATATATATGAATTCAAATGTATAATAATTATAAATCATTTGAAAAAATAAAAAAAAAATTATAATCAAAGCTATTTTTAAATGTGAAGAAAAGAAAAATAACAAAAATTGCAAATTGAACGCAACTGTAAACAATTTTCCAACATAAAAAACGAAAAAGAAATCTTAATTGTTATCTAAATTAAATTTTCTCACATCATAAATAAATACATAATTTTCTTAAAAAATAGAGTAAACGATTAAAAAATACTATATACACTAAAAATGCGGATTTTGTGATAGCACGCACACTATTCTGGATAGATTAAAAAAAAAAATATAATTACAATTTTAAAATAAGTGAAGCACTAAACAATTTTATATATGTTCTCAACGCGGTGGCTTATAACATACATTTTAAGGACTACAAGTAAAAATCGTTTTAAATTTTAAATTTAGAAATACATAATAAAATAAGAAATGTTGTTTTAAGTAGTTTCAATGAATCGTCTACTACAAATTCATACAACAGCTATTGCATAGGAACATAGAAATTAGAATTATCCAAATATTACTAATGGATTTTTCACATTAATTTTATAAAATTTCTTGAGTATTGCAATAAGAATGTGAATGCAGTGAATTAAACCGGACTGCTATTATATTGGAAATCCGGTATGGTGTGAATCATAAACATAAACTGTTTGTAATGTGCTGCGGTTTTACATATCCGTTGAGAATTTATAAGAAATTGTTTATTTCCATTTAAATCAATACCGGATTATATAAATTCGGATGTGTGCTAATTGTTTACACAAACAAGATCAAGATCAAGTTCTTTACAGTAAAAAAATTAAAAAATTCATATACCAAATTGTAATCTTAATTTTTTTTATGTAAATAATATTTTCATATATTTTATAATTTGAATTAATACAATTCTTTCTGCGAAAATTTACTAATGCAACAGAAATTATTATGAAACTGATATGTTCTCTATATCATCACATACTCGCATTGTAAATGTTTGAATATTTATACTTGTGTGTGGTGTGTGCATATATTAATAATTTGCGTATATTAAAATAATCTTATATTGTATAAATATGACATCACATACAATATAAACTGTTAAACTCTTTATCATTATTATATTTATGTTTATTATTTTATTTTTAATATAATATATTCGTATTATGTAGTAGTGCAATATTCATAAATAAAACAAATTCATTGCGAATGTACAAATTTTCTTATATTATATGTATAATATTGTGTAAACATTCTCTGTCCGAAAAATAGCCGGAATAGCCATTCTAATCTATGTAATATGTATATGGAATTTGATTTATGTATTGTTAACCGACCCAAACAAATTGTTTCATGAAATTTCCTTCATTGTAAGCCAAAATACAATACATTAAATGACAATATATATATATATAATTATATATATATAGTTGTTGTGCATCATTGTTGATAATTTGGTATGATGCACTCTACTTGAATGTAATGAATGTTTTCTAAATAGTCCACTTATATGACTTGCGTATCCACAACAAATTTCTTTCAACTGATATACCAACGATTTGGATTAACTTTGGTGATGTGCTACATTTTCTATAATCCGTAATCGTCGTGTTCGTTCTGAATATCGAGAACAAGACAATTAACGATTGACTATATACGCACGATAATTAACAACAGTCCAATATTAACAACATTAAAATTAAAACATTTGATACACTTGTTGTGTGCGCAAATCGATGTATTCCCGATAATTTTTCGGACATAGCCCATACACAAATAAATCATCAGCAACAAAGTTTATTAATCTGTTATATATTAAAATGAAATGATTATGTAATTGTTCGTATATTCATATATATATGTATAATTTATAAATTTATAATATTAATTATTGTTGAAAATAAATTTTAAACATGTTCTAACATGTCATATAGAAAAAAAAAAAAAAAAAAAAACTTTACATATATTATGACCTCGTCGTATATATAATATTTAACGCATATATTTAACAATAAATTATGCTCTATTTGTATATTATAAATAAAAAATGGAATGATAAATGAAAATTTATGAGGTCGGTGTCAATAATAGTATAAGTGAAATTACATATGTGATGATTATTTTATAAATATAAAAATGATATATGAGATACTGATTGATACTGCGATAGTACAAGGGTACCAAGGCTATAATTAACATACGATCTTATTATAATTCAACATTTTGCCATATAACCAAATTCAATCTTTTCCATATAATTATATATTTATCAAAACTAAAACATTTGTTTGTTGCTATCTTTGGTATATACGACTACTTTTGTATATTCATATAAGAAATATTACAGAACATATACTGAAATTTTCCATTTACATTCTTGAAATTAAAAATATGTACCGCTTTGTTTTTTTTTTTTTTCGTGCAGTATTTAAACCAAATACAATATACTCCAAAGGTTATGATCAAACGAGATATGTATATATCGGTTTTAAAATGAAAACCTTAAATATTCATAAATTATATCACGTTAATTGTTTATGTTGTAAATATCAGCCTGGTATATAGTATTTAATGTTAATTATATTATAATTTCCACGATTTTATTTCATTCCTAGATATAATATATAAAATAATTCGATTGAATTATTTACGCATATTTAATGAATGCGTATTTATATATAAATCATATTTTATTCGGTATAAAATAATATTATAATAATAAATAATAAAAAAAATGTACCAAATCAAATCTTATTTTTATTAAATATATTTTTAGTAATGAAGAAAAAACTATTTTGCATAAAAAGCACAATCCTCTATTTATTTATTTATTTATTTATTTATTTATTTATTTATTTATTTATATTTAAACTCTATATACGTCGTATGTTTATATATATTTACTAATATCCATCATATATTGTATAGATATAAGCAAGACAAGTGGTTTTGATTCGTTGTTCAAATTATTGTGGAAAAAAAAAATCAAATAAACTTAAAGACAAATCAAATGACAAGCGACTGTAAAAACAAGATTTTTTTTTTTCAACCAACCGAGGACAACACATCACATAAAGTTAATATCAAAATATAAAATATTAGTGCATTGGTATTTAATTAATTTTTTTTTAGATACAATCCGCACGCAGCACACCATAAAGATTTCGTACATATATATTTACAAATGTTTAACAATTTGATAAAAATAAATTGTTTTATTATAATTCATTTAAAATTAAATTTAAAAATATTTAATAAACAGGTTCCTTCGCTTCTTACGTATTATTTTATACATTTAATTACGAAAGTAATTATAATAATTTTTAGATGCTATTTAAGAAAATATTTTGCTCTATTCATTCTTTCAAAAACCGATCCTATGTATATAACAAAATTTGCTTATAGATCAATTGATCGTTCTTTTAATATATTTTTGTTTCGTTGTCATTACCATATATATATACCTATTTTCGTTATATACATTATTTTAAGTTATATATATATACACACAGCATTCACACATACACTACATTATAAATATTTTAAAAAGATTATAACTTCTGATTCACAAAACATTAAATATAATGAAATTCTTTTTTGTCAATTTATGCCTGAAGACATAATGCATAATACATCAACATTATATAAATAAATATATAACAATTTATTGAACGAAAAATAGTTATAATACATTATAAAAAAAAAAAATATTTAAATTATTTACGCTCGTGTTCATATTCACACACGTACTTGTTTTTTTTTTCTGAATAACATAAATAACTGTTAGATACAAAGAAAAAGTTTGTTGTTTACATTTAAAAGTCTTAAAATATATTGGTATATAATTGGAAATAGGATTGTCACAATTTATTAATTTAGATTTTACACTTATAATAAAAAATAATAATAATTCAATATATTTCCTTATAAATTTAGAAAGAAAAAGAATTTTGTCACAAGTTGCAATAATTGTAGATCTTGCATTCAATTTAACCAACAGTGCGTATATAGATAGTATGATGATCGACAAGCTAATATATGGTCTTCATCAGTTAGATTTAATCATTAACTCAGCATACAAGAAATAGCATTCAGTTTTGAATATTAGTATGTATTAAATTACGCAAAAAAAAATTAGGTGTTCACCGAATTAAATTTTCCTGAAAATCGACTTTTATGAATTATCATTTTTTTTAGTAGTAGTTATGTTTCAATATTTTATCGCATTTCAAATTTTGTTTATAGAATTAATAATTTTCCAACTTTTTATAGAAGAAATTTTTAAAATTACCTGATTTTCCATTCCATCCATTCCAGCAAGTTTTTTTTTTTCTGCCAAAGAGACGATAAACAATAACTAACCCTTTTTTTTGTATAATATTAATTTTTCCCATGATTTCCCAACAAGCGAACATTACAATTTGTGTGTTTTTCAAGAAAATAAATGGGATTATCCTAAAAATTATCTAGATGTTTCGTTTGTGATCTGTCATCTTATCTATTTATTTGTTATCTATATAAATAGATATTTTTTTATAAAATTATCTTTATCTTATCTTATTATCTTATTATTACAGAGAGGTTATCTAATATTTCGGCATCTTCTTAATTTAATTTTTGGATAACCTATTTAAAATGAGTTTATCTAATACTCTGAGTGAGAATCATATTATGTGTATGGTTACTGTTTGGCTCATGAAAATATATCCGATATTATTGAATTTTATGGTAATTTAGATGGTGCGAGTCATTTATGAATTTATAGGTGCTAGTGCTATTTATATATATTATATAGTAGTTTTTTTAAATTGTGATTATACAAAAATATTTAAAAGCATATAATATTTAATTGTTTATATTAACGTGTAATCAATTAAATTTATCCTCAATAAAAATTATCAAATATATATATCTACTTTGTATACTTTAATATACAATATATATTTATTTACATATACACTACTATAACACTTAAGATGGCTTTTGTTTATCATTTAATTCCAGTAATATAATAATAATAATAATAAAATATATCTGAAATTTAAAAATATAAAAAAAAAATACTAAATGGGAAAGTAAAAATAAAATAAAAATATAAATAAGTTTAAGATAAAAATTTTAAAATAAAAAACATTCCATTTACATATTGTGTATATATATAAAATACATATAAGAACAATGAATTGAAACAGAACTTATTCATATAATATACAATTTACATGATGATTCAAGTTTGAATCAGTTTAACTATGCTGTTCAAATATTTACTGCTGCTGCATGTTCTAACTTATTCTTTAACGCAACATATCCATATATAGGTATATGTGTTTGTATTACACGTAAATTGGTACACTATAACTATATTTCTCTAAGTGTCTTTAACATGGATTAACATTTTGCAGTAACGCGTGTTTGCGATGGTTAATATGGTGTTATGATGTAGTTGATATTTTAATTTTTATATAAATAATAACTTTTTAATAAATTTATTTATATATTAAACATTGGAACCCCAATCAAATATGAAAATTCAATTCCTTCACCTCAAATTGGAACATTGTTTATAAGAAAACTATATTACTGTATATATATATCATATATAAGAAAAGAAGAAACGCGTCTTTTTTCCAAATGGACCTCATATGTCAACCTCTTATTTGTAAATGGGTCTTATCTTTGTTATTTCTTTTTTTTTTCTTTAACTTTTTTATACTGCGATATATATTTTAAACCACATTTTTATTTATTGTTGATTTTGTTTTATTTTTTTTGTCTCTTAAAAAATAAATATACTATTGAGTTTTTATTTTTATTATAATACCTAACCTATAACGCTATAACTCTATCTATCTAATATACGCCGAGTGTATATAACAAGTAATGTGGTTTTTTTTAATGTTTATAAGAATTTAACGAATATATATAATATTAGCTATATATAACATTATAAATATATTAAATACATATAAAGATTAAATTGATTTGTTTATGGTAGAATCTTTTGTGTCTTCGTATGGCTATTATTTATTCTTTTTGTTTTGTCTTTTATAACATTCCAATTTCTTATAGTATAACTATATATATATATATATATATATATATGTTTAGTATATATATCAACCTGCGAGATGATCATTTCATATTATTATATAGATTCATCATTCTAATTGTATATATATATATATATATATATTCTTTTATTAGCAGTTATACAATGAGATCATAATATTTTATTTATATATAATACCATATACAATATAATGTGTTATTTGAATTATATAATTCACAGCATCTTTATTGTAATATAGGTGATTTAGTATTGGTGTATGCAAATATTGACCATAAAAATAAGCAATTTGTGTTTTATTTAATATAAATACTATTTAGAATTTTGTGTTAATCACCCAACAAAAATTAATTGGGTATAGATTTATTGTGATTTGTGTAATAAAATAATACAATAATTTTCTCTTATAATAATATGTATCCATATATTGTATACACATAAAAATTTTACCAATTGCAGAAGACACCACATTTTTTGCTCTTTCATTTGAAAATTACTTTTCCAATAATAATCAATATATGATGAGATTTTCACTGTAAAAAATTTAATGTAATTTATATTGAAAGAAGAATAATTTATGGAAGAGTATTTGGATTGAAGATATATTGTAAGATTATGTATACTATTGACCTACTCTAACCCTGCTTGATTTTAACACTAATCCACTACAAAATTTTGTATAATATCATAATCAAAAGATTGTTATATATTATCTGCGAATAGGAAATTAATTAATTTTTTGTGTATATAGAACTAATTTTGCCAGTATTGGTCGTTCTTTGCTTTTAATCTATGAACAATATCAATTTATCATCGCTATATATAGTGAAATGTTTTTGTAATCTTGTAATGAAAATTTCCTGATTCCGTCTGTTGATTTATTTATGCATATGTTTTACTATAAAATTATATATTATTATTTAATTATCATTATATTGTATTTAATTTAAATTCAATTGTGCACATTAAGAATCTTTTATTTTTTATTTATTTAAAAGAGAATTTTTCTTCATTTATATAATATTCAATTCAAACATATATAGTTTTTAAAATATAACACAAATAATATTATATTATAATTTATATTTACTTTCTCAAAAATTAAAAATAAATCAATTTTAATTGGTATATAAATAGCATTTTCTTCTTCAACTATTTCTTTATTTTTTTGTTTTAGAAAAATTTTCTTATTTCTTATCTTTTTCATAAAAGTCAAATTTGAAATTACATGTGTGTGTTTGTGATGGCATTAATCCCTCCATTTAGGCGCCACTTAATACCGATTTATGTGATTTTTCTTTTTTGTCAAAGATTATATAAATTGTAATAGAAAATAAAAATAAATTTAATATAACAAAACAAAAAAAAAGAAAAAAAAAAAAATAACATCAATAAAAAATAAAAATTTAAAGAAAAGTAAATGCCAACAAGACTATTAATATTCCATAAGTATGACTTGTTAGTGTTAATTGTATATATTATAAAAACACACACGGCATAAGATTTTATGAAAAATTTTCATTTTCCTCTATAGTTAGAGGTGTATATGTATATAAATTTCATATGTTCAATGCTCGTTTATTATATTATTTATTAAAAGATAAATTTTAGTTATATTGTATAGCATAGTATAAGAAACAAAAAAATATGAAAATTTGTTATCAAAATGTGGCGCCTAATAATTTTAAATAATTTTATTTTATTACATATTATTATAATAATTATTATTATTATTATTTTATATGACTAGGAATATTTATATATATATTATTATATATTATATGTTATTGTATATATGCACCTCTTCTACTATTAAAAAAAATATACAAACCGTTTACCACCAAACGCAAGCATATCATCACACGCACGTTTATATAAATTGACTTCAGTAAGTGGTATCATAAATTTTCTTTTAAATTAAAAAATTTTCTTTACTGGCGCTTACAAAAATTATATTATATATATATTGTTTTTCCTTTTTTCATTTCGTTCAATAAAAATTTATTTTCAGAAATAATTTTCACACGCCAATTTAAATTTTTTTTATATTTCTTTCAAATAGATTTTATAAATTACTGACCATTTATTTAATTTTGTTATTTTTTTTTTCATTCTATTTTACACTTTTTTATTAAATAATAATAATAAAAAAAAATATATTTTTAAAATATATTGTATCCACAGCCTGTGTCCGAAAAATAAACGAATTGACTTTTTAATTTATGCTGCTGTGATTGACAATTGAAAAGTATATTTATTGCGGCGATCTAGACAGTTTAATTAAATCATATTGTTCGTCCAATTTTCATTTCATTTGTAATGGTATAGTTTTTATGAAATTGCCTGGAAAATGAATAAAATGCGGTGTATATTATTTTAACTTTTTCATATAATCCGATTTTGATGACATTTTTTATACCGATTTTTTAATATAGGATTATAAGTGAAGTTTTTATGAAAATTTTTGAAAATCGGTACAGCGGTCAATTCTCTTGGTTGGTGTACTACAAGTACTGTAAGGGATTTATTCACATCTCAACCGATTTTATTGAAACTTCATAAGTTATATTTAATTAAAGACTGTAGTTATATGAACTGTGATGAACAGTACATACAGAAAGAAGTCAGTTATTCTGAACGTTTTTTGCTGGAATTTCTCAACCAATATCAATAAATATAAATATGTTTATAACAAAATAATTATACGAACATTGTCTAAAATGAATATATCAGTTATCCAAATCAGTTTCGTTAAAACCCAGTCAATTGAACCCTTTTTTATCCGATTATTTTTACTTTAATAATAGTAGTAGTTTATATAAGTGAGATTATGTAAGAACAATTCTGCCGAAAATTTATTTATTTTATTTTAGAAATGTTTTATATATAAATTAAATTATAAATATAGAGATAGACAATATAATGAATGATTGAATGGGTCAATAATAAAGTCAATAAACATAATGATAGTGTATATGTACAAATGCGATTTATAAAATATTATATGTCAATAAACTAATAAAATTGTATTTATTTTAATTACAGATGGAATACAATGTTATTGTAATTTACCAGAATGCATTGAAACACATTATATGTGTCGTGCTACAAATACATCAAATGGTGGATGTTTCTCGGAAATAACAAATACAAAATCAATTCCAAGCCGTGGATGTATTGAATTATTAAATGATGGGTAAGTTTAAAATCTTTTTTCTGTTTGACATTAAACATAATACAATTTATACGAACCATTTTTAAGATCAATTAAATTATAATAAATATTTTATTTGCAAATGAATAATAAAATTAAAGGTTGGGCAACTAATAAAAAAATAAAAAAAATAGGAGGACATATTTTTATTTTAAATTTTTTTCTATTTTGAAAAGAAAATCTAATTCATTATTTTTGATTTTTAAAAATTTTTATATACTTTTTATAAAATTCTGTGCGTGGACACACAAATAATAAATATTATGAATTATTATTATTATATTATTGTATAGGAGAGTGTGGCGGCGGTCGCGATCATTTAATTATTTTATATTTCTTTCTTTCGATAAGAATAATATTTTTTTTTGTTCCTTTAGCTTTAATGAGTATTTTAACTTTTTGCTAGCCGTACTATATTTACGCAATATAGAGAACATACACAAATACATCACAATCATGTATGTTTTTTTGCTAATATTTTATTATTAGTTACATATATATTGTTGTTGTTATGCCATTTACAAACCATAAATTATATAAATAAAAAAAATTATGACATTTCTATTTCAAAACATTATTTAATGAACATTTAAAACGAATAAATTTTAATATTTATATGAATTTTTTTTTTATGCTTCTTTTATTTCATGATAATAATCACTAATCATTTTTTGAAATATTATATTATTATACATTTTCGTTGACATTAATTATTATTATGTTAATTTTTTGGATCGTTGTGCGTGAATGTGTTTTAAATATATATTATTTATTTATTTGTTTTTTTTTTTTTTTTTTTTTTCTATTTTAAAATTTTCATATGGTTTTAATTAATTTTTGTTTCTCATTAAATATAAATTTTATTTTATATGCCAACCAGAACCAATGTTATATATTAGATAGACAAATTAATAATAATTTACTTTTCGAATTATGGTGGATTTTGTAGACTTTATTCTTCGGTTAGTGAATTTGCATGCAAAGAATAATGTATTGTTTTTCTGATTGATAATTTTGTATGAATTCTTTCAAGTTGTAATGAGCGATACTCTTTTGTAGTATAGTAAAATCCATATTGAATATAGGATCTTATTTCAGTTCGTTGGTCAATACGTTGAAAATATAAATAAATGCGTCCTGAAAATTTTGAATTGCACGATCGTTCACCTTTTTGATGAAGAAGAAGAAGATGAGCAACATGCAATCACAGTCTCAAAATCGATATTTATATTAGTATTACATTTTCTGTCTCGATGTATACAAAGGTAAATTGCTATCAAAAACCTAATACCCATCTAATGTTTGTTTTGAGCTTGTATGGTTACAACACACGGTGGCTGTATACACGACATTAATTTTAATTATAATACTAAACAACATGAATGTATCAATATACCAGTGGATTTCAATATTTTATAAATTACTTATTCAAAATTATCATTAAAAGTGTATATACAAAAACATTTATTGATACTAAATTCATGTTAATTTAATATCTGCAATGTAACTGGTTTTGATAACAAATGTTCGAAGAAGACAATGACCAGAGTCCATATAGTTGCGTATGCAATGCAATCCTTCTTCTTCTTCTTCTTTTAATTACGCATATTATAATTTTAAGACATTTACATTTTTTTTTTTTAATTTTAATTAAAATTGACATGTTCAACCTCATACAATAAACGAGAATCACCGTTTTGAAATATACTTATGATATTATATATATTAACATTAAGATATATAATTTACTTCATTTTATACAGTATATTTTCAAAATGTGGTTGGTGGTGGTTATCAATCCATATGGAAATAAAATGACACCTTTCTTCAACTTAAACATTAAAGAATTATGCAAAAAAAAAAAAAATTAAAAATAATAAAAATTATAAACCTCTGATTAATTACTGAAAAAAAGAAGATTTTTATAGTGTTGTGGTATTTGTTTTATAATGCATTTTTTCTTATTATTATTATTATTATTGGTACCCGCACATGTGTATATACGAAATGAAGCAGAAGGTTTCTCAATTTTCATCATAATTTTAATAATATATGTATATTCACAAAAGCAGTGTACGTAACAATCTTGCTCAAAATAAAGTATACGGTTTACAATTTAAAAATTTGATTTATTATTTATTATTGATCGTTAATCGTTCGTATGTAAAATAATATGAAATTTAAGGAAACATCTATATACATTGCGATAATTACAGACCAATTGATGAATTGTTATATTCTTTCACATGTGAATTAATTTACCAATTATGCAAGACTACAATGAGTTTTTGGGTAGATGCCATAGACTTCAGTTGAAGTAATTTACATGAGTTATGTTGTGAAATAACTTTGCTAGACAATAAAATGTTAACGCAATTTAATTGATTTAACATTCCCCAGTGAAATTGGTCTCTATTCTCTATCCAAAAATTATAATATTCGAAATATTTTGTATTTTTACCATTTAATATCAATCCGATATATGTGAAAGTAATTTTTTAAGTTTCCTTTGAGTGTGACTGTAAATACAATTTATTATTTATACTATATTTATAATAATATTTTATTAAAAATGGTATATTTGTATATAATATCATCAATAACTAACCATAGCACAATAATAAAAACCCAAGTGTATAATAACATTTTAATGGATTTATGCAGTCTTTTGCGGTTAATTTTTCGACATGAATATCATGAAGAAATAATATAAAAATTGTATGTACTGTGGATGGTATATAGCAAAGACTGGAGGTAAATATGGTATACACACATCTAAAAATACATAATATATTATTTTTGTAATTGAATTGAAGTCAGGGTTCGAACAAAACAAAAACATTTCTATATATACGAATTAAACAAGCGGATCCTTATTTTTTATAAAATTGTAAATTTTGTGTTGAGAATTTCTCGGAATTTTTCTCATAACCCATAAGTTATCACAAATAACTTATATGAGAAAACATTATAATAAATAAATTTCTATATCGAGAATTTACCCAAACATTATACGATTGAAAGCATAATTAAATTATATATAATGAAATATTGGTTAATTGAAATTGCACGGATGTTATACGAACCCAACCGTTTTTCCAAAGCCAGTCTATATTGTAAAGTATACACATCAGATTAATGAATACGAACCCTGGATGAAAAATGTTTGTCTTATTTATGATGTTACTTCGTTTCGATTATATTCATTTACCATTCTTATTTTATATATATAAATAAAGTATTCATACCCATTACCCATGCAAACCATAAAAATTATTGAAAGTCAAGTCAATATTCAATCATATTTTTAACTGTATTCTGATAATTTTATATTTTTTATGTTTATATAAATAACAACAAATGCAAATTATTATAATTAATATGTGTTCATAATATTATATTGTGTATAGAGAGAGTATAAAAAATGTAATTACATATAGAAATTCTATTTACATATAGTTATAGTTGGTATGGTATGATAATATTATAATGATATTCTTTGTTTAAAAACAATAAAGCAACTGTTTTAATAATATTAATAAAAATAAAGGTCATAGAGGCGCCAATTTTATCATTTATTATAATTTTTCTATAAATATAAATATTTAGTATATTCGTAATTGTAGTATTTTTATGTGTTTTATATGCTAATATATTAATAATATAAGAAAATATTATATTATAACAATAATACTATTGGGTTGGGTTTCAAATCAACTGAACAACCAATTATAATTACTGCTTCCACAGCGACAATTCGAAAAAAGAAGACCAGATTATATAATAAAAATACAAATTGAAATCAATAAAGTTCAATAATTGATTGATCAAAATAGACCAGCATTGAGAGTATATATATTTTGGAGATTTGCTATAGCATTGTTTGCATTTTAAATTTATGACGTTTGCTGCACGTATTTTTTTCAAGTCAATAAAATTTTTGATATCATTGCTTATTTGATTTGTGATTTAAGATTTGGTACATTCGCCAAAACTCATGGTTATCTCATTGTTCTTATATCGACACAACTTATCCCAATCATTATTTTTTTTTTTTTTTTTTAAGTCATATTTTGCTCCTAGTGGAGCTTTTATGTCATCTAATAAACCTTTCATTACAACCAAGTTGATAAATTACTCCGCATGGGAGTATATAACAATTTACCAATTGTGTACTGTACTGTACTGTAATTAACGAAAGAGATGTTTTCATAATACTATTATTTTTATATGGGTGATTAGCCCATCATTATTTATACAAATGGTTTTACCTTGTGAAACACTCTTCCTATTTAAGCACAAATATTACAAATTTGAAATTTTTACCATATTAATTATTTAATTATTTAATTTCTTTTAATATTTACAGTAATAATAATCAACGTCCATTATGTGACAATGAGCCTAGAAAACATACAAAACATTTAACAGCTGATCAGAATTCATATTCATTGTTTTTATGTTGCCGTGAACACAATTGTAATCATATTCATAGTATGGAACAAACACCACGTAAAAAATCTAAACCAAATATTACTGCAGAATTTGATAGGGGTAAGTTTCATTTAAATTATTATATATTTTTATTTTATATTATATTGTAGTATGGAATGATTCAAAATATATTATCCGTTCACCTTATTACGCAGTGTATTTACTAACATATTTTGCACAAAATTTTATAATTTTTATATATTATTAATTAAATTAACTAAAAAAATAATTGATATTTATTTTCAAACAACTTATACAAAAGTTTTGACAACATATATACAAATACCTCTGACTCTATTCACAATTCGCGTATACCAACGTGTATACATAATATTTCTTCAGACTATTTAACTGACTTAAAATTTAAAATTACCATCACAAAAATGTATGTATATTTTCGTTAATAAAACGATTATAATTATTATTTATTTAAATTATATATTGTATATGCAATTGATGATTGATACGAAATTCATATAAATGCGACACCGGCAGCTGTTAACTATATATATATTTAAAAAAAATTTTAATCGCAGTACAAAAAAATATAACAAGTTTTTATCATTATAAATTTTACATACATGTATAAAATATTAAATTAATAATATATTGACCACTGCGTGTCATCGAGATTCATTTGAGATGCGAGTTATTATTATATATAATTAATAAAACTTGTTCTTTATTTAAAATTATCGTATTTTTTCTATATTAATAGTATTGTTTAACACCCTATGGTGTCCGGGAAAATTTATTATTCGAAATATTCTATAACTCAAAATACATATTCAACAAGTGCTTTAAATGAATATCTTGTGTTCGTCCTGAATACAGGACGAAAACTATAAATACATATGGCTATCAACAAATGATTCAAATTACCAATAAGAAGACACAATATAATTTTTTTAAATATAAATTTATTTTTAAATAATTTTCAATTTTTTTCTTTGTCAATCTAATTTCCATATTACATTTTATATTTCATATAATCATAATACGTATATTTCGGTAATGTGTATATAAATAATAAATCCTTTTTGATATATATATATATATTCAAATGTATATGTGTTTTTTGTGATATAAATCAATATATTTATATGTAACTAACCACATGTGAAGCAATGAAAAGTAATTACAATATGGAAATGATGATATTATTAATTAAAAATTGAAAAAAATATATATTTTTTATTTGAACAATAATTCTTTTATTTTATGTCGAACCCGCTCAAGTTGTATATATTCCATCATCAAATAATTTAATCAAATTATAAAAAAAAAATCACAGCTTGATATATTTTATATAATTTTTCTTCTATAAATAAAATACAATTATAGACAAAACAACTCCATCAAATCGATATTTGAAAAATATACAAATAAAAAAAAATGTGATGGTAATAATAATAATAATAATATTTCGACAAAATCATATATTATTTTTTGAATGTCATATTTATTCACAATTTTTAGTTTTTATTATGTAATAATAATACAAAATTATTAATAAACGGATTGAATTTAATTTTACATACAAACATTTCCATTTGATCACACACGATCAAAAGCATAACTTCAAAATGGTATTGTTCAGTAGATGTACAACTTTCAAAATCTCTTTATATATTGAGCTGCAGCGACAGGGTCTGCAAAATAATTGTTACAGCTTCTCTATTTCATATATTTTCCCTAAAGCATTTTTAAATATTTGCACGGAACATTATGTATTGTTTTACATTTTTCAAGATTTGTATTTCCCAGAGAATGCCTGTTTTTTCCTTCTTTGATATTACCACAGGTTTTATCCATTGTTTTGACTGCTACTTTCAAACTTGTAATATAGTGATGAATCTATGTTTCGTTCATAGCTATAAATCGACGAACGTAATTGGTTTTATTTTTCCTAAAAAGGGTTCATTTATTTATTTATTTATTTGTTGTCGGTTTGTTAAATTATATCATATAAGATATTTTTTTTTAACATTTCTGGTATTATATCAATTTGCAGACATCAATTTTTCAAATGTGGTAAATCATCTTTGATGCATTCATCACGAACACGAACACGTTTAAATTTTAGTGCCTATTTACAATCTAATGTTTTTGAAGAGCTACTAACGAACACATTTATCATCTCTTTTCACAAAGAATTTAAACACAATATTTTCTATTTTAAAAAATAATACGTCTACATTTTAATCGCAGTTGTTTCTATATACAGATAAATTAATTGAAGTTTCACATGGGAGAAATGTATTAGATTTTATAATTCTTTTGTTACTCTATATGGATGCTTTGCTCGTTGCTCCACGAACTAATTGAACACCCCCTCGTTTATTTTCTGCACTTTAAATAGACTACTTTTTTTTTTTTTTATAGTCACTGTCTTACTGAAATTTAAATAAAATTATAAACTGTACTATAACTCTATAACTCTATATTTTAATAGTGTTAATTGAGTACTATGTTTTTCATAAAAAAATAAATTATAACTAATGCGAAAATGTGTATACTAATTAATTATTAAAATTGATAATACAATATGTGAACCAACAAAATGACCTCATCTCATCCATATATACTATACATAGTATATTAACTATATATTTATATTATAATATATATAGTTTTGTTACAATTTATTACATATTTGTTTATTTTTTTCTATATATGAGATTATTTATGATGAGAGAAGATGATGATGTTATGAAATTTGTTTTTTTCATTATTATTCCATAATATAATATTTATAGTTTTTTTGCGTCATATACAATACATGAACATTGTTGTACCATCTGAATTAACCCTATGCTTATACCATATATATTGTATATTATTATTTTATCTGCCAAGTTTTTATTGTAATCGGGATCAATCAATATTCTTCAATTAATGACACAAAATTTTGGTGCAATTAAATTTAATATTTGCATATATTTGAATTATTACTTTGTGCTTATATTTTTTAATCTATATTAAAAATATTAATAAATTTATTGCATTATTTATTATCTCTGTGCATATGGCTTATAAAAACTATAACGCATATTAAAATTTTAATTATAAGTAATAAAACTTGTTTTGATTTTCATTTTAATAATAAATTTTATTTATTTATGTGATCGCATCGTTATAAAGTTGTTTGAACTATAATGCACTATTTTATTTGTTATTGTTTCGTATACATCGACAGACCCATATAGACTATATAGACCACAGATTATCACAATTATTGTATTTATTATTTTTGTAATTGTTATTTAATGTAATTAAATAATTAAATATATTGTCAAACTTCTTCCGTATGTATGTATTTTTATATATATAAATTGAAATATTTCTATATAAAATCATTTTAAGTATACTTTTTATATATACATTTTTATCAAAAATAATCAATGATATCATTAAACAAAAAAAAAAAAAAAATTATTAATTAGTATTTAATTTAATTTCAAATTTATTATCATATTATATAAATAAATACAATAAATTCACCTATATGTGCGTTTTGTTTGTTCTACAATACAATATTGTCTAACGAAAAACGAAAAAAAAACCACAGATATCAGAAGACCCATCACTAAAATGATGTAATAATATTTAAAAATTTAAAAAAATAATAACTTTATCAATCGGTGTCTTTTTATTTAACGTGAACTTATATGTTTTGTGTTTTTTTTGCATTTATTTTTTTTTTCTTGTACACCACAACCGAAAAATATCCGAAATTGAACAAACAATTAATTAATTTTTTTTTACACAAAAATAATATTATTTATTCGAAATATTCTCCTTTTAAAAACTAAACTTTTATTTACATTGAATTGTCGTAACTTATGTTTTTGATAAACAATTATCACCATAAGCATTTCGGTATTAATTTTCACTAAATTTAAAATATTTCTTTGTTTTTTTTATAAATCCACACAATAAATTATATATACTGTCATTTAATGTTGTTGTATTTTCACTTACTGAATGAAACTTTGGCAGTTTTTTTTTTTTTTTAAATCGGTTAACAACACATAATACATCAATTAGCAGGCAATAAATATTAAAAAGTAATTTCGGTTATTTTTCGGACACACAGGACACACTATTTTATATATATTAAATTTTGCTGATATACTACAATACAAAATACACCAATATATGCCACAGTTTTGTGGATATTACACACACGCACATACCATATACTACATATATTAGAATAGATAATAATATAAATAAAATTTTAATCGAATGAAAAAATATTTATAAATAATTTTAAATAAATTATCGATTTGAAAATTAATTGTTAAATTATGTTAATTAATATACAATACATATATTTTATCTTTCAACAACTTCTCTGCGGAAAAAAAAAAATGATATTGTATTAATATATTAAGAAAATAAAAAATGATGTTTACATTTTTACAGAAGAATCTCGCTATTATAATTATAATAGGTTTTTCCACTATTTTTAATTTCCATTTTCCATACAATTTCAAGTGAAATTTTATATATTCTTTATTATTGTAATTGAAAAATTTTCTCAATGTAGTTATATTTATATCAGCAGTTACTATATAAAATATTCATATATGTAACCTTTAACCTTCTTGTTGTCAAAGCCTTGCATTGACATACGAAATGCGCTGCAATCTCTTTGCGTCTTCCATGCACTGCAAATATCTTCCAAAAACGATTCCTTCCATATCTTTCTCAGATGATACACTCATGTTGTCCCAAACGGTGCCGATGTTATCAGAAGTTATTTATTTCAAATAAAAATGTTCAACTGTATATTGTGGAATAAAATTAATATTTTATTTTAATTTTATCATTTTTTATTATTAAATTATATTTGTACATTAATTTACATATTATACGAGTATATTTATTATTATTTATTAATTTTTATAAATATTCTAGAAAATTATATACTACTACTTGTTTTCGTTGAATATACTCGTGTATATATAGATACATTCATACCTGATAATGTTATAATTATTAATAATATGTGCATGTATATGAAATGTAGATTGGTTTCATTTATAATTAATTAAAGCCATTTGTTTGAATAAAAAAAATGAAAGAATTTAATAATCAAAGTATTGATCATATTGTTCGTTAGCTATATGACTTTTTCAGAATCTATGTGGCAAATAATGAATTCCGTGTAAATTGAACTATATGTTTGAGGCCAATCTTTCATCGATTCATTTTTTTTTTCTTCAAAGGAATTGAAGTGTTGTTAGGAAGGTCAGCGATTAAAATAAGCGATAGTTAAAAATGTTGATTGATTGATTTTTTTCCGTTTAGTATTACCGAAATCGATATATATTTTCCATTTGTCAGAAAAACTTTCTTTTGGCCATGCTATAACAAATAATTCATGTGTAATTATTTTTTCGATTTGCATAGTTATTGTACAACAATTTTTATTGTATTTTAAAATTAAATCAATGACCTATATTATATAGATAGAGATTATATACTACTTTTTTCTCTAATATGACTATATTTAATTTTACATAAATAAATAAGTCATATCAATAATAAAATTATTATTATTGTTATTATTATTATTATTATTATTATTATTATTATTATTATTATTACTATTATAATTTTGTTCCTCTGTTTTATTAACTATAAAAATTATATAGTTATATATTAATTATTTTGTAATAAATATGACAATAATAAATAAACTTATAATAAACAATTGTATGTATATATTTGTTATATTCATATAGTTTGAGTAGCAGAATAATGTTACATTTTATAAACAAATTATATAACCTTTTTAAAAATGTTTATGATGTCTCGGGGTCATCGTTTATAAATAAATAAATAAATAAATAAAACAAAATGTTCCTTTATAAATTGTATAATGTAAAATGTACTTGTATAGTACAATTAGCAATAGTAATGTTTCATATGAATCATATATGATACATAAAATCATCCGTATGTTTAAAGTACAAACAATGTTATCATAATTATCGTATGTAATATGTATCGTAATACTTGCATTATAATATATATATATTATTATGTGTACGTATACATATGTCGCTTTAGATATGCTTGAAAAAGTTATTGAAGAACAATGTTCGCAATCTACAATACTATTTTGAAATAATGAAATAACACAGGGTATGAAAATTTTAATTTTCTAGTTAATTTTTATAGATAATATTTTTGTTTCCTAAAAAATGATTAAATTTTATATTTAATTTTACTTACTTACTTACTGCATGGCATTAAAACCCAACCGTATCTATCTACATCAGCTAACATTTTCCAATCCTGATCTTAAAATCGTTATCCTTTTTTCGTTGTTTGAATCGTTGCCGCCTATCTTGTCCGATTCGTGCGTAGAGTTCATATAGCTATAGTTGTTTTTCTGAAGTTGGTAGTTAACCATACGTCCTACCTAATTAATCATTCTGTAAATTCTTAGAACATTTACAGAGGTATATATTTCGCTTCTACCGAAACCAGTTATAATGGCTTTTCTATCCTAATTTATGTAATCTCAAATCTATATATGTTATTTATTTATGAAATGAAATTTTGTTAAATTCCATATTATTTTATTAAAAAAAAAAAAACGGAACTTCTAAACATCTGTATTTATCAAATTATTTGTTTTGTTCTAAAGACTATGTATAAAAACAAGTAAGTGAGTATAGTTTTGAATATAAATTATACCATATAAACGATATCTTTACTACATTGTATTTGAGTTCATTTGAAGAAATAGATTACTATAATTAATTTATCAATAAAATGCATATATTAATTTTTATATCTATAATAAAAATTAATTTTTATAATAAATAGCACGTGCTATATTAAATTATAATAAATAAAATGGCATCAACCGTACCATAAACTTTCCTATTCAATATAATAATATAAAATGTTATTTTATATATACTCTCTATAAGTCTAATACGATAATTTATGCTCGTTATTTTATATATATATACGAGTATAGTTTATTAATATATGATAATTATAATAATTTAAATTTACATATCAAAAAATATTTGAAAAATTTTCATTGGAATGCAGGATCTAAAAAAAATGCACATAACATATCTTCTTTTATATTTTATCATATTATTTATTATGTTATTGTTGTATATATATTGTTGATGCTCGCGATATAAATAAAAATGTATAAATTTATAAATATAATTTGAATAGTTCTATAGTCCATTAATTTACCATATAAAGAATATAGAATCTTAATATAATAAAAACTTATAACTATATATTCACATAAATATTATAAATAGATAATCATTAATTTGGGTTGTTGTTGTTGTTGTTGAATTTTGTTTTAATTATTTTATTTTCTTATAATAATATACTTATATATGTATAGACAAAGAACAAAATTGAATCAATATGTATAAAAAGCATCAGTAGTAGTTGAAGCGACACAAGAACAAATATAAATGTATATGTAATAATATAATAATATTAAAAATATTCTGCAATCCAAACTCACAAATCATAATATCAAATATTTAAATAAAAAATAATTCCCTCTTTCCTTCAGAACTATAATCTATATATTTTATTTATATTATACTTACTGAACGGAGATATGCTGCCACTGTCCGAAAAATAACCGAAATGATTTTCTAACATATATGAGGGATGTGGTAACATCATCTTATTGGCTGTTGATTGATGTATGTATTGTGAACCTATTTTAACAAACTCTACATCAAATTTCCATGACATGTTCTTCAATGAAAACCCAAAATACAATATGCATTAAGTGACGGTGAGATTTTTATGTGTCGATCGAAAAATTTTATATATAAAAAAACAAAGAACCACCATCTGAAAAAATATATGATTTACGTGACAGTTATATAGCAAGAAATCTTTAGCACAGATTAATGGAAATGTAACTTGGTGGTGTATACCAAAAATAACAATTCATGGAATTTTAACTTTCAATTGACATCAATTGACTGCGATGACTAAAAAATTACATTCCATTGTTGGTGTGTGCGTTAATTCCCTCAGATGATAATTTTTTATAAATCAAATATCACTTCAAACGTATTTCTTCCTCTTTTAAAGTAATTATAATTTATTATACAAATACTGATTTAATTTATTGTACGCATTATAAATGCGCGTATTTTCTATATCTTTGAGCATGTAAAGTTTCCTATATAAATATAATGTATCGTAAATTCATGTATTTCTAATTACATGGCTTGTATTTATTTTGCGTGTATACCTCAGTATGTTACACATTCTAATAGTCCCTCAATCGATGCACTTGTTAAACTGCGTTCAGTTGAGATAAAATATTATGTAAATAAAAAAAAAATAATATTTTTGTAACAATACATTAATTGTTTGGTTTTTGTCCAAAATCTATTCCGGTAATTTTTCTCGACAGAGAGTGTATATGTGTGTAAAGACGTAAAAATATACCTGCATATATTAATATAACAAGGAATAAACAATTTAACAATTTATTAAATACATATATTCAAAAGAATCTCGCATACAAAACTGGATAATCACGCAGTCACAGAGAACCAACCAAATATGAAATGATGTCTTTTTTTTTTGTACTTGTTCGAAATATTTTGTTGTATTTTTTTTTATTTTTTTTGTGATTGTGTGTGCATAGGTTAATAATATGTATAACAACGTGAATAGTAATTTGAAAATAAATATAAAAAAAAAACCATGAAATTCTTTGCTTTTTTTTTCATTTATTTTATATACTCTTCAATATTATAATATTATTGAAACGTCGTATCAAATGCGTGTATTATGCGCGAATGGAAACAAACAATAATCATTAAAAATTATAAATTATAATACATAAAATATATAATATTAATAATGCGGTATACCTATATAGGACTTATTTATAGATGTATTTTATATGTAGTTACTCGCCGTTTATATTATAATAAAACAAGCAGTATATAAAATATAAAATGTATCTTATAAAACAAACCTATATAGAATTATTAAAGTTAAATATTGTATGTATATATAAAATATAACATCCATTAAACAAGAAGAACCTGAACGAAAATCTCCAGCAGTGAAGTTTTTTTTTTATTTCTTTCTTACATTTTTTTTTTATTCTTTTTTCTTTTTTTATATTTTAATAAAACAAAAGTTATGAGACAAAAACATATATGGCATATATTTATATGCCAATAATCAACCAATATAATATTATAACTTTATAGTATTATATTATTATTTGGATGTAAAATAAAGGAACAAAACAACAAATATTGTGATCGAAAATTAAATCAATATTTATACTTCAATGATTTGTGTATGATATATATTTTTTTTGCAAATATTATGTGTTTTGCGTTGAAATCCGTTGTTGTTACATAACTTTAAATTTATGTGTATTATAAATATTTCCCATTAGAGTACTTTTTCTTCAGTAAGTGTGTGTTAATCTATAATATTTACGCGTCGCAAGTAGTTGTTATTCCGCAATTTTAGGTATTTCGATTTGAAAAATAAACTGCAACAATAATCATCACATAAAAACGTATAATGAATCCATCAGAACCACTATTTATGTATAAACATTGGTTCCGACTACAATTCAGAAAAACGAAAATATTTACTTACCAAATATCCAGCCAAATGGATGGTATACGAATTAATAAAATAATGCAATTGTGCCTGATTAATTAAATTGTCAAATAAATATAGATTTAATAAATTCTTATTTATTTTTAACTTTGTTTTTATATTATATATTGTTTGATTCCATCTGTATATTTACTGCAATTAATTATTTCTTGAATCTGATGCGCTATAGATTCTATATTCTTAATTTACATAAAATAATAAGATAGTAGGAACTAGCTATCCGCAACTTATGAATACATTCGGTTGCAAAAATATGCTATATACCCAACATATACTTACCATTAAAACTATATACTCCATACGCTAAACTAAAATGCATTAAAGTTGCGCGTAACATAAAGATGTAACCTTAAAGATGGGAAACGGCCACTATTTAATGGAAGAGTGAGAGATGGTGAAAATTTCGTATATGCATAATGGGATGAACAATTTTTATGAAGTTACTTCAAAATAATAATCCGGTTGATATTCTCCCATTGAGTTGAAAACTTCTTCACACTAATTTTGATGAAATTTTGATATTTATGTAATGTAATTATATATACGAATATTTTTGTTAGAAAATTATGATCACATGAGATTTCGTTACAAGGTTCAAGTCAACCAGTTAATTTTATTCATTTCTTTGGAAGTGCAGTATAGTATAGTACAAAAACATTTGTGTTGTTTGAGTTTAAAATAAATAATTTAGTAAAATGTATGACATGTACGTTTTATAAGTACAGCTCCACTGAATCTTTATGTTATATGTATAGGATTGTATTCCATAAAAATTCCATTCCATTCCATTTTGCTTATAGGAAAAGGGAATTATGTGAATTTAATTTAATAATTTGTCAATTTGCTAATATAATTCGATACTCCATTGAAATGTTGAATTAAACTAAATATAAATACAGACAATGCTCAGATGCTTTCTGTTCTAAAATTCTCGTATATATATAGTTTATTTTAAATATAATGAGATTTATCTGTATATTATTCATATTTAAATATAGCTGCCGTTCATATAAATATATATCATTTGACAAATTTTCATATAATTCAAATTTAAATTATAATTTAATAATCGTATTATTATATTATCTATATAAATCTAAACAAAACTCGAGTATAAGTCTATAAATATATTAATAATAATAATTAATAATAACATCTGTTCGATTATAATAATTTATCTTATATAGAGATGATATTATTTATTTATTTATTTTGCTTTTGTAATCTATCCGAAAAAAACATTTCTCTTAATTTATTGAATTATTATTCTGAATATAAAATTATATGGTAATATTTAAAATAGAAATGCAAATTGATACACACAACAACGATAACATCATCAGCAACAACAAAACTAATAATCGTATCATTGCTATTTATTCATAGAATATAACATTATTTAGTAGATGGATTTTATTTCTTTCTATCTACATATGGTATAAATATTACAATATATTATTAAATTATATATGCAATTTAAAATAAAATATAATAATTAATTATTTTATTTTTTTTTTGCTTGAAAAATATGGAAATAAGATAAAATTAAAAATTTATTTCTCACGATATTTAAATTTTAAAAGTTTTTTTTTTTTTTTTACAACTTATGGGTTAATGAAATGTTAAATTAAAATTTAAATATTTAATATAATATATTATAAAAAAAAAAAAAAAAAAAAAAAAACATACGCATCTCTGAAATCTTAACTTAGAAGAAGAAAAAAAAATTGGAAACATAAATGCAGACAGATTTTAATGACAATTAATGATAGCTTTAATTAGTTGAGTGCGATTTAGTTTTTTTTTTTTTATTTTATTTTTATAAATTACTTTAACTGATGCGGGATGATACCAGATTTGTTTGAAATCCAATTAGAAACTGTTTTTTTTTTATATATTTATTATGTGTTTTATTTCTTCTGGAATTTATTAATACAATAATATAACATTTATTTTGCTATATATTTGATTTAATTTTTCAAGAAATGTGTGTGGTTGTTGCTGGAACGGGCTTCTGTTTTTTATACTTTGCGATAAAATCATATTATTTTTTTTTTAGTTTCTTTTATACGCATAAATTATTTTATGACCTTATAATAAATATGTGCGCAGTTTAAGTAGTTATTGTATTAGATGGATATCAGTTACATTATATATTTTTTTTATTTGATCCAGAAGTTTAAAATTTGGTTATTCGTTAATTTAATATATACCAAACCATTATTTTATATATTTATAATAATTGTATAAATAATTAAGAAAAATGAACTTCTTTTTTTTAAGTATGTATTGAAGCTTATGGTATTTTATAAATAAAAATATCATTCCGATTTATGTCGTGTGTGTGTGTGTATTGTTACATTTACATCAACTATGTTTGTCTTACAAATTAATTTTCGGAATATTTTCATAAATATGAATTTATGTAAAAGGAATTTATAATTATACAACTGTCGCCGCGCGTATTCTATTTGACTTTGGATCCACCTTTGATGCTGTCCCAACAACGTTGCGTCAAAAGAGATTCTGGTTAGTCGGGTTGAAAGTAGACTACATTATGAAAAAAATATGGAAGTTCACCGAACTAGATTTTCCGGAAAATCGACTTTTATGAATTATCATCTTTTTTAATTACGGGCTATAGTTTTAACGAATTTTCATTTTTTGTTTACAGAATTGTAAACTATAATCAATTTTCAATTTTTTATAGAAGAGATTTTTAAAATTCGTTCAACCGTTCAAAAGATATGACTGATTTGCCGTTTGATTTCCTGCTGCCAGTACGGTTGATAGGAACAAGTGATGAGATAGATTTCGTATATGCGGCGGGTATGTGGTTAGATGTACTTACCAAGTGCTGTATTAAGAATTTTTTGCTACATGTAGCCATTCATTGTCATATTATAAAATTACTTTATCGTTTCTCTTGGTATATTGTGTTGCTTTTTTCCTTCAATGCACGGTTCATATTCAATTGTTTTTGGTATAACATTTTGCATTAATGGTTTCATATTGAATGTTTTAACATATCGATAGTGCATCACTATATCTTGTGATTCCCACCATATGCATAACATAATCTTCTTGCCCGCATGGATATTAAGCTTAGACGTTGATATTTATGGTTTACCTAGTTTTACACCATGACTCTTTTCGTTTTAGATTATCTATGCAAAAAACCTTTTCTTTTTTTTTTTTTCTTTTAAAGCAACATTTCACAATTCAATTTTTCTGCGTTTTTCGTCTGCTTTTTATTATGCGTGGCAGCCAACAATTATCATTTCGCTATACTATACCATCTGCGTCCCACCCGATAAGACTGTTCAATATATGTAAGAAAATACTGAAAAATTGTTTTTAATAATTGAGTGTGGTACCCGCGCGATGGCCTGTAAATTTCCAAAGTATCATTCATTGGGTTTTCGGTAAACCAAGATCAACCAAGACTTGTTCAGTTCATAAAAATGTTTCGCACAAGTTACTTATAAGTTTGCAAGTTCAAGTAAATCAACTATGTATAAACGGTTCTACTAGATTTTATCCATTGCGAATGTAATGAACATATGTGCAGAGGGAGGGTGTGGGACGGTGGTATGTATATTATATAAACTGTATCTTTTCGGCAATATAAAATAATATATTATTTAAGTAATAATTAAATAATAATTAATTTGAAAATTAATCATTATATATATTTTTTTTTTACAGAAAATGTTAGCGGTGCAAGTATATTGATAAACACTCATAATAATTATAAAATAGATAAATTAGATCCAGCATCAGCTGGCGGATCATTATCATCAAATGATTATAATAATAATAATGAATTATGGTTTCGTGCTGCAACAATTGCTGTACCAATATTTGGTGCTATAATATTATTTATTTTAATAGCATTTGCTATACGTATGTTAAAAAATGATGGAATCGATGGACATATAACAAAATTAAATGGTGGTGGTGGTAGTAGTACAAGTTCTGGCACCGGTTGTGGTGGTTTATTAGGTGGCAGTGGTCAACGTAAAATTAATTTAAATTATGAACAATGTGAACATTTACAAAATATAAAACATATGCCATTGTTAAAACAATCATCATATAATTATAATAATAATCATAATTTATTATTATCAAATGTACTTGGTGATGATAACACCGCCAATAGTAACAATAATAATAATAGTATAAATAATAATAATAGTAATAATAATAATAATAATAGTAATAGTAATAGTAATAATAATAGCAGTAGTAGTAGTAGTAGTAATTTTAGTAATAATCCAAATAATAATGGTAATAATAATAATAGTAATTTAATAAATAATAATTATAATATTAGTGATTATAAAAATGAAACACAAGCCAAAAAAAATCAATTATTATCATTGGAATATAGTTTGTTACCGCAAAGTTGTAATGATCCTAGTATTAAACCAACAAATATTGATATTGTTAATAATAGTTTTAGCAATGGCAATGGTAGTGGAATTAATAGAGCGACCACAAATGCCCACAGTTTAGTTGGTTTTGGTAATGGCATTAATTATTATCGAAATGTGAATTTAAATCAAAATTCAACAGGGCATGGTAAAGATTTTAATGATAAAAAAGTATACGAAAAAGAAGTACTAAATCCGGTAACTTATTGGGCTGGTAAAATATAATTTTTATAATATATATATATACTATAATTTAATTAAATAATATTATATATTTTTAATTATAATTTTTATTTTTATTATATATATTATTTTCTGTTTGTGTGTTGTTTTTAAGAGATTTTGTTTTTTTTTTTTTTTTTTTTTAAATTTAGCATTAATAAAATATTTTCCTTATACATATTTTTTTTACATGTTTGGAAATCAACACACACTCACACACACCCACACATACACACCTCATCAATCACACATTTTTTTTTGTATTGTAAATATCGTTTAATATTTAAGAATTTCCTTTTAATTATTTTTTATTCTAAATAATTTTAATTAAAAATTAAAAAATTTATTACAATAATTATAGAATTGCAAAAAAAGAATGTGTTAACCGACATTAACGCATTAACATAAATATTTTAAAAACTAAAACAATTAGTGCTGTTTATATACTTGAGAACACAATGAGTGCGGTGTTTTGGTCTCATTCATATGTCCTAAAATCAGGTGCATATATAGAGAATTTTAACTCATATCACAACTCTTTGTTGTATAATGAGATCCCTAAAAAAAAAACTTCTTGTGATTTTGGTTCAAAATAGAAAAATATGATCCTTTTTTTTATTGACGCTCACATAATGAATATTTCAAAAAGAACAAAATCACATTAGAAGAACCATATTAAAACGTTAAAGTGTCATGAGTTCTTCATGTAAACTTCAAATATATATAAACAATCAATAAAATGAACAAATCGGCCTTATTCACGACTTTTATTGTGTATACAAAAATTAAAACAAATAATTTAAAATAATAATAATAACTTGTAAATCTAAAAACAGAAACTAAAAAGTAACTATTTTCTTTTAAATTAAATTTTGAAAAAGTATAAGAAAATAATATGAAATGGTTTGATTATATTTATTTATGCGGTATTAAGTTAAATACTTTACTTACTTTATATCTGATGATTTTTTTTGCCTCTATTTAAGTGAATTACAACTAACTGCCGTCATTTTTGTCGTTTGGCACGTTCTCGTATCCTTTCTAACTACTTCTTAAGCGATTGCTACAGTCTAGTTGATTTAGATATAGTTTTCAATTTTCAAGAACTCCCCATAAGAAATGTTCTATGTGATATCTACAAACTAATTTAATTTTTCATACATGTAAATTACATTACTCCATTGAAATAATACCAATATAGTTTGTTTATGGAATCAAAAATTCAAATATCTATAATTTACATGGTGTTGAATGCTATTTAAGAAATTATAACAATGTTTCCATGCACACACAATGTTGTGGGGCCGAAGTACTCATAATAAGCATAATGGAATTAAAAAATACATTTATCAAACCGAATCATGAAATTGACTACCAAATGGTAAATTTTTGTATACTTGCATACGGAGTAATTTGCTTCTATATAGTTAAGCCTGTAGCATATTAAAAATATATGGTATGCCTAATTTTCTTCAGCAGAATAAATTCCAATTGATTGTCTTTAATATGAGTATATGTATATGATCTCAAATCTTAAACATTGGCTAAAATGTGTGTGTCTAATTTTTTCTAAATATAACCCAATATAAATCTATCTCATCTCCAAATTTATTTTACTTTTGCCTAAAATACAAAAATACACTGTTACACACACACACACACACACACACACACACACACACACACACACACACACATTTTCATTTATATTTTAAAACTAAATCATTTAATAAAATTTAATTATTTTATATTAAAAAAAACTAAAATAAAATTTACATAAATATATAAAAATAGTTCGGCTGTGAAAACGATGATTAAATTAGAAGGCCTTTATGTTTTTATTATTTTAATTTTTTTTTTTTTTTAAATGATTGTATATGTAACAGCAAAATTTCTAAATAATTTAATTAAAAATAATAACAAATGAGAAAATATAAAAATTATTTTGTGCTTTATATATATATATATTAAATATTATTAATGTAATATAATTGTAATATTATAGATTAAAAATTAAAATGATATCGTATTTTCAGAATAATGATAAGGATTTAAATAATAAAATAATATTAATTGTGTTGTTGCTGTTACCACCTCTATGTCTTTATCTCTCCATATATAACAAATAAAATGAAAAACTATAGTTTAATATTAAATAAACTGCCTTTAAACTGTGTGTGTTTTTGTTTTTAATAATATGAAATAAAAATTAAATTCGCAAATTTTGTAAATATAAAATGAACAAATTACAGGATACGGGATTATAACATTTAATATTTAAAGGAGATTATATTATATATATATTTATCTATTTAAATTAATTAATAAATTTTATAATAAAATAAAAATAAAAATTTTATATTATTAAAAAATTTAAAACGCCATTTGTTGCCTTCAAAATATAACGTAATGTTTTTATTTGTTATTACTTTTTTATACCATTTTAATAATTATTATATTATTAAGCAATTTAAAAAGAAAAAAAAAAAAAAGAAGAAAATAATTAAATTAAATTAAAAAAAAAACACGTCAATTATAAAATCTATAACTAAATTTAAAAAGTATGAACGAAAAAATGATAATAGTAAATGAAAATATAAATTATTTTTAAGTTTATAATCTCTTTTCATAAATTTGTATTTTGAATTAATTATTATTATTTTTTTGTTATACTTTATAACTTTTTCCGAATTATTAATTTAATTAATTCAATTTTTAATTATACTCCCACTTTTTTTTATGTAAATTTCATTTTTATCTATAACAAAACAACAACAACAACAACAACAACAATAATAATAATAATAATAATAATAATTATTATTATACAATATTTTTAATTTTATGTATAGTTTTACAATAATTATTGTTTATAATTAAGTGGTCCGCATTCGTCTCAATATCCATTCTTATATCTAATTTTTCATAGTTCGCAAACAATGCCTATTGATTTTGATTGTTTTGACAATATTTATTGGTTTCACCGTATACTACCTGTGTATTTCAAAATTGTATTTTTTCCTCCAACCGTTTATTTGTTCTTTGAAAAGGGGATCAAATATTGCATATGGAGTATCATTCGTTCAAAAAAGAGAAATAACTATTTCTGATTCTGTGTCATGCACCATATGCTTTCTATCCATACGTTAATATTGGACGTATACTAATGTTTTATACAGTTTTCACTTTACTAATGTTTTAGATCTCGTTGTAATGAATGGAATGGTTTTTTTTTAGCCCGTAGTAGCATCTATTTCCAACTGATAACCTACGGTGAATTTCCACTTCAATAATAAAATTTTCCACATTTACCAACGAAACCAAGTATACGAAAATATTACAATTTCCAAATATATTCTCAGCAATATTAACAGGTTGATTTCAAATTTCTGATGCATGCGTCCAAGTGGAGCATTTATTTCAACTAATAAACCTTTCATTACAACCAAGTTTGTAAATTACTCCGCATGCGAGTATATAACAATTTATCAATTGTGTACTGTACTGTACTGTAATTAACGAAAGATAGATGTTTTCAAAATACTATTATTTTGATATGGGTGATTAGCCCATAGTTATGTGTGTGCAGACATTGTTAATCTTTGAATAGCGTCCAACACCATATTTTCCAAGATATCCGTTTTTCTTTTTATTCCATCAAAGAACAAATGGTCACCCGCTATATTTCATGATTAATATATATAATATATATATTTCGGCGCTATGCAACTGCGCTACTGAGTGTTCCTATTTATTATATGTCAATAAATTAATGCGGAATAATAACGTTTGTGTTTGTTAAACTTAATGATTATAAATGTGGATTAACTATAAAATGAATTGAATTTTTAAAATAATATTGATCGGTGCAGATTATTATATTATTGTTTTTTAATATTCTCCGAAAATTTGATTTTTGTCAACAATTTTGAAAAACTAAATGAAATTATTTTATTTTTTTAATATAATTTAATAAAAAATATTTAATTATTTTAAGATTGCAATTAATAAAGAAAACAAAAACCTAAAAAAAAAAACAAAAAGAAACTAAAAATAATAGTGCCTAATATATATTTTTCGTGGTCCTTATATATATTTTACACATAATTATATGTTTACAATAAAATTATAATTAATTTTATTTTTATCAATTAAAATTTATAAGCAGTAAAAAATATGTGACAACAACAATTATAATAATAATAATAATAATAATAATAATAATAATAATAATAATAATAATAATAATAATAATAATAATAATAATAATAATAATAATAATAATAATAATAATAATAATAATAATAATAATAATAAAAATAATAATAATAATAATAATAATAATAATAAAAATAATACTTTTTTCATTAATGATTTTAATTCACTTTAATAATATCCGTGATATTGTCATATTTAATTTCTTTGATATTATTATTATTATTATTATTATTACTATTATTATTGGTATTATTCACAAATAAATATTAATATAAAAATTCAAAAGAAATAATATATAAAAACAACAATTTTTATTATAAATAAACGTTGATATATTAAATAAAATAAAATAGGAATAATTATCGGTTTTTTTTTAACATTTGTTTAGTGATAAAAAAAAGTTTCACCAGTTTTTGAAATTCACTATTTCCTACCGTTATGAATAGAAGTAAAAATTCATTTGAATTACGCTTAAACACATGTCTAAACAGTACTTTGAAGTTGTTAAAAACAATTACAATTTTGATCGATTTTGTTAACACACGCAGCATCCATCATGCTCTAACATTTTTCATATATTATATATATTTCGTAAATGTTCAAGCAAAATGTTATTCATATGAGATGTTTACGATGTCAGCAAACTCTCTTAACTTCACTTCCAATTCTTCATCTGTATATCTATACTATATATGTACAACAACTTTATTGCATGCACATTCCTTGTGTATAACGTACATGTGCAGGCGGTATACTTGATGAAATCACTTAAAATTATAAATTTTAAAAATAAATAAAACGTAAGGAAATTTGTTATCATATAATTTATAATATTATTTAATTTAATATATTTATATTAAATATAAAATATTTTAATTTCACTTTACAAAACTATCGATACCTCATAGTTCTAAAACATATACGTCGTATAATAAAAGGCATATATCATTTTTTGAGAAATCAATTTTTACATACAAAAAAAAAACTAACTTATCATTTTTAATGTACATAATTTGAAAATTAACAATTTCCGGTGGACATTATTTATTTGTTGTTGTCGTTCATATTATGAAACTAAAAGTTAAATTTTTCTATTGTATATATAAATATATGAATCGCACTTAAAAAGCACTTAAGTTTATAAGATATTAAATATATTTTTGTGTTATCTCTTAAATAAATATAATATATAATATAATAAAATGCGACGACTTAAGTGAAAAGGATTACTTATAAATTCTTATGCCTTTTTGTCTTTTATGTTATATAAGCGATAGGAATAAAAGATTGAATGAAAATTAAATATAAAATTATATTATACAACCACTTGATAAACAATATATTTTTTAGATTTTAGATGACATTTTAAAAAATGTTGTTTATTAAAGAAATATATGTTTGTGAAACGAAAACGACGTTGTCTCGTCGGTCGTTCATTAAAATATAGGATAGGTTTGAGAAAAACGTAAACAACATTCAAATATAAATACAAATACTTAAAGAGATAGAATATTTATTTCATTCATTTATCGATAATTTTGTAGAGGACAATAAAAATAAATATCACTTTTACTATTTATAGTAACATGATTTTTAAACGCCGTAACAATTATGTATAAATAAAACATTTAAATTTATAAATTCACTTTCAATTTAAATTAATGGACGTATATTATTTGCACTATACTTGACGCTACGAAAAAAAAAAAATAATATGATTATAGAACACATGTTAGAAATGAACAGTCTTATTCTTTCTTATTATTTATTCTATGATCTTAAAAATTAATGGTCAATTTAGTTCATGTCATTTAGTTTTATAAGTTTATTTATTAAAGAATAGTTGTATTTGTACAACTTGCTTGTACGATACAGGCTCTCTAATTTTTTAATTTCTGTATTTTCTTGTCAAATTGTAAAATTTGTCGGAATTATTGTCAGTCATCAGAGTTTTAGAAATTTTAATTATTAATTATTAATTAATATTTTATTATAAAATTATATTGATCACATAATAATATCCAAATGCAATCAAGTGAATACAATTTTATTATCCAATCACAACGTCTAAAAAAAATTGTAGGTTGAATCAAAGCAGTACTGCGTTTGAGAAAATTGAAGAAATTGTCATACATAATTTTATGTAAGTATACACACATACACACAAATAGCTAAATTTATAAATTATAATATTAAAAATAAATTAAAATATTATTAAACTTACTGATAGAAAATCTAATTGTAAAAGTATATTTTTATTATTTAGATTTTATTATAATTATCAAATAATATGTGGTACAACAAAATTAGTCAGAAATTTGAAAACACACAGTACAATTTTATTATACAACGTCACAACGTGTACAACAAATTGTAAGTCAAAGCTGAGATGGAGAAAATTGAACAAATTGTTATATTTTTATATGTAAGTATACACAAACACATATGACCAAATTCATAAAAAATAATATTAAAAATTAAAATAAAATATTACAATATTATTAAAATTACTTATAGAAAATCCAATTCTAAAGGCACAATTCTATTTTATACTCATTTTGTTATACATTTTTTGTTAATACGTGCTGGTACAACTGTTATCATTATCAAAAAATTAGCCGTTTATTTATATGATTCTATGCTGTTAAATGAAGAATTATGTCTGGTTTTGATACAATAATCCAAATTAAAAATAGAGTAAGTAGTTTAATTTGGTAATAGTTTATTTCTTAATTTATTATATTTAATTTTTATTGTATTACAATTTCTAGTGCACAAAATACTCATTCAGAGACTGATTACATATATATGCTAGTAGCGATTCACAGGTATGTATAATATATTAGTGAATTTATTTATTTATCTTTGATTCTATTTATATCCATAAATATATTTGTAGATTAGATAATATATATAGGAAGGTTTTAATCACAATCAATAAAATCATATTTGACATTTGAGAATAAACTATTTTGTTTCACAAATTACAATAGTTTTCTAATAAATTCGTTTTTTTTTCGTAAAGATGTTCTGAAGAAATTACTTTTTTTTTTATTAAGTTTATTAAAATTAATTTAAATAAATCAATTATGTTAATCAAATTATCAAACTTTGATTAAATATTTGCTTATAAAGATGTGAGTAATTGATGTTGAGACAAATCCCTTGATAATTTCCATAAACTTTGCAATTTTGTCATGTCTCATTTAATTTTAATTAATTAAATTTTTATGTTGTGAGTGTGATTAAAAAGTAATAAATATAACAATGATCTTAACATTTCACAATGTTGCTGAATGGTTCCTCCAGAAATAATACATCCAATCTACTTCGAGAAAGTTTTTGAAAAGTCTGCTCAGGCAATTCCTTTGGAAAAATTTAACGAAATATGAACTTTTTTTCTATATTAAATGTTATGTGTTAATGTTTTTTTTATGTTTTTATTAAAGGTACAAAATTAGACGATGCTGTTTGTATATATAGAAGAAAATTATGTTATTGGTGATCGTGACTATATATAGTACCTATCGGATTCAGAAATTGATACATCACTTGCAATATCAAACAAAATATTTTTATTGTGAAAATACAACCTTGTATATATAAGAATATTTTCCAATTTCTCAAATGAACATTTTTCGATGTGAAAAACCGATATGAATATTGAAATATAGTAGAATTTATTGCACGTGATGTTGCTGACATAACACCATATAGTTTTGAATATTGTGTTAAATATGTACGAACATTTGCGGAAGCATCAATTAATGTGGTCGCTAAACAACAGGTAGCACATTGTAAATTATTAATAAAACCGCAATAAATTTACGAAGTGTTGTGACAGCTATGGTGGCAAAAAATAAGGAAAAAGTTGATCTAAAATAAATAGTGAAAATGGAATCAAGATTGGTGTTCGTTATTGCCGGGTTTTGCATGATTTGCATTAGATCAAGAAAGAAGTATAAAGAAATGTTAATATAGAATTAATTCATTTGTGTAGTAAATTAATAATAATAATTTACCAAAATTGACTGCTATGATAAATAGGTACCTGATTACAACTTCAAGTTCTCACACTGCACGGCAAGGTGACTTTCATGTTATTATTTTTTATATAAATTGTAATATTTAAAAATTTATTTACTTATAATTACATTTATTTGATTTCATATAGCAAATGGTTATTCAGTTGAAAATAACAAAAATTCACCAAATTTACAGACTCAAACAAAAACGAACAACGAAAATATTTGCTGCTATAAAGAAAATAGTATTTACCTTAAAGTGTAATTTAAGATTTTATTTTATAAGTTATATTTAATAAGTTTATAGTTAAGTTAATTTAAGTTTAATTAATAAGACACAATTTACATTTTTATTATTTGATATAATGTAAACGCTAAATTTTCTGAGACAGATAGATATTCTACATAGCGAATGTTGAAAGTAGAAATTGTGCAGTTGCAATTACGCGCGGGGCATATGTTATGTACTTATATTTTTCCATGGTTAATAATTTTCAAGTGTTGTGGCTAGGGGCCGCGTTGTGTGTAATGCCTTCATTTATAATTTAATGATTGTAATAATCTGAAATATAATTTCATATATTCCGATCAGAAAAATATAGTTATCAAATGATTGAATTTTGGCAAATCATGCGATGTTCCCATCATGGGACCCCCTTGTTCTAGTTGGCTAAACTTATTGTACATCGCGTGGTTGTGCGGACTTTTGTTTAGATGTTATTCATGTTCACAGGAAGGAAAATCTAACTTGATCCACTATAAAAAGGGATGGAACTTCCTGTGTGTGAAGAGAAATTAAAATACTCTTTGTGAAATTTTTCCATTTTTATAGTTTCCCTGTGTTATCGCCGTGCTCATGATCATTGTGGGAAAAAATTGTCGGTGTCAATACGGTAAAAATGATAGCAGATAAAGACATGGTTTTTTTTTTTTTTTTAAATAGTAATTATATTAAAATTAAATATTCACAAAACATATAATAACATTTAAGTTATCATAATTTTTAAAAAAACTATTAAATTATATACGCAAAATCTATTGTGTGATGATTTAGATTTTATGTGAAAATCATCCCACAATAGATTTTGCTTATTTTTATTTAATTATCGGTATAATTATTATTTTAGTAAAGTTATCCTAAAAAAATTCCATCTCTTCAACGCACTGCTATTATATGGTTGTTGATTTTTAACTCTTATTGAAATGTTTAACACAATTGCAATTTTAATATATTCCAATATGGGTGGTTTAGTGACTTGGAATTACAGTTAATTTTTTCACTTGAAAGGATACAGATGAAAATATTAGATTGATAAAATAGTCTACATTATCCCATTTACCACGCAATCCTGTATGTTGCGCTTACTCATTATGATCTATTCACGTCTTTTTACGTTTATCTCTAAGTCATTGCTGAACGATTTTACAAACATGCTCCGAATAAATAACACATTTACATTTTCTATTTTCATGAATCGACTTTTGACACATTAATTGCATATAAATTGACATATACTAAATTGCCTTCATTGGCATTTTATTTTCTGTATTATTCAGAATTCGTATTTGAATCATGTTTAGCCCGCATTGGTATTGATTGTGCGCGCAAACAAATACAGGTATAAGTTAAAATACATTTACAATTACATGAGAGTGGTTTGTTTGAATATGTAAAGACAAACCACCTTCATGTAATATAATGTGTTTCATTCGAAGTAATCAATACTTAATATGTCCTAATTAGGATTTTAAAATATCGTCAGCAAAGTATATATTGATTAATAATTGTCACTAACACATTCTGTGTCAAGTGCGTGTTTGATTGATGGTATAACAAATAAACTATTAACTGTATTTTGCTTGTTCATTATTTTAATAGCATATAAATAAAATTAGTTTTATATTGTTCTTTTCTTCCAATGCCATGTCCTATTGCTATATAAAGAATTCCTATTGAAGTGTTATAGTTCTGAGAAGTATTGCTAACTAAAATTTTACACATTCGTATTTGATTAGATTATTATTTCACACATCATAGCTTTGTTAATGCAAAATTACAGAATATTGGTGAATTGTTACATACTCACATACGAGAGTAATTTACTAACTGGACTGTAATATTGGTTAGATGTGCACAACAATGGCACTATTATGACATGGTGGCTTAGCGTATGTCTTTGCACACGTCTCATATGGTACACTCCTAAGTTGAAAAATATTATAATGTTTTCTTTGAATTGATAAACACACACGCATCGTAACAATATATTGTTTGATACACGGGTTGAATATTTGGTTGTTTAATCAATTACAAATTTTTTTGACTCTTCGAACGCTGGTATTTGCTATGTACAACGAGTGGATGTGTGTGGATGCGTTTTATTTGTAGAAAATGTTGTACTATTGTTTCAACTTCAAAATGTTTTGTAAGGGGAGTAGAAAATCATCTAATTTAATTTGCATTAACACTACGTTATGAATAGGGGATGCGTTCCTGAAGCTGAATTTAGTAATGTATGATCTGAACGAGCCATCGGGTGTGTGTGTAATGTTGAACGTTGAACGAGTAATATTATTTGTTCGAATTTCATTTTGGTAGTCTTAATGGTGGGTAGGATCTATTGAAAAAAGAAACATACTATTTTTATGAAAATGCTATTAACGTAATGACGAAGTACAATACTTAAAACGATCAGTTTTTAATTATATCATGTCATTATATTAATAATTTACAAATTATTAAAATTATTTATTAAAAAAAAAAAAAAACAAATAAAAATCAACATTTTATTTCCACAATTGCATCATTTCATTTATAATTTTTCAGTCATTTAAATATTGGTGTAAACTCTCAGGCATGTCCAATGATTTAGTTACTCACATCCTGCAAATTATTACATGGAAAGTTAAGGTACATATAGCAGAAATTTACCTATTTCATGGTACGGGGTGTTATGGAGAATATCTATAACCTCTTAAAATTTAGAATTTTTTTTATATTGTGTCTTTTTAAATATAAGTTATAAATATAAGTAATAAAATTATGTAATAAGTAATTAGTAATTAAGAAAAATAACTAATTTAATATGGTATTTAGTGAGTAATTTTATTTCGATCAAACTAATCCAGAAGCTTGTATTTTTAATTGAAATAATAAGCGTTCTGGATAGTTGAAATAAAATTTATTATTTCCTCAATAATTTTATTGGTCTTACCTCTATTTGTGTAGTTGGACAACCAATAAAAAGATTGAGTTAATAATAGATTCGTGATAACGTATTTACAATTTATTCGTGGATTGAATTCAATTTATCTTTATATTTTAATTATATATGAGTATTTTTTTAAAATGACATTGTCAATATGTTATTTTTTCTCATATTTTTGAATTTTTAAAATTTAAATTTCGGGAATCACTTTGCCATATTATTTTAATATGTTAGAATTATAGTACGGGCATTGTCTCCTCCCAGAAAAGTGATTAAGTATACGGGCTCACATACAAAGGAATCTATGCTTTTCCATGAAACCGTTGTTAGTTGATCACGTGATCACGTATTTTTTTGTTAGATTCAGGCAAGTGTATGGCTTATAATACCCTTCAAACACCTTCGCGGAATGTTACAAATAATAATTTTCAGGCTGAAATTATTGAATTTCAACAGTAGTGTAATCATTGGGAGCTACATTATCTAACTATTGTTTTCCATCGTCAATAGGTTTTCCATGTTATGGCCGGGGTCGTGGCACTTATCAATTAGCGTTAATTGAGGCCTGGCACGCGCACGACCCTTGTTCTGGTTGCGAAACGATTATTCATGTGATTGTAGACATTCATATTCAGAGGAAGGCAAATTTGCCCTATGTAAATAGGTAAAAAACACAAATTTTAACCTTTGTATTGAATATTGGTCTACTCTCGCATGTGCAGTAATTTTGTACTCATAACCGGCGAATTATATTACATGGATAAATAAATGTTACGTTGTAGTCCCATGTGAGGACCATGTCTGATTGAAGTTGGTATGGAATCCCTATTTAAATATATATATATCAGTTCTTTAGGTCCGTTTATACCTTTTAATATCCTTCAAACACCTTCGCGGAATGTTACAAATAGTAATTTTCAGGCTGAAATTATTGAATTTCAACAGTAGTGTAATCATTGGGAGCTACATTATCTAACTATTTTTTTCCATCGTCAATAGGTTTTCCATGTTATGGCCGGGGTCGTGGCACTTATCAATTAGCGTTAATTGAGGCCTGGCACGCGCACGACCCTTGTTCTGGTTGCGAAACGATTATTCATGTGATTGTAGACATTCATATTCAGAGGAAGGCAAATTTGCCCTATGTAAATAGGTAAAAAACACAAATTTTAACCTTTGTATTGAATATTGGTCTACTCTCGCATGTGCAGTAATTTTGTACTCATAACCGGCGAATTATATTACATGGATAAATAAATGTTACGTTGTAGTCCCATGTGAGGACCATGTCTGATTGAAGTTCGTACGGAATCCCTATTTTAATATATATTATATACAATATATACCGGTTTTATTTGGTCGTCATGACCATGAATACAATCGAATCTAATTCTATACTTTGGGGTTTTGTTTTGATATCTATAATCTGTAAAAATTTTGAATTCCTTGTAGAAATTAACCTTAGTTCAATTTTTATTGTATAATTTCCACATAATCTTTACTTAGTTTTTCATATTGGTCAATTCTGTGATACAAATATAAATGATTCATGTAAACCAGTTCGAAAAAATTGAGGAGAGCTAATATTACAATTAGTAGTGACGTATTAAAGATAATTTAATGTAGGTGTGTTTGATTGCCTAATAAATTTTTTGGTTATAGTGAAATCTGTTGGCTAATAGATTGTCCAGGGGAAGCCTTAATTATTTTGCTGGGGGAAAAGTGGTGAATATATATGGTTTAGGTATGAGCTAAAAGGGGGATTCAATGTTAACTTTATTGTTGCTAGTGACATCTCTATTCGCGTAGAAAACTAAAAAAATTGATTTAAAGCTGCACTAGAATAAATAATAATTTCTTATTGACATTTGTAGTGTTTAGAAATGAAAAAAAAATAATAATATTACCACTAGCATATGATTATGTTCGCCTAATACTTCATCTCAAAAAATCATATATTTTGTTAATTTTTTTTGAATTTTTTTTTTGCATATTTATTTAGTAGTGTGTATTTGTATGTAATTTATACGCACTTATTTTGAAGCGAATATCTATCATTTCTTGACTAATTTCAATTAGATTTGGTACATAGATTTAGAATAAGATTATATATGTAATTATTAAATAGTTATTTGAAAATTAATAATTATGACATCCATTTAGTTTTACATCGATTGTATATTATTTTATTATATTAAAATTTAATATAAAATTTATTTTTCAGCTTCTAGAAAAGAAAACAATTATATTTAAGACAATTTGTAATACTTTTTTTTTTATTTTAATGTAAATATGTAATAACAATTAATATAAACAAAAAAATTCATTTAAATAGATAAACATTCGTTTTTTTAATAATTATATCCTGAAGAATATCCAATTGGAATCTGAAAAGGAAAAAAAAATTTCTCCTGATTTTTTTCTCTCGACTTTTTGCCCTGATTTGTGATTTCAGCCGAATTTTGTTTTGCCATTTTGACCGACTTAGAGGCGGAATTTTCGAGAAATTCCAACGGATTCTTGTTCGGACAATGACCCCGCGTCGTTTAAGCCTATGTTGTTTTTAACCACTTTTTCACAAGTTTTTTGTTTTGCCAATTTGACCGACTTAGAGGCGGAATTTTCGAGAAATTCCACCGGATTCTTGTTCGGACGATGACCCCGCGTCGTTTGAGCCTATGTTGTTTTTTAACCACTTTTCACAAGTTTTTTGTTTTGCCAATTTGACCGACTTAGAGGCGGAATTTTCGAGTTATCTCAACGGATTCGTGTTCGGACGATGACCCCGCGTCGTTTAAGCCTATGTTGTTTTTTAACCACTTTTTCACAAGTTTTTTGTTTTGCCAATTTGACCGACTTAGAGGCGGAATTTTCGAGTTATCTCAACGGATTCGTGTTCGGACGATGACCCCGCGTCTTTTAAGCCTATTTCCAGCCCTATTTTTTTGGACTTTTTTGACCTTCAAAAGTGTGGGTTATAACCTTATGCCGAAAAAATTTTTTTGCCCGTAGGACCTTCAGATTTTCAGGGATTGTAGAGCTTGAAAAAAAAACAGGTTCTGTCGACCTCTTTGCCGGATTTCCCTCGGGGGGCGGAGCTATGGACCTTCGAAAGTACCAAATGGGTCACTTTTGGACCCCTATAACTCCGGGAATACTCAATATTTCGCGACGAGCTTCTCACCAATGATAGTCCTCTTCATGGGCTACAAATTATATTATGGGGGTGACTTTGTATCTAGAAGGGTTTTCCAACTAGGGGTGCCCAAAGATCAGAAAATCGTTTGCAGACCAATATTCCGAGTACTGGAAAATCGGGAAATATTGGACTTTCCTAAAATCTAATGATGCAGAAATGTAAAGGAAAGTCCAAAGTTTATGCTCATATTTTTTTTGGAATTTTCCAATGGAAAATGTGGGTTTTCCAGGAACAACGAAAAACATCGATTTTTTCATGTTTTCAAATGGGAATTTCCCGGCTTTTCCAATGGAATTTTCCAATGCCCTATTTACCGCAGATAGTGGACTATATGCCACGTATTTTAAGCCCTACCACAACTCCTTAAGTCAAATAGTTTTTCCACAGTGGCTGCCCAAAGTTAGGCTTACACGGAAATTTCCAAATCTTAAATTGGTCATAAGTCGACCAATAGATTTTTCACGGAAAAAGTCCAGAAGCTTTATTGTGCGCTCTAAGATCCTCTATAAGATGGCTGTAACAAAAATTGGCTAACTAATAAATTTTTTTCGAAATCATCAAAAACCTGGTTTTCAGAAATTCCGGGAAATTTCTCCAGCCCAAAGTTGATGACTTACAAATGTCTTATATCCATAAATGGATTTAGATGATAATTGTACTGAGGGAGTGGTACTGAAAATATTTTCTAACTATTACAGTTTTCCCGGAATTTCCCGATCAAAATTAAAATTTTCCGGATTTTCCTCAAAATTTCCAGATGTCTTCGTTAGAATATTACAAACATTTTTTACCACTAGAGGACCCGATTCTATTTACACGTTTTCCCGGAATTTTCATATAACGGTTTCATATGCATGGTGAAAAATCCCGTTTTTTTTTTTACAAAAAGATAGGTCATTCAATTACCTATCATTTAAAACCAATCCCATATTCCTGCCACTTCAAACGGCTGAGCTAGGAATTTTCCCGTGCACAACATTTCTAAATTTTCAATTTTCCTGAAATTTCCCAATTATCTTAATTATAATATTAGAAGCATTTTTTACCACTAGAGGACACTGATATTTTCAGTAGTTTTCTTAGAATTTTCATTTGAAATTTTTCAAATGTATGAAAAATAATTTACTCGTCAAAGGAAAAACACAAATAAAAATATTTGTATATTTGTAAAAAAAAAAGAAGAACATTTTTAATGCAAGAGTAAAATTTAATAATAATTTTTATATGACTTTCTTGAAAAATTAAATTTACCCACGAAAACAACAAATACAAGTGATTTCTTTTTATTCAATAATTTCTTTTCCTTTCGAAATACTATAAACACCAACAACACCAACAATGTTATTTTTTGTATTGTTGTTTTTCGCATATTTTTAGACTACACAAAGGCGATATTTATATGAAGTGGTTATTATTTTGTTATGGTTGCCGGTGGACGGCATAGGATGATTTTGATATTGTGAATATTTTCCTTCACATATTTTTATAAATAAATGTTGATGTTAACCGTGGTGAAAATACAGGACGGTTCTCCATGAAGTTCTTTTTATATTAAATTGTATTTATTATCACCATCATACGGATTTTCTAAGAATATGATGCTAATAAAACATCTGTAAGTCATAAAATAAGGAAAAACATAATTTTCTCAATTGATACCTGCTGCCGCGTACGCGTGTTTCTCGATGTAACGATCGCAGTTGGAAAATGACTTCAGTTACGTGATCATTTATTATTAGTGAGAATAGTTTATTTTTGATTGTCTGCAATCTCCGGTCATTTATTACATGGAGGGTATAGCGGATTCGATGGGTTGTCGTCTTAAAATGTTTTTCATTTAAATTGCTATGGCTGGAAACTGTTAAAGAATTTTCTTACATAAAATGTACCTGCTATTGTGGTCTAGATCTTTTATTTTTGTATTTATGATAGCATTTCCTCGGCGAAATCTTCACAATAACTATCACATCCAGTTTAGATAATAGGATAATAAGATAATAATTACATTTCCCACCGAAGCTTGCAGTTACTTAAAATTAACAAAATGTTCTAGCTAGTTTGAGATTTGAATTTATTATAAAGTCCATTTCAATTTCTGATTTTTTCAACGAAATGATATAGCCATTAGATCCTCCTCAACCACAAAGGTAAACAAACTTATTTTATATTTTATTTTACAATACAATTAACAATAATTAAATAAATAAATAAATAAATAAAAATAATACACAAGATATTAAAACTGTGGCCAGTGTTACAAAACGAATTTATTTCAATAATGAAGGAATAATGAAACCCCAAAGCATGCACGTAAATCCATAAAACAAATATCGATAAAAAAAATGCTATTTGTTTTCACGAAATTCAAATTGAAAAATAAACAACTTAAAAAATTGGTAAACAATAATTATAAACAATTAATCCATGTGAAATAATTCAAGCGATATAAAATGCGTAAAATTATCGCGGGTTTAATTTATGATTTAGTTTTTATTTTATTTGTCCTTTTTTTTATTATTAGGCCTACATTTATTAAACGATACGATGGCGTTTCTTTAATAAATATTTAAAACAAATATATTTGCCATAGCATTAGATTTGGAAATAGAAATAAATACTGGCATCGATTCACAGATTGGCAATGTTTCAAATTAAATATATAAAATAAGAAAAAAAATGTGAATAAATACCTTTTTGAACAAGACATTTGTTCCAATTAATACTACAATTAATTGTCCATAATTTCGTTGCCCTCGATTAATATCTGCAATATCGAAGGACTACATGGACGGTATATTTTGAATAATTGACCGGAATATATTTAATATTATATAATTGTACTTTTACCACACGATTTTCCTCCATTTGGATATAATTTCTAAATAAGTAAAGTTAAATAAAATATTTATAATTAACTAAATGGTGTAAGAAATATTTGTAATATTTATTAAATTTAACTTGGAATTTATGAAAATAGGTGTCTTAATTGTTAAGCGAATATTTGCGGTGGTGATAATTCATTACAATATACAACAAGGAAAGATTAATATGACAATATCCAAATGATTGGCGATCATACATATTTTCATATTAAATACATTACCTAAACGTAAAAATAGTAAGATAATGTATGCAATTTGCAAAAGAAAATATAATGTTAATTTTCTAGATATAATAGTAAAAAAAAATTGTTGCAGATACATTTCATAAAATTGTACAATTACAAATGATATAAAGAAACCAGTAACTAAAAATTTACAATTTTCTTGTGTCATATCTTGAAAATTCCTATTCGAAACATGTATCAACAACAGATAAACATCGACAATATTGTTCAAATTGAAAGTATATACTCATAGATTTCACTCTTAATATTGATATTACATTATTGACCGGGACCTAGCCAGCAATTCATTCAAAAATATAATAATATTTACATTTATTTACAATTTTCTTCATATTAGACAATAATAAACAAAACTGTTAAAAATTTGTTGACAAAAATGAAAATAAATGTCAAACAGAAAAATAAAACTAACAACTTGGAAACAACGAAGTTCTATCAAAGTTTGACAGATCAAATTTCAAAATAATTACAGACGGAGCAAACATCAATGAAGCATTATTTGAATATTCCGCCCACAGCCAATACATAAATCCTATATATTTTCTCCTTAAAACACTTCTTTTTTACCAATATATTCGATTAGTATGTCACGTGGTCGTGACATGTTACGCTGGTGCAGTGCCAGTGTCTTCATTTCTTCTTATTACATATAACCACATAGATCATAATTTTGGTTCGGTTTTCTATTTAGTTATTTACATTTTTTTTTGTTTGTGTTGTACGTATAATTATTATTCAATTATTTGTTAATTATCTAAAAAGAAAATGCCACAAGGAAAATTAAAAAATAAAAATAAATCAATTGCGAAAGCACTTACACGTCGTTCAAGTGAGTAATTTTTTGTACTTTTGTGTGTGATACTAGATCTAGATTACTTTACTGACTCGACTGGTATTCTTTAAAGTTAATTCTATAAATATTTTAACTTTTTTTCTTTAATTATATTAAAGATGCAAGGTGCTCTTCAAGTAAAAAGAAGTGCATTTCTTGAACAACAACAGTTAAAACAAATTGTATCAAAAAATGTAAATAAAACTATGGAAGAAGAATGCGAGCACTTGCAGAACAAAACACACACAAAAAAAAACGACAAATTAAAGTAAAGCTCAAGAAATTGTTGCAAAATATCATAAAGGCAATTTTATGGATACATAATACATAATATTTATTTAAAGAATGATTTACTATTTAGAGATGTTAAAGAGGTTTGTCGAATGCAGTAAATAGTAGAATACGTAAATGATTTCCAGAAAAAGAATATTTAGATAAAAAAACGTCCACACACTCCTGCTACACAATTTAAAAATTCATTAAATGATTTAATTGATATATTAATGTGTAAGGAACTATCGTATCTACGTTGTATAAAACCAAATGATGTACAAACAGCGGACACATTTGATGATAAATTAATATTACATCAAATTAAATACTTAGGTTTAATGGAAAATTTACGTGTACGACATGCTGGTTTTGCATATCGTCGTACATATGAAATGTTTTTACAACGTTATAAATGTTTAAGTAAAGAAACGTGGCCACATTATAAAAATGGTGCAGCTCGTGATGGTGTTCAAGTTTTAGCAAAAAAATGAATTTGAATTGGCAGAAAATTTATTTAAAGGTAAAAAGAAAAATTATGCTGATAGTATTGGGCCGTGGTTTATTGACGTACGTATTTCTAAACAAAGTGTGACATAAATTAACAATTTTGTAAAAACATTTGGCATAGAAAAATTAAAATATTCATAACCAGTTATACAATTTAATCGTCGCAGTTATAAACCGCGTGAATGTTTCTATCTAAATTAAGTGAAGCCACATTAATTGTTTGTATTGCCATACTAATCGAATATATTGGTAAAAAAGAAGTGTTTTAAGGAGAAAATATATAGGATTTATGTATTGGCTGTGGGCGAAATATTCAAATAATGCTTCATTGATGTTTGCTCCGTCTGTAATTATTTTGAAATTTGATCTGTCAAACTTTGATAGAACTTCGTTGTTTCCAAGTTGTTAGTTTTTTTTTTCTGTTTGACATTTATTTTCATTTTTGTCAACAAATTTTTAACAGTTTTGTTTATTATTGCTTAAGTTTGAGAAAATATGAAGAAAATTGTAAATAAATGTAAATATTATTATATTTTTGAATGAATTGCTGGCTAGGTCCCGGTCAATAATGTAATATCAATATTAAGAGTGAAATCTATGAGTATATACTTACAATTTGAACAATATTGTCGAGGTTTATCTGTTGATACATGTTTGGAATAGGAATTTTCAAGATATGACACCAAAAAATTGGAAATTTTTAGTTACTGGTTTCTTTATATCATTTGTAATTGTACAATTTTATGAAATGTATCTGCAACAATTTTTTTTTTACTATTATATCTAGAAAATTAACATTATATTTTCTTTTGCAAATTGCATACATTATCTTACTATTTTTACGTTTAGGTAATGTATTTAATATGAAAATATGTATGATCGCCAATCACTTGGATATTGTCATATTAATCTTTCCTTGTTGTATACTCTAATGAATGATCACCGCCGCAAATATTCGCTTAACAATTAAGACACCTATTTTCGTAAATTCCAAGTTAAATTTAATAAATATTATAAATATTTCTTACACCATTTAGTTAATTATAAATATTTTATTTAACTACTAATTTAGAAATTATATCCAAATGGAGGAAAATCGTGTGGTAAAAGTACAATTATATAATATTAAATATATTCCGGTCAATTATTCAAAATATACCGTCCATGTAGTCCTTCGATATTGCAGATATTAATCGAGGGCAACGAAATTATGGACAATTAATTGTAGTATTAATTGGAACAAATGTCTTGTTCAAAAAGGTATTTATTCACATTTTTTTTCTTATTTTATATATTTAATTTGAAACATTGCCAATCTGTGAATCGATGCCAGTATTTATTTCTATTTCCAAATCTAATGCTATGGCAAATATATTTGTTTTAAATATTTATTAAAGAAACGCCATCGTATCGTTTAATAAATGTAGGCCTAATAATAAAAAAAAGGACAAATAAAATAAAAACTAAATCATAAATTAAACCCGCGATAATTTTACGCATTTTATATCGCTTGAATTATTTCACATGGATTAATTGTTTATAATTATTGTTTACCAATTTTTTAAGTTGTTTATTTTTCAATTTGAATTTCGTGAAAACAAATAGCATTTTTTTTATCGATATTTGTTTTATGGATTTACGTGCATGCTTTGGGGTTTCATTATTCCTTCATTATTGAAATAAATTCGTTTTGTAACACTGGCCACAGTTTTAATATCTTGTGTATTATTTTTATTTATTTATTTATTTATTTAATTATTGTTAATTGTATTGTAAAATAAAATATAAAATAAGTTTGTTTACCTTTGTGGTTGAGGAGGATCTAATGGCTATATCATTTCGTTGAAAAAATCAGAAATTGAAATGGACTTTATAATAAATTCAAATCTCAAACTAGCTAGAACATTTTGTTAATTTTAAGTAACTGCAAGCTTCGGTGGGAAATGTAATTATTATCTTATTATCCTATTATCTAAACTGGATGTGATAGTTATTGTGAAGATTTCGCCGAGGAAATGCTATCATAAATACAAAAATAAAAGATCTAGACCACAATAGCAGGTACATTTTATGTAAGAAAATTCTTTAACAGTTTCCAGCCATAGCAATTTAAATGAAAAACATTTTAAGACGACAACCCATCGAATCCGCTATACCCTCCATGTAATAAATGACCGGAGATTGCAGACAATCAAAAATAAACTATTCTCACTAATAATAAATGATCACGTAACTGAAGTCATTTTCCAACTGCGATCGTTACATCGAGAAACACGCGTACGCGGCAGCAGGTATCAATTGAGAAAATTATGTTTTTCCTTATTTTATGACTTACAGATGTTTTATTAGCATCATATTCTTAGAAAATCCGTATGATGGTGATAATAAATACAATTTAATATAAAAAGAACTTCATGGAGAACCGTCCTGTATTTTCACCACGGTTAACATCAACATTTATTTATAAAAATATGTGAAGGGAAATATTCACAATATCAAAATCATCCTATGCCGCCCACCGGCAACCATAACAAAATAATAACCACTTCATATAAATATCGCCTTTGTGTAGTCTAAAAATATGCGAAAAACAACAATACAAAAAATAACATTGTTGGTGTTGTTGGTGTTTATAGTATTTCGAAAGGAAAAGAAATTATTGAATAAAAAGAAATCACTTGTATTTGTTGTTTTCGTGGGTAAATTTAATTTTTCAAGAAAGTCATATAAAAATTATTATTAAATTTTACTCTTGCATTAAAAATGTTCTTCTTTTTTTTTTACAAATATACAAATATTTTTATTTGTGTTTTTCCTTTGACGAGTAAATTATTTTTCATACATTTGAAAAATTTCAAATGAAAATTCTAAGAAAACTACTGAAAATATCAGTGTCCTCTAGTGGTAAAAAATGCTTCTAATATTATAATTAAGATAATTGGGAAATTTCAGGAAAATTGAAAATTTAGAAATGTTGTGCACGGGAAAATTCCTAGCTCAGCCGTTTGAAGTGGCAGGAATATGGGATTGGTTTTAAATGATAGGTAATTGAATGACCTATCTTTTTGTAAAAAAAAAAACGGGATTTTTCACCATGCATATGAAACCGTTATATGAAAATTCCGGGAAAACGTGTAAATAGAATCGGGTCCTCTAGTGGTAAAAAATGTTTGTAATATTCTAACGAAGACATCTGGAAATTTTGAGGAAAATCCGGAAAATTTTAATTTTGATCGGGAAATTCCGGGAAAACTGTAATAGTTAGAAAATATTTTCAGTACCACTCCCTCAGTACAATTATCATCTAAATCCATTTATGGATATAAGACATTTGTAAGTCATCAACTTTGGGCTGGAGAAATTTCCCGGAATTTCTGAAAACCAGGTTTTTGATGATTTCGAAAAAAATTTATTAGTTAGCCAATTTTTGTTACAGCCATCTTATAGAGGATCTTAGAGCGCACAATAAAGCTTCTGGACTTTTTCCGTGAAAAATCTATTGGTCGACTTATGACCAATTTAAGATTTGGAAATTTCCGTGTAAGCCTAACTTTGGGCAGCCACTGTGGAAAAACTATTTGACTTAAGGAGTTGTGGTAGGGCTTAAAATACGTGGCATATAGTCCACTATCTGCGGTAAATAGGGCATTGGAAAATTCCATTGGAAAAGCCGGGAAATTCCCATTTGAAAACATGAAAAAATCGATGTTTTTCGTTGTTCCTGGAAAACCCACATTTTCCATTGGAAAATTCCAAAAAAAATATGAGCATAAACTTTGGACTTTCCTTTACATTTCTGCATCATTAGATTTTAGGAAAGTCCAATATTTCCCGATTTTCCAGTACTCGGAATATTGGTCTGCAAACGATTTTCTGATCTTTGGGCACCCCTAGTTGGAAAACCCTTCTAGATACAAAGTCACCCCCATAATATAATTTGTAGCCCATGAAGAGGACTATCATTGGTGAGAAGCTCGTCGCGAAATATTGAGTATTCCCGGAGTTATAGGGGTCCAAAAGTGACCCATTTGGTACTTTCGAAGGTCCATAGCTCCGCCCCCCGAGGGAAATCCGGCAAAGAGGTCGACAGAACCTGTTTTTTTTTCAAGCTCTACAATCCCTGAAAATCTGAAGGTCCTACGGGCAAAAAAATTTTTTCGGCATAAGGTTATAACCCACACTTTTGAAGGTCAAAAAAGTCCAAAAAAATAGGGCTGGAAATAGGCTTAAAAGACGCGGGGTCATCGTCCGAACACGAATCCGTTGAGATAACTCGAAAATTCCGCCTCTAAGTCGGTCAAATTGGCAAAACAAAAAACTTGTGAAAAAGTGGTTAAAAAACAACATAGGCTTAAACGACGCGGGGTCATCGTCCGAACACGAATCCGTTGAGATAACTCGAAAATTCCGCCTCTAAGTCGGTCAAATTGGCAAAACAAAAAACTTGTGAAAAGTGGTTAAAAAACAACATAGGCTCAAACGACGCGGGGTCATCGTCCGAACAAGAATCCGGTGGAATTTCTCGAAAATTCCGCCTCTAAGTCGGTCAAATTGGCAAAACAAAAAACTTGTGAAAAAGTGGTTAAAAACAACATAGGCTTAAACGACGCGGGGTCATTGTCCGAACAAGAATCCGTTGGAATTTCTCGAAAATTCCGCCTCTAAGTCGGTCAAAATGGCAAAACAAAATTCGGCTAAAATCACAAATCAGGGCAAAAAGTCGAGAGAAAAAAATCAGGAGAAATTTTTTTTTCCTTTTCAGATTCCAATTGGATATTCTTCAGGATATAATTATTAAAAAAACGAATGTTTATCTATTTAAATGAATTTTTTTGTTTATATTAATTGTTATTACATATTTACATTAAAATAAAAAAAAAAGTATTACAAATTGTCTTAAATATAATTGTTTTCTTTTCTAGAAGCTGAAAAATAAATTTTATATTAAATTTTAATATAATAAAATAATATACAATCGATGTAAAACTAAATGGATGTCATAATTATTAATTTTCAAATAACTATTTAATAATTACATATATAATCTTATTCTAAATCTATGTACCAAATCTAATTGAAATTAGTCAAGAAATGATAGATATTCGCTTCAAAATAAGTGCGTATAAATTACATACAATACACACTACTAAATAAATATGCAAAAAAAAAATTCAAAAAAAATTAACAAAATATATGATTTTTTGAGATGAAGTATTAGGCGAACATAATCATATGCTAGTGGTAATATTATTATTTTTTTTTCATTTCTAAACACTACAAATGTCAATAAGAAATTATTATTTATTCTAGTGCAGCTTTAAATCAATTTTTTTAGTTTTCTACGCGAATAGAGATGTCACTAGCAACAATAAAGTTAACATTGAATCCCCCTTTTAGCTCATACCTAAACCATATATATTCACCACTTTTCCCCCAGCAAAATAATTAAGGCTTCCCTTGGACAATCTATTAGCCAACAGATTTCACTATAACCAAAAAATTTATTAGGCAATCAAACACACCTACATTAAATTATCTTTAATACGTCACTACTAATTGTAATATTAGCTCTCCTCAATTTTTTCGAACTGGTTTACATGAATCATTTATATTTGTATCACAGAATTGACCAATATGAAAAACTAAGTAAAGATTATGTGGAAATTATACAATAAAAATTGAACTAAGGTTAATTTCTACAAGGAATTCAAAATTTTTACAGATTATAGATATCAAAACAAAACCCCAAAGTATAGAATTAGATTCGATTGTATTCATGGTCATGACGACCAAATAAAACCGGTATATATTGTATATAATATATATTAAAATAGGGATTCCGTACGAACTTCAATCAGACATGGTCCTCACATGGGACTACAACGTAACATTTATTTATCCATGTAATATAATTCGCCGGTTATGAGTACAAAATTACTGCACATGCGAGAGTAGACCAATATTCAATACAAAGGTTAAAATTTGTGTTTTTTACCTATTTACATAGGGCAAATTTGCCTTCCTCTGAATATGAATGTCTACAATCACATGAATAATCGTTTCGCAACCAGAACAAGGGTCGTGCGCGTGCCAGGCCTCAATTAACGCTAATTGATAAGTGCCACGACCCCGGCCATAACATGGAAAACCTATTGACGATGGAAAAAAATAGTTAGATAATGTAGCTCCCAATGATTACACTACTGTTGAAATTCAATAATTTCAGCCTGAAAATTACTATTTGTAACATTCCGCGAAGGTGTTTGAAGGATATTAAAAGGTATAAACGGACCTAAAGAACTGATATATATATATTTAAATAGGGATTCCATACCAACTTCAATCAGACATGGTCCTCACATGGGACTACAACGTAACATTTATTTATCCATGTAATATAATTCGCCGGTTATGAGTACAAAATTACTGCACATGCGAGAGTAGACCAATATTCAATACAAAGGTTAAAATTTGTGTTTTTTACCTATTTACATAGGGCAAATTTGCCTTCCTCTGAATATGAATGTCTACAATCACATGAATAATCGTTTCGCAACCAGAACAAGGGTCGTGCGCGTGCCAGGCCTCAATTAACGCTAATTGATAAGTGCCACGACCCCGGCCATAACATGGAAAACCTATTGACGATGGAAAACAATAGTTAGATAATGTAGCTCCCAATGATTACACTACTGTTGAAATTCAATAATTTCAGCCTGAAAATTATTATTTGTAACATTCCGCGAAGGTGTTTGAAGGGTATTATAAGCCATACACTTGCCTGAATCTAACAAAAAAATACGTGATCACGTGATCAACTAACAACGGTTTCATGGAAAAGCATAGATTCCTTTGTATGTGAGCCCGTATACTTAATCACTTTTCTGGGAGGAGACAATGCCCGTACTATAATTCTAACATATTAAAATAATATGGCAAAGTGATTCCCGAAATTTAAATTTTAAAAATTCAAAAATATGAGAAAAAATAACATATTGACAATGTCATTTTAAAAAAATACTCATATATAATTAAAATATAAAGATAAATTGAATTCAATCCACGAATAAATTGTAAATACGTTATCACGAATCTATTATTAACTCAATCTTTTTATTGGTTGTCCAACTACACAAATAGAGGTAAGACCAATAAAATTATTGAGGAAATAATAAATTTTATTTCAACTATCCAGAACGCTTATTATTTCAATTAAAAATACAAGCTTCTGGATTAGTTTGATCGAAATAAAATTACTCACTAAATACCATATTAAATTAGTTATTTTTCTTAATTACTAATTACTTATTACATAATTTTATTACTTATATTTATAACTTATATTTAAAAAGACACAATATAAAAAAAATTCTAAATTTTAAGAGGTTATAGATATTCTCCATAACACCCCGTACCATGAAATAGGTAAATTTCTGCTATATGTACCTTAACTTTCCATGTAATAATTTGCAGGATGTGAGTAACTAAATCATTGGACATGCCTGAGAGTTTACACCAATATTTAAATGACTGAAAAATTATAAATGAAATGATGCAATTGTGGAAAGAAAATGTTGATTTTTATTTGTTTTTTTTTTTTTTTTAATAAATAATTTTAATAATTTGTAAATTATTAATATAATGACATGATATAATTAAAAACTGATCGTTTTAAGTATTGTACTTCGTCATTACGTTAATAGCATTTTCATAAAAATAGTATGTTTCTTTTTTCAATAGATCCTACCCACCATTAAGACTACCAAAATGAAATTCGAACAAATAATATTACTCGTTCAACGTTCAACATTACACACACACCCGATGGCTCGTTCAGATCATACATTACTAAATTCAGCTTCAGGAACGCATCCCCTATTCATAACGCATCCCCTATTCATAACGTATTCAAATTAAATTAGATGATTTTCTACTCCCCTTACAAAAAATTTTGAAGTTGAAACAATAGTACAATATTTTCTACAAATAAAACGCATCCACGCACATCCACTCGTTGTACATAGCAAATACCAGCGTTCGAAGAGTCAAAAAAATTTGTAATTGATTAAACAACCAAATATTCAACCCGTGTATCAAACAATATATTGTTACGATGCGTGTGTGTTTATCAATTCAAAGAAAACATTATAATATTTTTCAACTTAGGAGTGTACCATATGAGACGTGTGCAAAGACATACGCTAAGCCACCATGTCATAATAGTGCCATTGTTGTGCACATCTAACCAATATTACAGTCCAGTTAGTAAATTACTCTCGTATGTGAGTATGTAACAATTCACCAATATTTTGTAATTTTGCATTAACAAAGCTATGATGTGTGAAATAATAATCTAATCAAATACGAATGTGTAAAATTTTAGTTAGCAATACTTCTCAGAACGATAACACTTCAATAGGAATTTTTTATATAGCAATAGGACATGGCATTGGAAGAAAAGAACAATATAAAACTAATTTTATTTATATGCTATTAAAATAATGAACAAGCAAAATACAGTTAATAGTTTATTTGTTATACGATCAATCAAACACGCACTTGACACAGAATGTGTTAGTGACAATTATTAATCAATATATACTTTGCTGACGATATTTTAATATCCTAATTAGGACATATTAAGTATTGATTACTTCGAATGAAACACATTATATTACATGAAGGTGGTTTGTCTTTACATATTCAAACAAACCACTCTCATGTAATTGTAAATGTATTTTAACTTATACCTGTATTTGTTTGCGCGCACAATCAATACCAATGCGGACTAAACATGATTCAAATACGAATTCCGTATAATACAGAAAATAGAATGCCAATGAAGGCAATTTAGTATATGTCAATGTATATGCAATTTATGTGTCAAAAGTCGATTCATGAAAATAGAAAATGTAAATGTGTTATTTATTCGGAGCATGTTTGTAAAATCGTTCAGCAATGACTTAGAGATAAACGTAAAAAGACGTGAATAGATCATAATGAGTAAGCGCAACAGACAGGATTGCGTGGTAAATGGGATAATGTAGACTATTTTATCAATCTAATATTTTCATCTGTATCCTTTCAAGTGAAAAAATTAACTGTAATTCCAAGTCACTAAACCACCCATATTGGAATATATTAAAATTGCAATTGTGTTAAACATTTCAATAAGAGTTAAAAATCAACAACCATATAATAGCAGTGCGTTGAAGAGATGGAATTTTTTTAGGATAACTTTACAAAAATAATAATTATACCGATAATTAAATAAAAATAAGCAAAATCTATTGTGTGATGATTTTCACATAAAATCTAAATCATCACACAATAGATTTTGCGTATATAATTTAATAGTTTTTTTAAAAATTATGATAACTTAAATGTTATTATATGTTTTGTGAATATTTAATTTTAATATAATTACTATTTAAAAAAAAAAAAAAAACCATGTCTTTATCTGCTATCATTTTTACCGTATTGACACCGACAATTTTTTCCCACAATGATCATGAGCACGGCGATAACACAGGGAAACTATAAAAATGGAAAAATTTCACAAAGAGTATTTTAATTTCTCTTCACACACAGGAAGTTCCATCCCTTTTTATAGTGGATCAAGTTAGATTTTCCTTCCTGTGAACATGAATAACATCTAAACAAAAGTCCGCACAACCACGCGATGTACAATAAGTTTAGCCAACTAGAACAAGGGGGTCCCATGATGGGAACATCGCATGATTTGCCAAAATTCAATCATTTGATAACTATATTTTTCTGATCGGAATATATGAAATTATATTTCAGATTATTACAATCATTAAATTATAAATGAAGGCATTACACACAACGCGGCCCCTAGCCACAACACTTGAAAATTATTAACCATGGAAAAATATAAGTACATAACATATGCCCCGCGCGTAATTGCAACTGCACAATTTCTACTTTCAACATTCGCTATGTAGAATATCTATCTGTCTCAGAAAATTTAGCGTTTACATTATATCAAATAATAAAAATGTAAATTGTGTCTTATTAATTAAACTTAAATTAACTTAACTATAAACTTATTAAATATAACTTATAAAATAAAATCTTAAATTACACTTTAAGGTAAATACTATTTTCTTTATAGCAGCAAATATTTTCGTTGTTCGTTTTTGTTTGAGTCTGTAAATTTGTTGAATTTTTGTTATTTTCAACTGAATAACCATTTGCTATATGAAATCAAATAAATGTAATTATAAGTAAATAAATTTTTAAATATTACAATTTATATAAAAAATAATAACATGAAAGTCACCTTGCCGTGCAGTGTGAGAACTTGAAGTTGTAATCAGGTACCTATTTATCATAGCAGTCAATTTTGGTAAATTATTATTATTAATTTACTACACAAATGAATTAATTCTATATTAACATTTCTTTATACTTCTTTCTTGATCTAATGCAAATCATGCAAAACCCGGTAATAACGAACACCAATCTTGATTCCATTTTCACTATTTATTTTAGATCAACTTTTTCCTTATTTTTTGCCACCATAGCTGTCACAACACTTCGTAAATTTATTGCGGTTTTATTAATAATTTACAATGTGCTACCTGTTGTTTAGCGACCACATTAATTGATGCTTCCGCAAATGTTCGTACATATTTAACACAATATTCAAAACTATATGGTGTTATGTCAGCAACATCACGTGCAATAAATTCTACTATATTTCAATATTCATATCGGTTTTTCACATCGAAAAATGTTCATTTGAGAAATTGGAAAATATTCTTATATACAAGGTTGTATTTTCACAATAAAAATATTTTGTTTGATATTGCAAGTGATGTATCAATTTCTGAATCCGATAGGTACTATATATAGTCACGATCACCAATAACATAATTTTCTTCTATATATACAAACAGCATCCTCTAATTTTGTACCTTTAATAAAAACATAAAAAAAACATTAACACATAACATTTAATATAGAAAAAAAGTTCATATTTCGTTAAATTTTTCCAAAGGAATTGCCTGAGCAGACTTTTCAAAAACTTTCTCGAAGTAGATTGGATGTATTATTTCTGGAGGAACCATTCAGCAACATTGTGAAATGTTAAGATCATTGTGATATTTATTACTTTTTAATCACACTCACAACATAAAAATTTAATTAATTAAAATTAGATGAGACATGACAAAATTGCAAAGTTTATGGAAATTATCAAGGGATTTGTCTCAACATCAATTACTCACATCTTTATAAGCAAATATTTAATCAAAGTTTGATAATTTGATTAACATAATTGATTTATTTAAATTAATTTTAATAAACTTAATAAAAAAAAAAGTAATTTCTTCAGAACATCTTTACGAAAAAAAAAACGAATTTATTAGAAAACTATTGTAATTTGTGAAACAAAATAGTTTATTCTCAAATGTCAAATATGATTTTATTGATTGTGATTAAAACCTTCCTATATATATTATCTAATCTACAAATATATTTATGGATATAAATAGAATCAAAGATAAATAAATAAATTCACTAATATATTATACATACCTGTGAATCGCTACTAGCATATATATGTAATCAGTCTCTGAATGAGTATTTTGTGCACTAGAAATTGTAATACAATAAAAATTAAATATAATAAATTAAGAAATAAACTATTACCAAATTAAACTACTTACTCTATTTTTAATTTGGATTATTGTATCAAAACCAGACATAATTCTTCATTTAGCAGCATAGAATCATATAAATAAATGGCTAATTTTTTGATAATGATAACAGTTGTACCAGCACGTATTAACAAAATGAGTATAAAAAAGAATTGTGCCTTTAGAATTGGATTTTCTATAAGTAATTTTAATAATATTGTAATATTTTATTTTAATTTTTAATATTATTTTTTATGAATTTGGTCATATGTGTTTGTGTATACTTTCATATAAAAATATAACAATTTGTTAAATTTTCTCCATCTCAGCTTTGACCCAGCTTACAATTTGTTGTACACGTTGTATAATAAAATTGTACTGTGCCGACTTTTTCACTTGGACATAAATCAATTGGCAATTAATTACAGGTAACCTATGAATAAAATAGAAATGTATAAATATAAATATCAAACAATACTTTAAAAGCTCTGTGATAAATAAGTTCCATTATAAGAGCGATGGTATATTTTCATATATTTTTACTTCTTAAAAGCGACTGACGCAAAACTCACACAACAGATCATTGTAGTTAGCCAATTATCCATTTATTCGTTTATATATGTGCGTTTGGAATCAAAAAGTAATAATATTTTTGAAAATATGGTGTTGGACGCTATTCAGCAGAGATTAAAAATGTCTTCATATATAACGTCATATGGGGCAAAATTCATTCATAAGAATAACAGAATTAATAAAATATATCTGTAGCAATAGATAATTGAAGACCAATTTGTGAATTGTTATATATACTCACATACAAACTTGATTGCAATGTTTGCTTAAATTATGCCGGCGTAAAGCAAGGAGCATATTATTGTTGGATGCAGACTAGTAATATGTCTTACAACCTCACCTACACCGCACCTATCATCATACAATAATTGTTAATTTATTTAAAGTAATAATTATAATATAATTATTTAAAAATAATATTTCAGGGAATATCGAATCAGACTACTACTTGAATTCTTTTTCGTTTCCGAGTGGAACATATGGACATAACTATCTGTCTGTCATTGCAGTTAAGTTGGTAAATTACTTCGTACGCAAGGTATATAAAAATTGGTCTGTATTTATGTTTCGACAGATGCTTTTTATTAATTCCATTATTCTTATGAGTGTAATCGCCCGCATAGCATTGTGTATGGGGGAAACATTGTTAATCTCTGAATACCGGTCGTCCAACACATTTTATTCACATTATGATTTCATAAACGAACACATGATAATTCAGTTTGTTTCATATCAATACTGACATACTACGCTGAACTGAACCATTTTTTTTATAGAATATTTAATTAACACTCTTCTTTTTTTTTTAATATTTATTTATTTATTCGTTTTTTATGTTTTTATGTTTTTTTTACTTATTCGTTCTTTTATTTTCTTTTTTTTTAAATATTATTTTTATTTAATTTAATTGTTTTTTTTTTTATCTTTTTAATAATTAAAATTATGCAACATCGAGAGCATTTAAAAACACAGTGTGTAAACTATTATCTGCCAAGAAAACTTTTCTACATAATTTATAATATATTATTTATAATTGTATAGTTTTTTATTCGAGCGTGTGTATATATTTTATCGCCATACGCATAATAATTTTGTAATTTAAACGTACGAGTGTTAGTGTGTATGTGTGTGTGTGTATATGAGTATGTTATTTTTAATATTTTTAATGAATTAGTTTTATTTTTTTATTAATATAATTGTTAATTAATGTTTGTTTTTTTTTTTTTAATTTTGTAAAAAGAAATTGTTTGTTTGTAAAATGTTAAAATAAATAGTTCTATCTACGGATGAATTTTTTTCATTTATTTTTAAATTTTATGTTATTCTATTTGTTTTTGTTTTTTTTTTTTTTATCACTTAAAATAAATATATTTTATTATTTATTTATTTTATTTTTTTTTTATACAAAATACAATTTCTTTATTTAAAAACACAATTTTAACAAAGCTGCGCGCGCCAGAAAACAAAAAATATTATAATAATATTAATATATTTTAGTTTTTTAATTATTAAATGTTACAATAATTCCGCAGTATTATAAAAAAATACAATATAGCGAATGGAATTTTTAATATAATAATAATATTAAATTATTTTTATTGTTAAGACATTCATATACTCGCATTGATAGTACTAACTTTGAATAATTTTTAATGTTTTTTGTTTCATAGTTTATAAATTCGAATGATTTTTTTTTATTTTATTTTCTTTTCAAATATATATATAATATACGAAATAAAAATATATTTTAATTTATTTAATAATAATTAAAAATTGATAATTTCAAAAGAAAAACGTTTTTTTTTATTTTTAATTCTTTTCAATAACTTTGCAGCCGCCGCTATTCTTCGCTTTTTTTTTTTTTTTTTTTTTTGTTTTGAATGAATATAATATTTTATTTTATTTTATATAAATTATGGCAGTTAATTTTTGTATTTAAAATATTTATTTAAATATGTATCCTCCTCCAAATATTTAGTTATTATTTATTATTAATATAGAGTTAAAAATATGTATATTTAATTTATAGTGTATGTGTGTTAATATATGAAAATGTAATTAATTTAAAAATATTATTAATATATAATTACGTTTGTTATTGGTAATAATTTATTATATGGTAGAATAAAAAAATGCTGACTTTAAAAAAATATTTATAATTAACATATATTTTTTTTTTTTATATTAATATTTGAAAATTTCGGTTATTCATTTTTAATGTATAAATTAAATGTTTATTGTTTGTAAACTATTGGTTATTTTAAATAGAGCGAGAGTGGTGTGGGGGAGGGAGGGTGTGGGAGTTTTTTTTACGGACGAAAATAAAAATCAATAAAAAATAATGTTTTTTGATTTTTCTATTAAATGGAAAATATATAATTTCAATTTAAAAAAAATATTATTGTTTATATTTTTCGAATTTTCTGCGTATATGCCGAAAAAAATTAAAGAAAAATATTATTGATTTATCGGTTATTATTTATGTTGTTGTAATTTTGTATTTTAAATTGTGGAAAAATATATATTTTTAAATGTGTTTTATTGTATTTTTTTTTGGGTAATTGTTTCATTTTAATTTTATCCGCGAAGTAAGTATCCAAAATATATATGTGAATTTATTTTTATTTTTTTTTTTTATTTAATTTTTGATTTATAATTGTTTTTTTTTTTTAATTGCAATTGTTTTTATTATTTTTTTCTGTCTATTTTTATCGCAAATGTGTACTCATTGTTATAATTTTGTTTGGTATTTTTTCAATATAATTATTATTTTATTTATTATTAATTTTATATTTTCAATGTTATGCATAAATATTTTTCTATTATTTATTTTTTTATTGGTTAAAATTGATATTTTAAAATATTCAAGAAAATAAAAGTTTATACGTGAACTAAAATTCATTTGTGTATACAATAAATAATTGCATAATAATTACTGATTTTGTTTAAAAAAATATCTTAAGATGTTTAAATTTAAATTGAATGCACGATTTTGTGTGTGGGGAAGAGCTGTAATAAGAAGATTTGTCCATAACAATACATCATCAATCACAGAAAAAAAATTGTTGCGATGATAAACATTACAGAACATCGTCGCTCAAAACACTATATTATCAAAAATAATCGTTTTTATAATTTCATTCATAATGACACAACGTATAAAAAAAAAAAAAAGTATCGCATCATTTTTCAAAATATTGGAAGGAATAGTAATGATAGGAAAACAACCATAGAAAAATCTCATGCTAATGAAATCGTGAAATACCGGCTTCATTTTCTTAAAAAAGTACATGTGAAATTTCTCCGTATACTGGGATTTTTTCAGTTGCGTTCGTTTATGCCATGGGATAAAAAAAAAACGGATATCTTTGAAAATATATACTACATAGTGTTTGACATTATATTATCAACTTGAGGTAATTTTAAATTTATAAAAGTCAGCTCGTTAATTTTAATATAACATCAATTAATTAAAATTTAAGAATATTTTTTTTTTAAACAAAATCATTTCCAAAATGTAGCCAAATTTTATTTTATTTATTATATACAACTTTCTGTCCGAAACATAACCGACATGGATCGAAATATTCTTCCTCTCATTTTTTAATACAATTGAATTGTCCGTCGATGATGCACTAAAAAAACAAAACTTCGATTTTTGATACGAAATTATCAACGTAAGTGATTTTAATCACTTGAAATCCTTCTTTTTATTGTTTACAAATTTTAAATCAAAATTTAATGTTGGTCCTTTTGTTCAGCATACATCTTTCGACCCACACAACACAAAAGTTACTTAATATGTTTTTTATTTTCGTCATGAACGGCAGTTTAACAATTATAAATGTCGTTACACCAGATCCATAGAAAGTCATTACGGTTAGTTTTCGTACAGAGGAAGCATACGTTCAAATCTTATAATTATAAAAATTGTTAACTATATATTAATATATATATATATACGTCATTTTTAATCATATATATATATTTTATCAATTTTATACATAATAATATATTAATTAATTACTTGATTAAAAAAGATGTTAGCAAGTATATAGAAAAAGGATGATGTTTCTCACATACAGTAATAATAATATATTATAATTATATATTGCTATATGTGTCAGTGTGTATATTTTATTAGTATAAGATATTTCAACAAAAACTATTAAGTAATATTTACTTTTTTTAAATTCTCTAAAATTAATTAATAAAAAAAACAATGAAACATTTATGGAAACATTTTGGTGTGTATCTCTAAATATATATATAATATAATAAATTATTTTATATATACCATTACAGAGAGTAATAATCAGAAGGAGTTTTATTTTTTATTATCAAAGGTAAATTTAACTATTTTTTTTTTATTCTTAACATAACTTTTTCTTTGGTGTGCATGTGTGTGTGTGTGTGTATGTGTATATAAAGTAAGGGATCGCACAATAATTCTTTCAATATCATTTCTTAGAAAACTCTTTCTGTTATTAACTCCATTATTATTATATATTATTATTATTATTATTATACAATTAAGTATAATTTATTTACATTGATATTGAATTTAATTTAAAATATGTGTCTATACCATACAAAATTATAATGATTTGTATATTATTTCAAATAAATATATAATATTAATGTATATACTATACTAAAGTATCTGTTATGTATAATTATGATTCGGTTACATTAAATAATTATGTATGTATATTTGTCTATTTCTATAAAATAATAATTAAAAAGAATATAAATCAATTTAAAAATACAATAAATCCTGAAAATTATATACATATATCGAATATATATATATTTGTTTCAATTCACCTCACACAAAATATATTTAAATTAAATTCTTTTACTCGCTTTTTTTATTCATTATTGTTAATATATTAAATATTGCACTCTAAATCAGTCGCTGTACACTACGAACACATCAAAAATAAATAGCTGTCTACTATTTCCATTAAATACCGCTTAAAAAAAATTAATTTCTTTAACATCCATCAATCCACCAACATTATCTTTATTATTATTTATTTCCTTTTTATCACAGACACAGACCCGAAATAATTTTCATTCTTTGTATATAAATTTCGTTAAGCAGAAATTGTTCAATTCGTACTTTTACCTATACACGCATTCACAAACATATTGTTTTAGTTTCTTTATTATCATTATTATTATTATTATTATTATTAAACGTAACATTTTCCTCTATATTATTCATTCATTACTGAAAAATATTTAAAAATTGATTTATATTCTTTTTATTAATATAAAATTGTAAATGGTGCGCATGTAAATTAAGTTTTAATAATTATAATTATTTCTATTTATTATAAATGTTGTGTTTGTGTGTGTGTGTGTATGTGTATAAATATCTTCTGTTTGGAAAGGAGTAATATATTTGAGGCGTGCCAAATTGAGAAATCTGTACGATATCCTAAAATTGATTTGATATACTGTTGAAGACTTATTTAATGATACTTTAATAAATAATTTATGAAATAAAATCTGGGAAAATCGACTTTATTATGATTTTTGAAATAATTACCAAATTAATAGTAATGGTTTTCTATCGATTTTGTTACAGATGCTGCAGAAAATATAATATAATATTATCAATTGTCGCTACAATTAACATAAAAGAGATATATTTATTTATAGAAAATCGGTTTTATATTTTATCTTTTTTGCTTCTATAAAATGAATCGGTATATTATTTCAATAACTGGTAAAAAAAAAAAAAATTGGAATTTACATCAAAGATTTTCCACAAAAATTTAGTTCGCTAAGGGGAGTATTTTTTTCAATAAATTATTTCTTAACATATAATAAATGCCTTCCAAAATAATTTGATTATTCAAAGGTTACGAACACATCTTTTTCGCGGCACGTCTCATCAGGGAAAAATGTATACATAAATATTAGGAATTACTACACTATAATATATTTATATTTTATTATAACGTAAAAATGAATTGTAATATGGCAATGATATTTAACTATTTAATATTAATAAATAAATAATTAATATTTCAATTCTCGTTTTTTTTTTTCTTTTTTTGTTATCTATGCACAACTTTAGAAAACTTTATATTTTTGATCGTTTCATGGTATATTGTCTGTGGTATTGTATAGAAGCACTTTTTACTACAGAAAATTCCCGTATTTACACTTGAAGGTCGACTAACTAATCCGTATATGGAACTATGTGAACAAAATTGATTGCTGATGAAGGTGATGGATTATGTGGACCATCTACGAAACATTCAAGTTGGTATATTATTCCGCATTTTTTAATTCAATTAATTTTTCTTTCTCAAACTAGGCAGTAAAAAAAACATTATCAGTTTTTTAATTGAATTTTTAAGAAACGATCAAATTTCTTCAATAGAAGGAGTATAAAATATATAATTTATTTAAGTGTTTCAACAATTAAATAATCAAATATCATTACACTTAAAAACAAAAAGGTAAATTATTATATATCGGTATTGGTATTAAATATATTGTAGGTAGATAATTTAGTAAAAAGATTTTTTTTTTTAAATTTATTAAATAATTATATAATTTTAGCGTATATGTGTTTTTTTTTTTAGTTAAGAGTTAGTAAAATGTATAAAATAAAATTCGCACAATTATGTTATGAAGAATAGAGAACATATAAACTGTATTGTTTGAGAAAGACTTGAAATTAATTATACCATATTATTACAAATTTTATTGTAATAGTTAATTACAATTACATATAGTTATTAATTTATTTTCGATATTTTCTCAATTTAATTTTAAGCATCGTTTTATAGGTTATATTAATGTATATCTTTTAAATTGCGTTAATTTTAATTTAAATATTTTTCAATTTTCAAATATTTGTATTATTCTATAGTATGTTATTGATGACTCACGAATGTTAAGCATTTTATTAATTTAAATTCATATAAATCTATAATTATAGAAATTAAAATTTACCCTATTTTATTTTTAAAGCAAAACATATACAATTATGAATTTATAAAAAAATAATGATTAAAAGAAGAATGTGAAATATTTATACATTGCGTGGAAGTTGGTTGGTCGGTCGGTCGGTCGGTCGGATCGGGAAGGAGTGAATTCTAATTTAATGTTATTCTAAAAATAAATATAATAATCTAATTTCAGATTCAAAATAAATCTTAGGCTGCGTTTAGCACCTTTTAACCACAACGAAATGAATTCTTTAAAATATTTGAAGAAAATAAAATAAATAAAATTAATCTTTTAAAATTTTAAAGCGTTCACTTTCATATGTTGCTGCATGTACTTCAAGTTCATATAAATTTTAAATATCTTTTTTTTTTTTTATTTATTTACAAATTTGAATGATTATTTTGTTATTTTATTATTATTTAATTGTAAAATAATAAAACCTAATAAGTGTTTGCCCAGTGTAAATTTTAAAAACAAAAAAAAAATTGCATAACCACTGGCGGTTTATTTATAAATTTGATATTTTAATATTTTGAATACATATAAAATCTAAAAAAAAAAAGTTAAATATGTAATTTTCTTTTTTTTTATTTTATAATAAAAATAAAATAGAGTATGAAAAATAATTTTAAATAATAAACAATTAAAATTTTCAGCCTCATTATGATTTGTTTTTGTTTTTTTTTTCATTTTAATTAATATATGTACAATAATGAAAAAATAATAATACCGAATAAAAATGAAGTGGTTTAAAATTATTCTTATTTTCTTCCGATACTGACAAAAAAAAAAAAAAAACTATAAATTAAAAATTATTAAACCTTTTAACAAAAATATACCCACACAGACACAGAGTACACATTACTTTGATCAAAATGTATCAAAAAAAAAACCGGTTAAATAAAACAATTTATTATTACATCGCAATCAAAAGGCGATAATGTAAAAATTAATTTCTTGAATTTATCACAATACATTAAAGGTGAATGAAAATAAATCAAGAGATATGGTTATTTATAACAAGAGCGTATTCAATAAAATTGAGTTAACCAATGTGATTGTATAATAAAATTTCTATTATATTTGTTGTAAATGTAAAAAATTTTTGTATAATTTTTTAATAAAATTTTTCCATGATTTGATCACCATTAAATTATTTTGTCTTTATTTTTTACAATGGTACAACTAACATATAATATTAATTAGGTTCACATTTAATAAAGCAATAGTTACTTTAAAAAACTTTTAAAGTGTTACAAGAAAAAAAAAAAAACCAACATGAAACACGTTTCAATGCATAAAATATTCCATCAAGCAAATTTGTTTTTCACTGCATTTTAATGGAATCATTTTCTTTACTAACAAAATAAAACCACATGAAAATGTTTTTGCACTTTGTTTAAATTAGCGAGTATCATTACTTTTTGATCACAAATAGCATACGCAATCGTTGGTGTGGATATATTTTTATAATTTTATGTACATGCAATATTTTTTTAATAAGATTAAATTAACTAATTTATAATTTATTTTTTTTATATACTTTGTCTTGGTCTAAAAAAAAAAAAAAAAACCACAATAAAATAATTTGGAAGGAGCAAATAAAATTTTTGTGTTGTGTTGTTGTTGTATGTGTAATTTTACAAAATGGATTCATTTTTAAAACATAAGAAATTAAAATTAAAGAAAAAATAATAAAATTATAAAAATAATTGCAATTTACCTTCCATATAACTTTTAACATCTTTTTTGGGGTTTAATTAATATACTTATAGTAATTAATAACTTTAATTTATATTTTTTTTAATTTATTAAATTAGAAATCACATTATACGCACATCGACAAACTCAGATAAAATGAAAACTCTACAAAGTACACGAACACGAAAGCGAACCCATAACGACGAAACGAAAACCAAAAACGAAACAAACATCGCATGAATATTTATGTTGACATATATCGCCTTTGTTTATGCGCACAAATTTCGATCTGATGTAAATGATAGATCGGATTAAATTTTTCTTATAAAAAAAGCTAACAAATTATTAAATATAATGAATTGAAATGTATAATAAATACAAGAGAAAAAACCTTAATATTATATTGTAGAATTTATATCTATATAATTATGAGACAATATACGAACTGCATTACACCCCACACCTACATTTATATATTATAATGTTCTCTAACATAATTTTTCATTTATTTTTTCTTAACAAATACACTTATTTTATGTGTCTATTACCTATCCAGTTATAAACTAACATTATACTTAATTAAATAAATGATATTATAAATCAACTCATTCGCACTACATTCGCCCGATTCCTTCAATTATTATTAATACTCAAATACTAACTATCATGTTCATTCACATAAATCGTTAATATGAATATGTAACTACCAATTGCCATACACTATTCTTCCAATAATATAGGTAAATTGTATCATTCGCGGTTATATTGATCGAATTATTAACTAGCTCGCGACTGGTGTGTAAACGTAGCATATGCAAATTGCGAGAGCGAAAATGCAAATGTAAACATACCAGTTCTTATCAAACTTTTTTTAATTAGAAAGTGATAGAAAAAAGAAATGGGTATAACATCGATTTTGGTTTTTTGAATTAATTATTCAAATAAAAATTAATAAAATAATATTAAAAAATATAACATAGTATGTATTTGTGTGTGTGTGTGTTGTGTATGTTTGTTTTTTTTTAACAAGTACCTGTTTAAATTTTTTAAAAAAATGTAATCCCAAATTGTGTTAACAAAATAATTTTTGCAGTATCTAGGTGTGGTGAGGGGAAGGATCTGCACAATGTCTAATTAAAAAAGAAAAAAAAAACCAATGAAAATAATATAAAATTATAAAAAATTTAAATAATTAATCAGACAGCGATAATTATTGTTTTTTTTTTTTTTTTTTTTTTTTATTTATATATTTTTCCTTTTTTAATTAATTCTATAAATAATAATTTTTTCTTTAAATTTATTTTGTTTTGTTATTTTTGTTTTAATATTTTATTGTTTGTTTTTATGCTTAATGTTTTGTTTTGTTGTTAATGAAGTAATTCATTTATAATTACAGCAAATTATTGTATTGTATTTTTTTAAGGGTTTATTTCCGGTTTTATTTGTTCTTGTTTTTTTTTTTTATTTTTTGTATTTTCTTTTTATTTTTATAATTAAAAAATTTATTTATATCACACGTTTCCTTAAATAGTTTGGTCTCACCATTCAATATTACAGTTTAAATTTATTTTTATAATTTTTATTTTTATTCATTTTTTTTCCATTTTTTTTTTCTTTTTTTTTCATTTATTTTTATTATAAAATTTTTTTGTTTAATTCTTATCATTTTTTTTTTTTATTTTTTTCTTTTATATCACAATTGCACAATTATATATAATTATTATTAATATATATATTTAATTTTCTTTTTAAAATTAATAATAGTATATAATAAAATAATAATAATAATATATAATAATTGATTTTTTTTTCTTTTTTAATTAAAATAAAATATAATAATAATTAAAATTATATAGTTTCAAATTTTATAAAACATTTTTCTTAATTCACACGTTAATGTTTTTGAATTTAAAAAATAATTAAATAAAAATAAACAAATAATTTATTTTAATAAAAAAAAATTTTCAAAAATTCATACTAAAAAACATTATAAATATAGAATGAAATAAAAACACACACATAAAAAATATACAATATTTTATAAATTAAAAAATAATAATTAAAAATTGCATTGATATTTATAATTTTTTGTTTTTTCTTTGCCAAAATTGTAAAAAAAAAAAAAATACAACAGATTCTTTTTTGGAAATTGCTGGCAAATATTTATAATTATTTTATTTTTATTATTTTCATCTGTCTCGTATTAAAATAAAACAATTAATTTTTACAAACTTTACACTCCCTATTACTTGTGGTGACAAATTTATCGAACACTATTACGCATCACTTGCAAACGTATTAATTCTACTTTATATTGCATCGCCACGTTTTCGCAGTTGATACAAAAGTAACACCTCAGAAAAATAAAATCTTTAATACGTGAAAAGTATTTTTGGAGTACACGGGAAAAGAATAAAAATTTGTTGTTCGAAAAATAGAACCATTAATTCGACCATTCATTGACTGTGAATGGGAAAAACTTAAATTAAATTGTTCTTTGGTGGCGTGCCTACATAACATAACAAGAGTACAATTCGTGTGCAAGCATTTTGTGAAAACTTTTTATCCTGGACAATGTGACATTGCAAATGTTTTCGATAAAATGGTTACCACAAGAATAGGGTGGGTGTGATTAACTTGTTTGAAACCATTTGTGCTTGTTTTATAAAATATATAACTTTTGATTTTAATTAATTATACATATAATCGGACTTGACGTCTTCCCTCGCTTACACACTGTTCTACAAATGATATTGAAGCGCATGTGTTAACTGAAACTTTGTTGTGTATAAAGGCAGTACGATAATGGATTCTGAATTAGTATACCTCATATATCATCATAGAAATATGTGAATGTGTAATGATTAAATTTTGGTCTTAGATGATTTTAATATGCCGCAGTAGTGATTGGATTGAATTGAAAGTATTCCATGACAAATTAATTTAGTTAACTACATAACAAAAGCATTTGATATATGCATCTGAGGAAATACATTGTTTACATCAATCGTATATACGCAATTTTATGTAATATTAGAGGATTGTCATCATCCAACGATAATGATTTTAAACTTAATTGTGACCTTATAATTGTTACTAATGCATCTGTTAATTTTAATAACATAGCTAAGGGTAAGTCGAACCGTATCGGTACCCTCTAGCAAAAAGATCTATTGTGCCGCTTTTTACCAAGTGGACAATTTACAAATTGATCTGCAATTATGTTTCGGTAGTTGTTTTACTAATCCTACAATTATTCTTATGCGAGTGAATTGGTCATAGTGTTGTGTGGTGAGTGTGCGAACACATTGTTAATATCTGAATAGCATCTATATTTTCATTAAGAGTCGATAAACGAACTAATTGAATTGAGTAATTTTTGATACGAAAAATACAGAAAAAATTTTCGTGACATAATTAATTTTAATTCAATTCAATCATTTAATTATATTTTTATTTATTTATTTATTAATTAATGTTCTGGGGATGCGACTATTATCACGGAATGTAAAATCAAATGTTTATATATGGTTTCGGTTTGATTACCATTTAGTAACTGATACTATCAATACCTCTATTAATTTAATTTTACTAAATAATTAACTGAATATTCTTTGCCTTTCATGTGGAAAATGTCTTACATTTATCCACTTTATAAAATGGAACTGTAAAACCAATGTATCAAATTATAATTTAATTAAAATGTATGTAAATTAATCAGCTCGAAATTCGTGTTAATAATTACATGCAACTATTGTCATATATTCATATTCATTTCATCAATTTCATTAATAAGACGTTAATTCCGATTAATTTTAATTAATTAAAATACTATCTTTAGCTTTTGATATTAATTATAACGTTCTATTATGAAAAAAATAAAACGGAATATTTTAGACCGTATACTATTACCACTTATTGATTAAATTATGCAATTATGCAACAGGGTGTGTCCCAGTACATGTAAGATAATTTTCGTTGACGCGTGTGGTTTTTGAACTTCTGTCGATAACACATCGTTACACACAAGTTATAGTCATTTGAAATTTTTGGTGAACCATCCACTCCTTAAAAATGCTATGTATCTTTCAAATCAACAGTTTTTAACACTATTTATATTGACCTTATGCTTTCGATTTAGTATTTTAAAATCTAATTAGCGTTTTTTCTTTCTTTTTCTTTAAATGATTAAATCTACAAAAAAAACTTTCAAATTATCTGTGATTTGAAAGATACATCGATAACATTTTAATGGTAGTTTATTGATTATTTCAAATGGGTTGTAACTCACGTGTATAACTGTACATTTTCTATAAATATTATAAAAATAAATATTTAAAAAAATAAATGTGCACCCACCACCACAAGATCTTTCCGAAAATCAAGTACTGCGGCATATCCTTAAAAATGGATGACACATAAAAAGCGAATGTGTATATTTATTTTATTTCATATTTTTTTCAATTATTACCGCAATAATATAATCAAAATTTTAATATTTAAAATTTTAACGAATATATAATACATAAAAAATATAGTATTGTCTGATCTTATTCGTTAATTAATTAAATTAAATTCACTTAATTATTTATATATCAAAAAAATAGTTACATTTTTTGATTTTTTCCATATTTTCTTTAACATATTTCAATCAATACAATTTTATTTAATTTATTGATGAATAATAAAAACAAAAATTAACATAAATATTTAGCTAAAATATAATGATTAAAAAAAAAATTAAAAAAAAAAGAGAAAACAATTAATTAATTCAATTACTCATTCTAATATGAAAAGTAAAATTTTTTCATTAATTAATAATTTGTTTTTAATATTTACTTTTTTATTATTATTTAATATTATATAAATAAATTATTATTATATTTTTAAATTTTTATTTTTATTTTACGAAATCGTTCAGTCTATTTTTTTTTTTTTTTAATTACTTATTTATTATTATTATTATTTAATTATTTTTTGTTTTTTTCTTATTAATTTTAATTTATCAAATAAATTTTTTAATTTTACTTTTTTCACAAGATGCTTTTTTTTACAAACATTTCTTTTTTTTTGTTAATCTTAATTAAATTTTATATAGTTGAAAATTTAATTTAATTTAAAAATAAAGTTTTTAATTTGTTTTTAATTTTTTTCTTCATTTTTCTTTTTTGCATAAAAGCACACATAAGTAAAACGCGCTAGGGAAATGATGTGAATTTGATAGGAGGTGGGTGGTTGGGTGTTATGGAGGTGGGAAAGGGTTGAAGTGGTGGGGCGTACTAGTTGTACGTCGTCGTTGTGTAATGAAATGGGGCAGAGGTGAGAATATATTAATTAAATTGATTTCAAATGTGATAATGATAATTCGTTAAAAATCATTTTACAAAATGAAAATAGGCTAGGAAATATATGATTAACAAATTGATAATAATAATAATTAAAAATAGGATCAATTAAATCGTCATTTTTTCTTATTTTAAATTTATAAAATTTCTCAAAAAACTCATGAAATACTGATTTTCACAAACATACACACAACACACACGCACGAACGCACAAACGCACAAACGCAATATATAAAATAAAACATTCAGCACCACACACACGACACACGACTCACACCACAAACTACACAAAACACATTTATTGTTATGAAAACCTATATTTATTTGGAAATTTATTAAATTTAAAATGATGACGACGATTATTTTGTAAATATTGTTGATCCAATATTATTTTTTTCGTTAAACAAAACATTGAAAACATTTTAGATTTATGTTTTTTTTCAAATGTAATTATTATAATAATAATAATATTGATATTAATAATAATAATAATAATAATTATAATAATAATAATAATAATAATAATACTATGGTCCATATAATAATAAGAAAATGAAGATGATGAAAATAATAATAATAATATTAATGAAGCTGTTATTATTATTATTATTGTTGTAGTCGATGATAGCGATGATTTATTATTATAATATTGATAATTATTATAATGACGATGATGATAAGGATTTTTTATAAATTTTATGTTTAAAAATGTTAATCGTTGATCAATCCCAACCATTTTCTTTTATCATATGAGCAAGTTCTATTATAAATTTGCCTTCTTTATATTTTTGGCTAGATTCAAATGCTTGTTCCTAAAAAAAAAAATAGAAAAAATTAGTAAAATATTTTATTGTTTATAATTAAAAATTAAACACTACATTTCAAATAATTTAAAATATAAAATTATTTATAAATTGATTAATTTAATGGTCTATTTCATCATTTCATGTATTACTATTAGTCTTAGACCAATCAGAAGGGGACTGTCTGTCCATTATAGGTATGTCATGCCCTAACACGGAAGCCATGAGAAAAACTTCCATTCCAAACATTTTTGTACATAAAGACAAATGCCGATGAAAACGCATTAAGAAGGTAATATTGTAGTCTCAATATAGAATTTAAAGCACTATGGAAAAGTACAAACGATATTTGTTTATAGATGTCAACAGGTTAAAATACGTTCAGGCATCAAGAAAGGGTGCTATGTTCACTTCATTAAGATAGGAAATAGCTTTTGTACAGATCGATAGATTAATATTTGCTTATATATATTCAATATTATCGTACTAATTTTCGGTACGTTAAATTTGCGATTTTGTAGATCTGAAATATTTTCTAAATTTTATAGAATTCATTCTATGCATTCCGGAATGGCATAATTTAATAAAATTCTATATGAGTATGAAATTTGGTAATCTTTCAAATTATTTGGTAATATATGTATATATAAAGTATATTTTTACTAACATATTTCCATCCTAATATTGTTTTACAGCATTCACAATATATATCAGCTACAGCATGTAAACCAGTTAATAATACACGTTCTTCTGCTTGTCCACAAGCAACATTTACACTATATATATATAAAAAAAAAACAAATAGTATTATAAAAAATATATTATTTTATACAAATTTAAATTTAAAACTTACACAGAATTAAATAAATATGCTCTACCTTGACTTCCTTGGAACGACTAAAATAATAGAAAATTAAAGTAAAATTAATCATTAATCAAAACAATTATAATAGCAAATTTTTGTATTATGATTTGATTGTTATTTTAAAATTTTTGTTAATCAGTCATTAGCCTCATCATCACGCCCGCGGCAAAATAAATATCGTTTTAGAATTATTGGCCATAATGGGTATAAAATTTTGTTCAGTTCAACTAACTTTAAATTACATGATGAAATATAAGAAATAATAATAACCAAAACTAAAACAAAAAATAAAATTAATAAATTTTAGACTTTTAGATGATTTCATAATGTAGTAGTAACGGGTGATTCATAGACATACGAACTGTGTGCTTAATAGTAAAATAATAATAATTTGCATAAGTGTAGCAATAAATTTGTGATATGAAAGTGACAAATATAAAAATAAATAGCAGAACACTAATAAGTCAATCTTAATTGAAAAATGCCGTCTATAATATTTAAGAAATTGTAAGAAATAATATTTTATAGAATACGTTAGTCTCGGGAAGATGTCGACATAGTTAATAATAAATGTCTTTCATAGATTATGGTCTAAAAAACGCAGTTCAAATTTTTTGGGATTACCCATTATAAAAACAAACCTAACTCCAAATTAATTTTTTTTTAATGTATTTCTTCTATAAATACACACGTACTACGCATGAATTTTGGATATTTACGAGTATATAGTGAATAAAAGATAGAAAATACAACACATAATCTTTGTGCGCAGCGGTAATGATTATAAGTTAACCCAATTCGTCTGACAAAATACGTTGCATATGTTTTTTTACAAAAAATTTTATTTATTATTATTATTATTGTAACATTATATATGTAATTATTTTGTTTATCATCATCGTAATATACAAAATGTTTAGAAGCTTGAATATTTGTTTATTTCATTTTTATACATTTAATTCTCTTATCAAACGTAGGTACTTAACAAAATAAAAAAAAAAAAACCAAATAATAAATAAATAAAAACCAACGAAATTAAATAAATAAATAAAGAGTTTAATGATATCATTCTGAAATTGTTGTGTATTTTTTAGCTTGTGTGTTTATTTGTTTGTTTAGTTGTATTTTTTTTATTACCTTGCATTTATGGGAAAAAAACGGAAAAGAAATGTTGAAGAAACAAAAATTAAACGTATTTTTGACAGCAAATTTTGAATTTTTTATTCCCAAAGTCAAAAGTGTTTTTTTTTTTTTATTAATTATATAACACCAATACATATGCGAAACTTGGAAGGTTCATGTCACTGTAATCATATCCCAACTATATAGAATTTTTCGTGTGCGATATATAGCCTGAAACATAATTGACAAAGCCTGCGAAGAATTACAAACTAAATGAAAAAAGTGATGAACATTTGTTAAAACGTTAAAACGGTCATATAGATCGACCTAACACACAAACAATATGATAAGGAATGTACACAAAGTGTAGTAGAGTAACGTATAGATATTAATATCATATGATTTTAATAGGTATTAAATCTGAAGGAGGCAACCATGAGTAGAGAGTGCACGATTTACCGCACCCACAGTAAACTCCTCTTGAAAATTAAAAATAAAGGAATAAAAAGTTCAATTACCTTTTACATACATTTAAATTCAATGAAAATGCACACACATTTTAGAAAAGTACAAAATTATAAATAAAACTTAATTCCTCCCCAACACAAAATAATATAAAATCGATGAATCAATAATATTTAAAATAGAAATTATTAAATTCTGATATATAAATTTTACATAATTTTATAAAATGTGACCCTTTTTAAGGACATTTTTATTTTTATTATAATTTATATGTATATGCGTAGGGGTATGTGTGTGTGTTAAGGAAGTTATACACGTACATGTTTCTATTATTATTAGTATTATTAGTATTATGGTATTATTATTATTATTATTATTAGTATTAGTACGAGTATTATGGCATTATTACATAGATAGTATCAGTATGCTAATATTATTTATTATTCATTATTTAATAACACCTTAAATATATGCAAAGTAATAGTATATAACATTAAAATCATAATAAAAACATAATAAAGAAGTTTTTAAACCTTCTAGCACTTTTTTGTTATATATTCGCGTTAATATATAGGATATATATTGAAATTTATAAAAGTCTTATAAAGTTTCTTTTATAAAATGATGGTTAAACGAATAAAATTACGCCCATATGTCATTGAAAATCTAATCTATAATTAAACTTTCTTTTCTATTATATGGATTCAAAATAAGTACCGCATAATTTATTATTATTATTATTATTATTACATTTGCGAAATTATCGATTATTATTATATATATTTTCTTATATTCAACAGATAAAAATATTGTGTTGCATATTATTATTATATTATAATCGTTCCCAGATTTTATATCTGTATCGCAATATGTCAACAATACAACAACAACAAAAAAAATAGGCAAACAACAATAAAATTGAAATTGTATAAGGAAAAATCAATTTGTTTGTTAACAGTCACTCATTTTTCGACTTTTGTAAATTATAAATGTATTGTTTACATATAAACAGGAGCCAGAAGTAAAACACAAATTTTGTCACATCGATACCACCCGGCATAAAGGTAAAATATAAAAAAATAAATATTATACATTTGATAATATAAAGAAAAAAAAAACTTACCTTTGATATAAGCTCATCATGACTAGCTAAATGTGCTCGACAATGAACGCATGAATATGTACGATTTGATGGTGGCAAATATGCCTGAAATGTTTTAACCATTGTGCCGTTATGGTTATTATGTGTTGATGTTCCGTTTGCGTGCCCGTTGGCCGCTTCCTTATATTCATAAACAATATGTAAGTTCACAGATAGTTTAATGTGTGACGACACCAGCACCATTCAAGCACCAATAAATATGTTAACAACAACCACACCAACAACAAAAACAGCAACAAATAATGTTAAATCATCCAAACATTAACGCAAATCGCAGCCGCCGTTGACCACAACCACCACCACCACCACCACCACACAACCCACAACCACAACCAAAATAATATAAACACGTGTTTAATAATATATTATCAAAATGTTTCACAAAATTATTCAATTAAATATATGAATTTTAAAGTATTTTTCTTTTCATATAAAAATATATCGCAAAATACTTTAAAAACAAAAAAAAAAAAATTATATAATAAAATATAAAACCAAACAAAATAAAAACGTATTATTATTCTAAAATTTGATAAGGACACTAAAATAAAAACAATAAAAATAAGAACCAAAAATATGAAAAAATAAAAAAGAAAAATTAAAAAATTAAATCAAAATTATATAAATAAATTATTATAAATAAAAAAACATATTCTCTATATAAATAAAGAATAATAATAATATTAATATTACCTGAGATTCCCCTATGGATTCCAGAACGATGGATTTTTTATTAATTTTTAGGTAACAACAAAAATAAAAATCAATGTTCGTAATTAAAAATGAACGAAATTTTAAAAACACACAATATGACGACTGGGCAGTGCTGCGGCGTAGTGTGTATTTATTGTGTAAACAATTAATATTATATTTTCAATATTATTGTTATTTATCATTACAAATTTTAAAATATTTAGATGAAAAATTTCTTTGAATTTTCTATGCGCCCCACGTATATTTTTTTTATTAATTAAAATTATTATATACGAAATAAAAATTTAAAGACTTCATCAATTTTTTCGTTTTTCTGAATACTATGGATGAAAGTTATTCGTTTACAATAATTATTAATTCTATTTTAACAGTTGGTTCAATAAAATTCTTCACAATTGATGTAAGTTCGCCCCGCTTTTGTGAAATCAATATTTTTATATTGCAATATTATTATTATTATATTTCATATTTATAATAATTATTCAAAATTTTCGTTTCATAAAGTTGTTTTTTTAATAGCCAAAATTTTCCAATTTTTATCGTGTATATATATTATATATTTTATATATTAATATATATTATTAATTGCCGGTATCGGCTAAAGGCTTTTGTCACAGCCGAATTTACCTGTAATTGAAATAATAAAATTATTTATTTATAATATTAGTAATAATTTTAAGATAAATAGATAGATAAATAATAAATTTAAGATAATTCCATTAGAAATTCACATAAATAAATATAAATTACATTTGAATTGACTTAACATTTTAAGTAATCCATTCATTCATTCTAAAATTTACGTAATTTCATTCAAATTGACTGCATATATAAGAAGTTGTGCCATCTGATCAACAGAATTGTCGGGGGGAAGTATCAATTTTTGAAGAAAGCATCAACAATTATCATGCAAAATTATGACCACCCAATTTCATTCAAATATATGATGCGATAGAAGATATCATCTATATAGATTTGCAGGAATTTTTTTTTGTAGTATAATTATTTTGAGTAAAAATTAAGAAAGATCTTGTTAGAGGAAATATCCTTCGATAATATACACATTTCAACCGAACTAATTGTTCAACGAAAAGGACATCGACGACAAAATGTTGTTTGGTTTATTTTATTCAATTAATTATATGCGTATTAAAAAATCCATTTAAATCAATATATAACTTTTGTTGTAATTTTCATTTTGGTAAAATCATATTATTTGTTTTGTAACAACAAAAATGTATAAATGATTATTTGATGCAATGACCAAAAATTATTACAATATATATAGGAAATAACTTTTGTATATAGGTCTTCTCACACACACACACACACACACACAAGTTATTGTAATTTTACAAAATTACAGAATTATAATAGATCATTATTACAAGTATAGTATATTGTTTATGGGTGTAATAAATATTTAAATTTATAATATACGAATCATTTTTTATTGTGTCTTTTGTTAGTCTTTTATAATTGTACACAACATATTCAATTCATATATTTTATGTAATTTAATAATATAAAATTAAACAAACGAGTTTTACACAACCATCGTAATTAATATAATATATAAAAGTTAGTTAGTTATTAAATAATATATAATATTGCTAATATATATACCATTTATTAATATAGCTATATTATTGTATGGCATATATATTATATTTACTTTGTAAAACTTATATAAATTAATATTATATTGTTATTATAAATAATTATTAATAATATCAAGGTAAATTTATTTACATAATTAAATTTATCTGTTGGTTGATTTTATTTTGTAAATGTACACGTTCACATATAAACGAGTATATAAAAACCTATATATATATAAATATTATTTAAAAATTTAATAAATAAATAAATATATTAAGATTATTAAGTAATTTATTTTGAAAATGAATTTCCTAATATGAATAAATTTTGTACATTTATTTGCATAATACAATATTATAATAGCTATTACAGACTATAGATAGATAGATAGATAGATACAGATAGAATTAATGTTGAATTACAATTTTAAAAAGTGGTTAATGAAAATATTAATATATATAAAATATATTATAAAATAAATTTAAACAGTATCGTACAAATTTATTATATCATAATCATTAAAAATATAATATTATTTATATTTTTATTAAATTATATGAGATTTTTCATCGTTAGGTCTGCCATTCTAAAATTATAGGTACAAATTATATACGCTAATATATTATGAAGGTTTAATATCTATATATATATAGGTTTATACATTAGGTGTTTTATAATCCTTGCGGTGAAATTGCAGCAGTATCAATCGATGAGTATGAAAATTTTAAGCATATATTTTTAGTATATTTATATTAAACATGTCTATAATAATAATAATAATTCTAAAGTTATTCTATTACAAAAATATATTTTGGGTTCTATTGGAATATGATGTTATTATAGGTGTATCAATATATAGTTAATAAATTATAACTAAATGCATTCCACATTTCACCTAATAGTCCTAATAAATTATCATAGAAGTGTATATGAATACAATTTAAAATTAATTTATTAAATATCAAATACGAACAAAAAAAATATAAACGATATTGCAAATTGTGTATAAATGGACTTAATTTGTTGAGTAGTAAAGCAATTAAATTTTATATATATATATTATAATTGGCGTAGGTGCAACAAAACCAATTATTATAGATCGCAATTTATTTTCACTTCATATTATTTATTTATTTATTTATTTATTTATTTATTTATTTATTGTATAAGAACATTATTAATAAATATATGGAATAGTTAGTTAATAGATAATTTTAAGTTATAATTATAATTTAAAATTAACATAATTTACGCATATTATTACTGAGTGAGAAGTAAAATTTTTCACGTAATATATCTTGTAATGACGACTACTAACTCAGTGTTAATAGTTTTTGTCACTATAGTATTTTTATAAGATCACTTTTGTGAAACGCTTTATGACTTTGAAAAAAAATTTCAATTTGTATATATTCAAAAATTTTTATATATCCAATAAAATAATTTGGATATATTTTAATTTTTTTTAAAAAAAAAAACGTCAGTAAATATAGATATGTATTATATTTTTTATTAAACTGTGCAAATGGATTAATTAATTTTTTCTGTTTATATAATATATAATATTGTGTGTGATGTACAAATAAACTGATAGATAAATATTATAGATAGATATAATAATTATATAACTTATATAGAATTAATATTTTTTGCTATCTATATGCGTTTAATTAAATTTGTATATTCGTTATACCTTTATATTTATTATTGTTGTGTACATATACCAAGCAGCCTATATCTACAATACAATATAATGTTACATTTATGTTACACAGGCCGTCCGCTAGACGACGTTTGCTATTTATACATAAATGTTTATTTATATTTCAGTAACAAAATGATCCATAATTTGTGTAGAGAACTTTAGTATCCTTAATTCAATTCTGGCATATATACAATCAATACTATATGATTTCGATGGATTGATTAACGGTGTCTGCATATATAAGGAAACAATGGACAAGATGCAAAAACATGACAAAACTATGAAGACAATCTAAACTGACTCTATGTTTTTTTTATAGATATATGGACAAATGGGAAATCTATCGGATAACATATACATGTTGATGTGGTGCATGGTGACAACAAAGCACTACAAATTTACTATATACAAGGTAATTCATATACATACACATAGTAAAAAGGATATATACCAAACTAAAATATTTATAAATTCCAATTTTATTTGACAAACAGACATACACACACAAAATGAATTAATTTATCCTTATATTCCGTGTCAATTTCAAATCAAATCAAATATGTATAATATATAAAATAAATTTACACGCAATATAATAATAACTAATATATATTTAATTTGCATATTATTTATATATATATATATAATTATACTAATATACTACTATATATATATATATATTATAGTATACACCCTCTGTCCGAAGCGGAATAGACTAAGAAAAAAGCCTTCCGGTAATTTTTTGAACGGATATATTATCCCTCAATTGAAATACATTGAAACGCTTGTGCTTTGGATAAACAAACACTGCAACCTTTTCGATATAGAATTTTTACCAATTTTAAAATTGTTCTTTATATATTTTTCGACCCAAGCACAATGCCGACTGTACGTTGTATTTTGGCTTACACACTGAAGGAAATATTATGGAAACGACAGATTTTTTGGGATCGGTTTGCATAACAACAGGCAATCAGCAACCAATATGTATATTGTATTATAAAGTCATCTCACGGTTATTTTTAGGACACAAGGTTAGTATGCATAATAAAATATATTATACTAAAAAAATATTCACGTTGTTAAACTCATTAAAATTTCCTAAATTTACTGATTTAATTACAGTAAAAAATTTATTATAAAGAAAAAAAAAAAAAATGGAAAAAGGATATTTTCTTATACTCCCGTTTACGAGTAAAAAAAAAGCAACAGGCTTTGTTATACATATATCCATTTGCAAATGCATATATTAAAATTGTTGTTGATAAACATTATTAAATTTTATAGTAGGAAATATAAAACACATGAACCAACAAGCAAGCCTATTCTGATCGTTTTTCTTGCACGGCTCGGTATAAACTCATCATTTGTTGTTGATAACGTTTATTAGTGGCAGTATAAAAGCATATAAACTTCTTACCGTAGATATCGCGTATTGGTGTTATTGTTGATGTAGCTTACTTGGCCATCACGAATAAATTGATTGAATCCATTTTCCGTGACCGCAGTAACAATTCGATAGAAAATTTACTTCTTTTTTTTTCGTCTTTCAAGAAACATTTCACACATGTTGTTAACCACCGTTCTGGCAATACATGTGCGATATGTTCAAAACAATTGTAATATAAAAATCCTCAAACTCGAGGGAATTTAATAGAAAATTCGAGACAATTCGAGTCACTCAACCGACGGATATGTGCGATATATAGAAAGATTTATATGCGAGGTACACGTTAATGTTGATTGTAATTAAAAATTTAAACAAAAATAATTAAATAAATTTAAAAATTAATAAATTATACCGATAATAAATAAACAGAGTATCGATGTGTGATAATAAAAATTATAAATAAAAACATATTAATATATAAACTAAATGTGCGAGTGTGTGTTTGTGCAAATTACGAAATAATTAAAAATAATACTAAATGTGTTTTTAAATTCGATCAACAACATCGGTGTACTGAAATTTACTTATAGTAGTAATATTATTAGTAGATCTTAATATGTTTTCATAAACAAACAAAAAATACACGCGTGTAATTAATTAATAAAATACATACACATCTTTACCAATAAATATTTATTTGCACTACCACTACATTGATATAGAAAAAATAATAAAAACAAAGATATTTTTTTGTTTAGTTTTTTTTTTTTTTTGTTTTGTTTTATTTTTCCTTATCTCACATTAAAATTCGCATGCCAAAACATTAATCTACCACCATTGGCAATGACATTAATTTTGACATCGATATATAAAATTAAATAAATAAATATATATGTATTTAAATAAGAGAATATCTATATCGAATTGAATTCTGGTCCGGAAAAAAAAGGACATGCTTTTAATACATGTGACGTTAAATCAAAAGTGAATATTAGAATATAAATTTCTTAACAATTTATATAGGAAACTGAGCAAAAAAAATCTGTAAAGTCTGATCGATTATTGTCAAATTCATCAAATAATCATTGTTTCTTTATTCGGATTTTTATTGATGCATACAAATATTTGCCATCTTCGCATACGGAACGTCGATTTTAATTCAGCGATCATTCGTATTTTTGTTTGTAGGAACTCGCAATATACATATTATAACAAAAATAAAAAATGTATGCAAATGAAGTCCACACACACACACAGATCTTCATAATACCTTTTCGGAGTAATTCAGCAAATGGACGTTTTATTATTATATTGATCGAACAAAAACTCACGACTGCCACAAATACGTTCTTTTATTGCACTTTTGTTATTTATGCCAATTGGCACACGTTCTAGAATTAAACCACTTAGCACTTGTATTGTTTCACCTATTTTTTTTATCTGATTTTATATATCAGTAGATGATTATTCATTTTTTTTTACACATTCGCATGTGTTCACAATCATGATATAATAACAATTATTTTCATTTTCCTTACAATTTTTTTAAAAAGAAATTATTTTTTTGTGATATATAGTTCAGTCACACAATGAACGCTGTGATATGGTTAAAAATATTATTTTGAATGCTATATACAATACTTGAATTGTTTTGTAAATTAACCGTGAAATTAACATTGCAAGAACACCACGCAACCACAAGTGGTATAAACAAAAATTACCTTGTGTGTATATAATTTAAGTTGAATTGCCCCAAATATCTCCGTGTGTGTGTGTGTGTGCGAATATAATAATTTTATATATGTTTCTTTGTTGTTACATAATGATGAGAAAAAATAAAAAATTGTAATTACCAAAGATTACTAACTATACACAGATTAATAAAGAAAAACGTATGGCATCGCGCGCGTATACAATAAATTAAAATTGTAAAAAAAAAAAAACATACAAGTAAAAAACGAGAGAAAGTTCTTTGACATCATGTACACGCACGCAGACATCATAAAATAAAAACCAATTTAATAATGGACTACTTTCAAGGTCAAGTTCAAATAACTGAACTTGATGGATGTGATTTATATATTTTTTTTTTACATTATAGCATTGCATACATAATAATTGTAATATAGAAGTAAATTTTTATTATTCACATGGAAATAATAATAATAATATTACCAAAAAAAAACATAATATTGTATTTGTGATGGTTATTTTTTATGAATCATGCGAACAATAGCTTTTTATTATTATCTATTTAAGTAACAAGTAATGTATACGCGAGAGTCTCTATATATAATATATATATGAGGTATAAAAAAAAATAGCATATGTTATTTGTCACGTAATGTTTAATATTATTAATATATATATAACGTTAAAAATTAATGGTATATAACAAAACTATTGCATATTTTAACATAATAATAAAACTCCTTTCAGTCCGCCATACACCTTATTTCTATATCCCATATTTTCTGTAACACTTGTATTCGCAATTTTATAGTATATAATTTATCAAGATTTTTAATATATGGATTAAAGGTACAACGTGTTTATATCGTATTTTTCATTTCAGCAATTTCTTGAAGTTAGTATAGAAACAGAAAATAGTCTCTGCGGATGCTGCTATAGATGTAGAATTGAGAATATACGGAGTGCATGATTTTAATGATGCATAATAATAATGCATCATATCATGATGATAACTGAACTCAAATGGAAACCCGATTCTGTTGCGATGAAGTTTATTGAATAATTTCTTCGGTGCGTGTCACCATACACATTTGATATTCGCGTACGGTATAAGCATCAACAATTGTTTAACTAGAAGCACCTTTAAATTTATTATATATCCCAAACTGTTATTTTTGATGGATGCATAAATGCATGCGACCAAAGTTTTATGACAGCCATCAATTATTTCTTATATATGTATATCGGATTTTTCAACAAAATTAAATGTTACTTAAATGAATGTATAAATATTACGCGTACAAACTAATCGAAGAATATAGGACACCTCAAATTTTGATATATATAGTAATTTTTTGGCGGATTGTATATTTCTTAAAAATAATATGTGATTTCATCTATATATGTGCCGGAAACTTATCAAATTATGTATAGATCCTATATTCGTACATAGTAAATAAAAAATTAAATCTGAAAATTTGTTAACAAATAAATTAAATAAAGTAAAATGTTGTTGTAAATATACAACTAAAAAAAAATAAATAAAGACGTATTTAAAAAAAACCTCTTTTTTTTTTGTTCTTAAAGTAGTTGACTTGTGATCTTAATAATGTTGATTATTAATATTTTTTGTTTTTTTTTTAATTATATATATATATTCACTTTTTGTTTAAGTGAAATGCGCATATTTTTTTTTTTTTATTTATTCGCTTGTTAAATAAATATTGTGTGTGTTGGATTTTTTTTTTTTCGGTGCCTGTTTGTATATGTGTTGCTGCGTCTACGAATGGGTGTGTGCGTGCAAATGTTTTTTGTGAAATGAAAAATAGATGTACAAGAAATGTCTAAAAATAATATGCGAACAATTCTTGGCAAATTTTAATTATTTATTTTCATATATTTATTATCATATATATGTATACCGTATACCGTATATAATGGCAATATATAATGCGATAATATAGTTGACACTTAAAAAGAAGAACCTATTGATCTGCACACTTACTACACACATATTCCCATCAAACAAACCGCACCATAAAATTCTATAGGTTTATTATTACTTAATATTATCTACATTCTACTATGCAAGTTTATATACCATATATATATATATATATAGAAGAATAAGTGACGGACGGTATAGTGTCATCATTAATTGTTAACAATTTCAAGAAATACAATTAATTAATCGATAATATTTTTTAATCATTATATTTTAATAAAAACAAAACATTTTATTATACACCCTCTGTCTAATATATATATATATTTAATATTTAGTCAAAAGTTGATTGACCTTGACCAATGAAATAACTATTTGTATATAATACGGCACAGCTGAAAAGAGATTACAGAAACGTGGATACACAAACAGATATAGAAAATATCGAATATTATATGTATTAAAACAAAAAAAAAAATAAATAAATATATATATTTTTAATACAAAATAATTATATAAAAGAGCAATAACATTATATTTTCAAAAATAGTTTGCTTGCGGCGATATTAGTTTTGTCGTCGGTTCCATAATTTGCCATATATACCGCTCAATTTAAAATAAAAATACAAACAAAACACATATATATTAAAATTTTAAAGGTTAATGTTCTCTTTAATAATTTTTGCGGTTTTATTTTATTTTTTTTTTTTTTTTTCAACAGGTGTTTTATTTAAATACTAATTTTATTTATTTATTTTAATTTTTAATAAAATTGATTTTCTTGCGCCATATAGAAAAATATAATAGCATGGGCCAGAGATAATATAATGAATAATAATTATGTGACTCACTGTACCAAACTAACTCTTTTTTATACTATAATATAAAATTGATCATGTAAATTTAAATCGATCATTGTTTATATACATATATTTTCTATATACTTAAACTTATATACTTATACTTATACTTTGTCGTATATTATAAGCGATACATAAACAACACATATGTGTAATTTAAATTTTAATCTTTAACTTTAATGATTTTATCCTATTACATTTAATTCAGAAGATTTTCGTTTATATACAATATATAATTAAGTTTAGAAGAATAAATTAATATATGTGAATTTTTAAAAGTTTTACGCATATATTCTATGAGTGTGTGTGTGTGTATTATTTTTATTATCGAAAAAAAGGGTATAAAATGTTCTTTGTTTCTTTGTCAAGATAAATTTTATATGATATTAATTTTATTTCATATCAATTTATCTAATTTTCTTATATGTAAAAAGTTTATTTTGTCTTAAGTTAATAATTAATTATTTATATTGTGTGTTATTAAATTTATCTCATTTATTGCATTTAAATATTCTTATATATACGATATGTAAACAACAACAACAACAACAATATATATCAAAGTGAGTGCAGTTTTCACAGTATATAACAACGTGTTAGCTATATCTTCTTGCAATTGTAACATATGCAGCGATTGTAAGATAATTAATTCTTTTAATGCATTTTAAAATTATATATTCAATCAAAGAAATATATACTTTTTATAATTATTTCGTTTATGAGCTTATTATATTATCTCTATCCATACACAAAACATAAACAAATTTTTAAAAATAACGTTTTGAGGTTATTGCGTGTATTAAAATATGCGTTTAAAAATTTGCCATAAATATACTCAACGTATTAATTTATTTTTTTTACAATACAAATAAAACGTATTATAATAATCCATCTTAACGCATATAAGCGGTTAATATATAATTTGTACTTTAGTATATATTGTATATACAATTACACTTAATAACTAATTAACTTAATGGCTTTATATATACGAATTTATATGTATATTTAGTTGTTGTAAACAGTGGTGTGTAATAAACATCTATGTTATGAATTTCCTATAGTACAGTGATATATATATTTCAATATACCATGACAGAATATCAATGAAAAGAATGCAGCAATTGTATCAAGTATATTTTTATTAAAATTTGATGAAAAATAACCAAATTGTTTATAGATTTCTATAATATATTCTTGAAATATATTCTGGGTATCACTTATTTAAGAAATTTACAACACTTGTTTATATATCATCTCATTATATACATACACCTGCATACAAAAGTTTATGAAAATTGTATATGAACGGAATTGATCAAGAAGATGATCCAGAAAGCTACCCACATGCGTATCAATTTCTTAAGAGTTAATGAAGAACAATTCTTATAATCCCATTATACTACTGCCTATATTTGATAAATATAATTATATAATAAACCGTCTAGTCTGGCTGATTCCTTAGAACTTCATTCCACACACATTAGACTGCACAACGCCACTGACTGGTGTAGTATAGATAGAAACACATATATATATATATAAAATAAGTGTATTTCAAGAACACTTCAATTGAGATTGACCTAAAAAAACCTTCGTATTATAACAACAACAACAAAAATTTATACAGGTATACCTCGTATAGTCACGCCTCGATCAGTCGTGTTTCACTATAAGACTCTCTTTTGAAAAAAAAAATTCAGAGCAAAAATGTTTATAACAAATAAATATTATGTATAAGTGACCATTCACACATGCGCGATTTTGCCGCCGCGGTAATCAAAATCCATATAAAAAAAAATTCAATATGGCTGACATTTGCTTAATATTTCGCCGTCGCGATCTTAGTTGCTCACCGCGGCGGTGAACATTCACCGCCCAACCATAACATCACACGAGACAAAAAAAAATAATAATATGAGTAAATCGCGTAAATATGAATGCAATTTTTTTTGACACGCGAAATGGTCTATTTCGCGGCGGCCAAATCGCGCATGTGTGAATGGTCACTTAGAGCTGATCGTACTAGGCTGAGAAACAGTACATTTTAGTACATATTTTGACAATAACATATGTGTGAGAAAGACAACGATGACAACGATGCAAGCGTTGATATCTCGCCAAAAGATATAACAGTTGAACATCTTTTAAAAATTATTGAAATAGGCGAGAAGATGTCAGATTGCGTTTTAGAGTTTGATCCTAATATGGAACGTAGCATGACTGTTCGCCGAACAATAAACAATGCAATTCGTTGCTACAAAGAATTGTATGAGGAGAAACGACCAAAAAAGATCCAGACTTCGTTGTTACAATTTTTCAATAAAAAATGAATTATACCGTTGAAATAAACATTTGTTTGGACTAGAAGATTTATAAATGATTTTTTTTTGTTGATTATTGATACTTTTATACGAATACATATATGATAAATAATATAAAATTTTGCATTTTTTTTTATTGAAAAATGGGAAAAAATAGTAAAGAACCAATTATCGATTTTTGTATGTACTTAGTTCCTCAATTAGTCGTGTTTCGTACAGTCTCTCTAAATGGTGGAACCAATTAAAGTGACTATACGAGGTATTGCTGTATTTGGGGTTTCAAGAGGAATCCCAATATAAAATACATTTTTCAATACAATAACAATTCAGAAAATTGTAAACAAACCTAAACGGTAAAGGTTAAAAAATATAGTCAATAGTTGTCATTGTTTTTATTTTTTTTTTTTTTCAAATCTTAATTCTATTGTAAATTGTATGTGTGAAATTATATATTTGAAAACAATTAAATTAAATTAAATTAAATTAATCTAAAAAAAAAAAATAAAAATAAAACAAAAAACAATTATTTAATTTAAAATTAAAAAACAAAAAATATATATGCCGCGCATTAAGATAAAAATAGAAAGATAATTGTGTAATGACTTAACAATAATATTCACACATAAAATACATATAAATAAATTAGTCGAATACATTTTATATATATATATTTGTAATACTCAATAAGAGAATTTAATTACGCTAAATAATTAATGATAATTATAAATATTACGCGTGATTAATGAGACACGCTATATACCAATATTTTTATAAAAACAGATGAGAAAACATCGCATTTAACTATACACGCTGTAGGTTTTTATACTAAACAGTTTTGTTGCGAAAACAAAACAATAATAAATTTTAAATATATTTACGCAAAATTAATATACCACACACTTGAAGTAGTAGTATTTATTTATTAATTTATTTATTTTTTTTTTCCGTAATAGGTGTACAAGTATGAATTCGTCTGCCACACTATATAGTTACACGGTTTCTTGTCATTCAGTTTCAGTATGGGTTTTTTACAGTAACAAAAGGAAGGTCGAAAAAACATACCAATTGAGCAAAACCGATTGCAAAAAATCATCGAATGCATGCGGAAATTTATGCTGAACATGTGTTTTATATGCATAAATCAGCAAAGATCGCAATTTCAACGATTCAATGGCTGTTATATTGATCTGAATGAACACGGAAAGCTGTTTTATGAATTAGATGGCTGTGGAAGAACTTTCAGTGAAATCATATTTGCACATAATATTAAATAACCAACTAAATAACAAAGTTGAAACAATATTATAATATAATGTTGTTCGTGCTATAGGTATATTAAGACGATTAATACGCACATTTTTATTTATTATAAACTAGTACACACTCACACACACATCTGATGATAATATATAATTTACATCAGTTCTTCTAATATCTATGCAAATAATTATAATTTTATTTGTAAGATATAAAATAACATTTTCTACAAGTTGTTGTTATTATTTTTTTTTTTAAATAGTTAATAGTTAATATATATGATCTTTTATAAAATAGAAAAAAACTATATTTTTTTGCATCATCTTATTACTTATATAAGTTGATTTTACCAAATAATTTAACAGTTAAGTCAGTTATAGGTATATATAAATATTGTATATATATGTAAACAAATACATATGCACATAGTCAAGCATTTATTTATTTACTTTTATATAATAATAATATATAGTAAAAATGACGACGAAGAAGATTTCATTGACCTTTGCGAAAAGAAAAAATAAATAAATAAATAAAAGAAAATGATGATTTGTTATTATATTATAATGTTCTTCTAATCATCATGATCCATCATCATCATCATCATCACCATTAATGATTAACCAATAATGAACGTTTTTTTTTCTTCTTACATGTTATATTTACAGTAAAACATTTAATAAGATGAATTTTAAAGTTTTAATGAACCGATCGCTCGCATCACACACAATTATTATTTACAATTACAATATATTCATAAAATAGAATAATAATAGAATTTGCTTTGTTTTTTTTTCTTTGCATTGTGTGATCTTATAAATTTTAAATTAATTTTTTTTTTAATTTATAATGGATTTTCCATATTCTTTTAGTTTTTTTATTTATATTTTATTTAAATGATAAATAATGATCAGAAAAAAAAATTGATTGAAGTTTAATTTATTTATAGTCGGTTATTTTTTTATTCTTTTAACAATATATAATACCACCACCACCACCACGAGTAATAATTATGTGTATTATAATTTAAGTTCAATAACTGCGGAATAGGAGATACTTACATAATTTAATTATTTATAATATAGGATTTAAAAAAATTGCTGATAAATTAAGTGCGCGGTAACCAATATAGAGAAAATGATTTAGAAGTGGAAAATGGTAAATTATATCCTAATTAATAGTATAATATTTGGTATACTTTGTATTTGTTAATATATAGTAATTAAGGAAGAATAATTGTAATTTCCGCAAATGCCGTTTATTTTGGTACAAAACTTTTCATTTTACGCAGAAAATATCAGAAGACAAAAACGGAACTTACTTTTGCATAAACCAAATATATTAACAAACTTCTGTGATTAATCATCGCCAACAATCAGATGGCATTGTGTCCTCCGTTATTTATAATCTTATATTGATAAAGAGAGATAATTTACTGTAACATACATATAAAAATGATGAATTTTGTAATCAAAACAAGTTGAAACAAGTTTTATTTTATCACGTTGTATATATGAAGAACTTTTTTTAACATTCTATTGGTGTTTTTAAAGTTTATAAAACTTGTTTTTTTCCCATTATAAAAATATTGGCAATCCGATGCATTTTTCTGTATGTACAGTACCTTGTCATCTATTTAGGTGCATGACAATAAAAACTATTGTTTTCATACACGATGCAATAAAGTAGCATGCAGTTACACTTTTGGAGGAACAAAAAATTATTGTTCTTGACTACAGCAGGAAATTCGTCAGCCATTAATCCCAGAGGAAATGTGTTGGATATCAAGAACATTTGATATTGTTTATGAGGATATCTGATGAAATGATATAATAATAAAAGATATAAGTTATAAAGGTATAAGGAGTATGCCATGAAGAATACAGCCGCATTGCTAAACGATAAATATATTAAATACTAAATAACAAAATATATAAAAAATGTAATAATCATCATAGACATGGACCCAATAATATGACAACGTTCTGTATGGAACATGTATTGCAAATAAATGATTATTTATATATACAATTTTATAAAAGATCACAGAAGAAGATGTGTATATAAATGTATAAAATATTAAATGATAGGTAAAAATAAAACGTGGAATTTATAATGTTTTGTTTTTATTTCGTATTGTATTGTATTGTATACTATGTATGAGATATTTGTATAACCCGGAAATCTGCAATGACAGCTAAATGTTAATACATGTGTAAATAAAAGTGTATATATCTTAAGAAAAATTGTAACAGAATAATACACAACATTATATATATATAGATCGATTGTTTATTTGCGACTTAAATACTTAAACTTAAGTAATACTTAAAATTTTTCTTATCGCAGTGTTATATATATATATATATATATATATTTTGTATAGTATTATGTGTATGTGATATTACTTATTGTATATGCGCATCTAAAGCCTGGTTTCCACTGATGGATGAGCACATGACGAACACATTTACACGTATATATGATTATAGTTAAATAAATACGTATTTTAGATGGAAGCATTTAAATAAAATTATATTACCATATTTCATAAAAGTAATATCTGCAAATGTGAAGCTTTTGCAGATTTTTTTAATTCTGCATATTTAGTAATTAAATGAAAGCAGCAGCATATAGCGCACAAAAACCCATCACTGACAAAATACACTGTATGATTATTTAGGTGTTTTATTGTTGATAATAAATAAATAAATATTATTTATTATCAATATCGTTTAATAAAATTATATATACATTTAAAATTAATGTAATTACATCGAATATACATTTTTATATAGTAAATAAATAAATACACAAATAAAACATATACTTAAATAGAATTAAAATTTTTTCATATATTGTTAATTTATAGTCTCTGTATGATAAAAACAAATGCGCATTTATTTTATTTTCGTTTGTAATTTAATTTTGCCACTTTTATTATTTATATTATTTGCAAAAATAACAAAATAATGAATTATTGATGTTGAAGTAATTTACTTTATTTTTGCACCTTCTCAACGTACTGTATACTACTACAACTAGGATATGAAATGGCTGTGAATATTCGCGAACATTCGAAGGACTTCATATATACTCCATATAAAAATAGCGATATATAAGATATCTTCTATTACTACAGCAGACAAAGTAGCAGAATGAAAACTATCCAATCGTCGGCGCAAATATTAATAAACGGAGTTTTAATTAATTTTTAATAAATATCTACATGACAGAAGATATGATATTGAAATTTTACAACAAAATGTATAACAAAGTTTGAAAAGAATTTATAAATACTGTACATATCGTCCTATATGCTGAACAACGTGTAAACGAAATACAAATTATTGCATATTTGTTTTGCACACAATTACAAATGTTTAAGAAATATAAAACGAATTCCATTTCGAGCGAATTTAAAGAATCCAACCAGCAATTATATGGCAAAGCGTGTTTTTGTGTGTGTTTATCTCAAGTGGTAAGCGCCGTCTGCCTCCGCCATTAACATCGGTTAGATAACTACATACAATTATTATAAACATTTTATTCAGTATACGCACCATGCGTAAAGAATAGCTAAAACAAATACCAAGTAAAAATAGATCATGAGTAAAGATTATATTATCAGAATTTTTTTTATTACAACCTGTTTTTTTGTCATGGGTCAAAATTATAATAATATTTTTCTTATGTAACACTAATAATGTCTGTTGTTTTATAAAAATTGTAAGTATATGATAATCATAAACGAACGAAATAGTATACAATAAAATAAAGAATGTATATTATTTATATAAACACCAAAATTAAAGATAATTGCCCCACAGAGATTTCACACGATTTTCAAGGGTGATGTAGAAATTAGTTATAAAAGATTTTTTTTTATTGTCATTTCACTACCATATCTTCATAGTTTGTAACGTGTATATGGGCGGCTTTGTTTTTGAATAGATCTTGTTATTTATGATATATAGATATATATATATAAGTGTGAAACGCATATATACTTTGTTATTCGGAGGGAATAATCTTTTTCATTACAAACATAAATATTTTATATCTCATTTCCTCTCAAAACAAAAACATTTGATTATATACACTCGTGCATTAATATATTTCGTTTATATAAAATAAATGGTGTAATGTTATCAAGATTAATTTAATTTAAATAAATATATATATATATATATGAATATTGTATATTACATACTTATATAAGTTAATAAATAACACAAGATTTACAAGATCACAATATTTAATTAAAGATTTATGAGATTTTTTTGTAAGTATTACATAATCCACGTATCATATAAGAACATATAGGGGGGTAATATATGCAAATAGATAACTTAGAGGATCAAAAATGAATTTTCTTCGATATTAATTACCTAATAAGTCATACGAAACTCTTTGATTTATTAAAATAAAAACATATAATTTATAAAAATATATTAAATTATATCTTTTATATATACGTGATAATCTATAAACTCAGTCAGACCTATTTAATATTACCACTTTCTTAATGCTGTTTTTTTTATTATTATTATCTTCATATATAATTTATTTTTTATGGCGGATATATAAATGAATCCTTTGTTGTCCTATCTACATTATACACACGCACATACACACACACATACATAGTACAAAATAATATACAATAAAACGCAGTAAAGTTTTCATAATGTCTAGTAGAAAGTATTGTGGAAGAAAAAAAAACAAAAAAACAAATAAACAAATAAATAAACAAACAACAAAAAGTACTAATAAACAAATAATAAAAAGATTAGGTATATATTTAAAAAAGTAACACAACACCAACAACAATTTAACAATAATCTAACTAAATAATAACATAATAATAATAATAATAATAATAATAATAATAATAAACAAAATGTTTATTTGTCTTGTCTTCTAAAACCATTCATTTTAAATATATATGCAATCTCTTATACACTTTAATAATACAATTTTATATGGGTTTTTATATGGCTATAGCATACGCAATAGATTCATACACATGTTATATATTTGAATACCGTCAGATGGGATTAGTTAGTTAATTTTTTTTAAATTATTATAAGGTTTCTTTTTTCTTTTATAAGGACCATATAGTTAGTTAAAATTGAAAATAAAAATGATATTATTTCCACTAATTAATTGAGTAAAGGTTTTTAGCAAACGATGATGGACAATTTATTTATTTACACAAAAACAAATCGATTTTCAATTTAAACACCCCAATGCATTTACTTTATAAAATGCATTAAAAAACAATCAAATTTCGATTATTTATTATAACAGAGTTACTGTATATGGATGAAAATCCATGCAAAACGAAACACAATAACAAATTTTGGCTGTTGCATTAAATGTTATATACGCAACAGGCATGTTCATCACAATGTCTAGAAATAATTATGAAATTTGTTTCACATGTATGAAAGAAATAATTTTTTGTATCGAATTGTTACTGCGGTAATGGAAAAATCAGTTGATCCATGCCTACCAGAAATATCAATAGGAAACACCAAATCGTTTCGGAAAAAAATAAGCTCTATGTGAATAGTAATTACTACCGATAACATTTAATCTAAAAACGACAAGAATTTTTTACAGACTGAACACTCTGTCAATTCAGTATTTGACAAAATTATTAAGAACTTGAAAAAAATGGAACGATGAATAAAGTGCTACAGCTACGATTTTTACATGGGATAGTATACAAATTGGTGCAGAAATAAGGGAAAATTATATACCATTAAGTTCTACATATGCAGCTATACGTATGCTTAATATTGTCATTGTTGTTGTGTACTCAATATAGCAAATATTTCAAACAAAATATTGTAAATAATATGTATATATATAAAACAATTATATATATATACGCGTAAATTTATATAATTCAGGATATTGGATTAATGCCAAAATAAGAGTTATAAGAAAATGTTTTATTAATTCACCACTTTATAATTGCGTAACATAAATGTTACTCGTAAATATGCGTATACATTTAGAATATGGATGGGGAATTAATGTAGGCAATGGTATAAGAAAAATTAATTTTTCAAAAGAATTTCAATGAAAACAATTTTTTTCTGTTTTGTGTTTATAGTAAAAATTGTATAAATTATAATGGAAAACAAAAATTAATCGTATATATATAATTAGCCATACACTAATTAAGTTTACTAACCCAATACATAATCTTATCATATATATATATATATATTCACGCAGTTGCTAATTAATTTTATTGTAATTGTTATCATAAAATAAATAAAAAATATATGAATGTGTTGTTTTAGCTATAATAATATGTACTACCAATAAGGCTATACATTGAATGATAAATGTTATTGTATAGTGAAATTTATACAATAACCAAAACAAAACAAAACAAAGCTAAATTGTATATTATATCATTGTTAATCTATATAAAGTATCAAAATATATATATACACAGAGCTAATAATCAAAATAACAATCAAATAATACATGTATTTTTGTGTACAATGTGCCATTACGCAATAATATGACCTGCATTTAATTAAGGTTTTTTTATTCTAAATATACGAGTATACATAACACCCAATAACACACTGAATATCCAAAAATAAAACTTGTTGCTTAATCGTATATTTGCGCATTCGATCGATTTTTACTCTTGATCGATTTTCATGATATAAATTTTATTACAATATATTTATTTCGAAAAAAAAAAAAATGTATATATATTTGCGCGGGTATATAAATTTAAATGATAAAATTAATACTAATAATAATAATGAAATTTGATAAGCTATAATTTATTATCATTACGCATACACATTTACATAATACAATGTTTATATACCATATAATATGGTAAGAATAATTTGATAACATTTAATTTAATTTAAATGTATTAATATTTTAATTATACCGCCACCAAATATGGCCATAAATACAGAATATAATAATAATAAATAATAAACAAAAACAAGATATTTAGTTTTGGTTTCAGAGAAAAATAAATAACATTCACAACAACATCATCAGACTATTTGTTTAAATCGATGGCTTCTGGTCTATCCGAACACTAAAAATATGGTGTGGTAGATTTCCGCGGTAATGTGATTTTAATATCAATGATCAACCATTACATCTGTTGGATAATAGATCCATAGAATATGCATAAATTGCTGATTACTTATAATGGTACGCCTTTCTTATAAACTCTTTCTTTGCTTTGGAGATCCATTACCTGTAAAATGACATACGTACTCCGTTTTACGGTACCAATATATATATATATATTCTCTAATAGCTGAGTGATAATTCAAAGCACGTATATTTAAAAATGTGTAGATCAGATCTATGCTGTTATACAAAGATATTGAATATATAATCTTAAAAAAGACTTGGCCGTAAATACATATGACCGCACCCCCAAACCCATATACAATTTATTTGTTTGTAATAATGATCGGTTTACCTTTGTATCTTTATGTTATATGTGAATGAAGGTGTTACAAATTTGGAGTAAATTGTTATAAAAATAGTTTTTGTTTCATGCGTTTCGGATTTTACCCTGTATAATATGGAATCGCATATAAAATTACAATAATAGCTTCTTTCTACGGGCAAGTATATACATATACTGATCAAAATTGTAAATGCATTAAATTATTTAAATATTTTGGGTAATAATTCTGGTCAGAATGTTACAATAATAATCATAAACGATAGATAATATAACGATCGATTGTTATTTTAATATAAAAAAACATTAAATTAAATTAAATTAAATTAAATTTCATATATACGAAAATCAACTAAAAAAATTTTCTTTGTATGAAAAAAATGTTAATAATAAACAATAAATTATATATTTACCAAATCAGAAAAAAAAAGAAGAGAATATAATACAATGGCCAATAATTTTTCCATATATAAATAATTGATTCGTTTGATTAACACTTACCTGAAAAGAAATAAAAAATAAAACGTGTTAATAATTAATTTGTTATATATAAATAAAATACAATTTAATAATATAATTTATTTAGAATAGAAAAAAAATAAAACATTAATAATAAATCGAAAAAATATTGATTCCTTTATCACAAAATATCAGCTGTCACCACCATCAAATTCTTAAATAGCTATAAAACTTTTTTTTATGTTTTGTTTTCAACTTTCATATTATATTATAGAAAAATTTCATTCTCCTGTATTGTATTATAAATATATTTATTTATTGTATAATATATTTAAAACATTAGTCATGTTCAAAAGTTAGCGGACAACTGAAAAAATTAAGATATTTTAGACGGCAGATCTTCTGAAACAATGAAAAAATTTATTTCTTTATTATTAAACATTATTTTCCTTTCAATATGATAATTACATCTGAAAATATAGTCTACGCGACATTATCTTAATTTTTTCTGTTGTGCACTAACTTTTGAACCCATACACGTATATTCGCAGTTAGTATTGTCAGTATTTTTTTATAACAAGTGTATTATTATTATTATTGATTTATATAAGAAACTGCGTAAAATTAAATATTATTGAATCTATTTCAGATTAACCATTTAACCCTTTCAGAAATATAAATGGAAAAAATAAAAAGAAAAAAAAAAACACACACACATTTTTCCGATAACAAAATTTTAATATAAACAACAAATTTTGTTATATATTTTTATATTTATTATCATAAAATAAAAAAAAAAATTGATAGCGATTATATCCATAAAAACTTCATATTCCATTTCCATCAAAAAAATCAATACCAAAAATTAGATAAATAATATTAAATTTTATTGTATTTTTACTTTTTATATTGATTGAAACCGAAATATAAATATATACAATTTTTGATGAAAGACCAATAATATTGATATCATTATAAAAATATAATATGTTCATGTGATGATGCGAATAAGGTAATAGAACACAGTGGTATCAATTGAAAATGGGTAAAACACAATATATATTTATTATTTATAAAATATAAAAAATATATTGGAATGTATTATTATTGTTGTAACTACGAACAACGAGGTACAAAGTACTCATCATAGTTCTAAATATGATTATAGAAAATTATATAGTTCATAATAACATACAAAGTTTTCCAAGATCTCTATTCGGAGCGCGTGCAATGTAGAGAATTTCCAAATTCCATTCAAATTTACAAATTATTTCCGATGCAAATGATTTATATGTAGTTATTGTCAATTGTTGTTTGTGTGTAATTATGTTTTCATAATTCAATAAAAAGAAATAGTAGAAATGTTAAGAACAAAAAATACGCATCAATTAAATATGATAATGATAAAAATCAATTATATGGGGGATTGGGTAAATAACAAAATAATATATATTGGAAAAACATGAACAATGAAAACATAAAATATGTTCTAAACATATAAATTGTACGCACTAGTGCGACACTTCAGCTGCTTTTTAATTTATTCCATATAATAATAATAATAATAATAATAAAGAAATAAATTATTCATTATTTACACAATTTTATATTTCTATATATGCAAATTAATGTACACAATACTATTGTTGTTATATATTATAGATTATATGACAATTGAATAATAACAATAATAATAATAATAATAATAATAATAATAACACGCACAAAACTAACATGTATAAATTGTAAATGTAAACGATAAATCCATATAAAATAGAAAAATTAATAATGGATATATATAAAAAAATTTACTGGTACATGGATAATTTGTATATTTATACGAACAAAAACAATCACATAAATATTAATCAATTATTAGAAGAATATATTACTTATTATCAGCAATTTTTTTCTATTCTATATAATTTTCGATAATAATACAAATAAAATATACGCGTATTATAATATGATTTGAGTGACATGAATAAATTAAATATAAAATAAAAAATATAATATATACGGCCGCCGTCGATACAAAATAATTTATATGGCAAATATTATTATTTTATAATAAATAATTAGCATTGAAAATTTATATAATTAAAATATAAAATCGTGTTAATTAAAAAATTTAATTAAATACTATAATAATAAATAGAATTGTCTCAGCGCAGTTATTATATTATTATAGTAATAATAATAATTAATTTTTCAACAATTACAGTCATAACTTCATAAATAGTAATACAATTAAATTTTCCAGTGAATAGATGTTTGATTAGTCTCACAATAGAATAAAATAAATAAAAAGTTAAATAATAATTGTTGAATTTTATCAACAGTTCATGATCTTCGAAAATATGTATTTAATAAATTTTGCATATCGACATTGGAAAAAAATGTTAAATTAATTCCGATATTCAATTTTCATAAAATTGTATATAAAGACTTATATCATATAATAGATTTCTATATGAAAAAAATTCAGGGAAATCATTACTGGTGCAGTGCAATAATGCCGTACCACTTGGTCACATATACAGAAATCAACATAATTTCATATAAATGCCAGTCTCATTTTAATCAGACACTCTGTGTATATCTTGTGCAATAAAAACAGAAAAAATTTAATGATTTATTTTCAAGTAAATTTTCTCTTGTGACCAATTATATTTATGTATAAACATAAATTTTAATGTACATTAAATAATTGCATAAAATAAGCGAAAACGAAAACAAAGACTGAATTTATCTAAAATTAGATGATAATAAAACAAAAATTATATTATATTTTAAAGAAATAAAATAATGTGCATTAAAAATTAGTTTGAAAATTTTTAAATTTAAATTTAAAACAAATATTTACGTAAAGATTAAGACGTGAGAGAGCTTTTTTTTTTTTTTGGATATAATTATGAAGCAAAAAGAAACCACAAGTATGATATTAAAAAAAAAAATCCCAATGTGCAATTTGAATCATATTGATGTTAATGCAGAACAATCGGCTCAGTATAGAGTGAATGCAATTACGTATCCACATATGGGTGTGTTCGTGTGCATTCGTGTACGACCAATTTTACCAAAATAAAATAGAAATAAGTTTAATTTAAAATATATATTATTTATATTTATTTATTTTATGAATTCGGCCGTGTAAAAGCCAACTGCCGCACGAAAATCGTAAAGTATAAAAATATAAATAATAATTGTTTCACAGCAAAGGCTCTGTGGAATAAAAAATTATTTTATTCCCCATCTTCAAAAGCTTTCTTTGGGAAACGTTAATTTACAGATCAGTGATTCAATAAGCATCACCAGTGGGATACTATAGCATTTTTCCAAAAATTATGAAAAATAATAATAATAAAATTAAATTCAAATCAAAAATAATACTATTTCTCTCAGAATTTCTGAGCGATTTCATTTCATCTTCTATTTTTTTGTTTTTTATATTATTATTTAAAAATAAATTTTTCAAAAAATTATTTTTGGTATCATTACGATGGTTTTTTTTTTTTTCTGTTCTGTTTATTTGAGAATTTACGCGTTCATTTAAATTTCGATATATTTTATTTTTTCTTGCATTTTATTATATATTATTATTTTTTTTGTTTGTGGTGGGTTCCGATCATCATCGCAATAACAAATCTCACTGTTATCGTTTTTTTTTTTTTATTTTTTCAATTTTTTTTTCCGTATGTTAAATTTATTTTTAATTTGATTACATTAAGTGTTGTTCTAATGTGTTTTTGATAGAAAAATAATAATTAAAAAATAAAAAAAGAAAAAATATTACAGATTTGTTGATGCGTACGATGATAATGCAACAGTGTTGTTTAAATGTTAAATATTTTCAAATGTAATTTATGGGAATTGTTATTGAGATGCTTTTAAAGTGTTTAAGGATATATGCAAATTTTACTGGATTTAGTTATGTATACAATAGCATTTTGACATTTGAACTAAAGGAGGGATGGTTTAATTTTAGACATTTTAATGATCATTAGAAATTTATAAATAATTATTTGATAACGTAAATTTTTTGGTATTTTTATTTTTAAATTTAGCCAAATGAAAAATCTTAAAAATCTTAAACGATTTATTAACAGAAACTTATTTTTAATACATTCAGATATAAAAAAAATTCTAAGTATCGCCGTGATAAAAGTCTGAACATTTTGAAAAAATTTTTTCTAAAAGCATATTTGGTATTTTAATGAATTTATTCATATAAACGTAATCTTTTTTTCGATAAGAAAATATGAAGATATAAATAATAGGTACATTATTTATTTGTCGTAATAATATTTTAATGAACTGTTTATAAGTGTGCCACTTAACAAAAAATAATGAAATAAATAAATAAATGTAAATTGTGTTAAAAACTTAAAACAATTGCAGGAAAGAAATTAATGAATTTGAAATGAATGACAATAATATGTAAAATATGTAATACAATAAAAAAAAAAAAAACAAAAAAGGCATTTAAAACTGGCCTAAATGTAAAAATATACGTACAATAAACATTTAATTTTGAACGTTGTCAATGAACTCTCATATACATACAGTGATACGGGGTGTGTTGCCGATGCAGGTAACATATTCTTTGCATATTAATGGGCTGAAATTGAAATTTTCAGCAATTTTCTGCTGAAAAACTATTAGTTGACGATTGTAAAACGTATTGTCAAATATCCTGAACGCATTTTAATACTTTAAGAACAGTGAAAATTTACAATTATGTTTATTCTGCAGATGGTCATACATTAATGTAGCATTTTAAAATTAATATAGTATACAAATTCACCCCGTTTTAATCTACATACAATGTGCAATTGTATACTAATATTGAATAATGATATATTCAGGTATTTCCAATTTAATTTTTGTATATATTTATAAGTGTAAAAAACAGCATAGTATGGTGCAAAAGTTTGTGTTATCGTATAATCATTTCTGCTACCACAAAATTAATCTCAACCACTAAAATTTCATGTGCAAATCAATTTATTTATACCTATTGTCGGCGAATATATTATAAGTCCAAAGACGTGTTATTATACTTTTTTATGAAATACAATTTTCGATGTTACATTCAGTGTTAATCGCATATACATACACTTACACATGTTGTATGTGGCAAAAATCAACCATATATATATTGATAACACTTTCAATATAAGTTTTACAAATATTTACTCATAATTTTTTTTAAAAATAATTATATGAAAGCAGATAATTTGATAAGTTTTCCCGATTTCTGATAAAAAAAAAAAAAAAAATGCGTCAACAAAAAATTAAATTTAAACATAAATATTAAAATGTATAATTTCGTCAGCTTTCATTGAGACACATAAACACTATATGACCGAAAACTTATCAAAACACCTTATATACAATATTTTTAGTAAATTAATATTTCTGTTTTTCGTAATGTAATCTATTTTAAATATTTACTTTTACTCACCGGAAAGTATATTTACTTATAATACGTATAGTGATTTATTTTAGTAATTATACAATATACGAGTATATATGATGCACGCGTACATGAGAACAGAACACATTAAATTAAGTTGAGGAGATTAAAAAAAAAAACCAATTGACATACATGAACGAAATGGAAACAAATAATAAAAAACATTACTAATAATTTCACAAAAAAAAAAATTCCTATCTAAAATATTAAATAAATAGACAAGAAACAAAAAACTATTTATTTTTATAATGTCATAAATACAATAATATAAATTTATTTATTTATATTTTTATTTCACAAGATTATAATAACACATTATAAATTGACATATAAATCGTGGGTTATTATGTTCATGTATTCAAGAATATTGGGTAAACAACCTACGATGATGATGGGTAATGTTCGTTCATAACTTGGGAATAATCATGGAAAACAAAAGTTTTTTTAATTATTTTTTCAGTCACTCACCGCACAATTTGTAAAAATAAATAAGGAGTAAAATTAAAAAAAAATTAATTTAAACGACACAAAGTGCTTTCAGCGAAAAGCTTTCTACGATTTAAACTCACTTTTGTTTTATATAATATTTTGGTGATGATTTTCATTTAGCAATAGAATCCTAATATTTTACCTAATGAATAATCATAATAAATTATTATTATTATGATTATACGAAAATATTATTAAAAAAAAAACTTAACGGAGAGAAGAATAGACGCCGCAGATGGTGTGTATGTGTGTATTAAACAACCTTAAAATCATTTTTCTTATACATATAAATTTTAATATTTTTCTAATTAATATAGTAAACTATACTTTTTCAAAGTTATTAACTTTTAAAGCTTATCGGATTTGTTTTTATAATAATAAGAATAATAATTTATATATTACAAAAATGTTAATGTTAATACACTCGCTTGCCGGAAAAATAACCGGCATGACTTAATAATATATGACATCAATAATTGGTTGCGCCAATTGATTTTTGTATTGTAAAAACTGTTTTATACTTTCATGACATTCACCTACAGTGTACGCAAAAATATTACAAAACGTAATAACAAAGAAGCAACAAATTTTTTAGAACTAGTAAAATTGCTACTGATACACTTGAAATACATAAAATCGCTTATGGTGCGATAATTGTTTATCGAAAGCAAAAGGTTTTAATGATTCAAATACGGCAGAAAAGATACACATAAATGATGATAAAAAAATAACCTTTATATTCTTTTTTCTTAATCCATTCCGGTTATTTTTCGGATAGTATATTTGGTGATCTGATGAATATTTTGGAAACTATATATACATTCATATTTGAATTTCTGTTTTGTTCATATAAATATATAATAAAATGAAATATCTATATCTATATTTATTGTATTAGGAATATATTACACTTAGCAACATCATTATATGAAAATATTAAATTATTAATGTATAATATTATATGAAAATAAATAAAAATTTTAATAAGTAGTGAACTTAACCTTGAACAAAAAAAAAAACTAATGACTGTTTTTATTTATTTATTTATTTGATGGTTTAGGTTAGAGCACACGCATGTACAGAAAAAAAAACTTATATATACTCGTATAATATTAAAAGGTGATTGATCTATGATGAAATGATTGAACGGAAAGCAAACAAAACAAAAAATAGATAGAAAGACCAGCCGAAATATAGTAACTATTCTAACTAAATATTAAAATTTGAAAATAATAATAATAATAACAAAATCATTGATTGAAATATAATATATATTTGTTACATAAACATATACTCGGTACTATATGCAATAATTATTAAATAATTTAATAGTAACAACCAATTATTAATAAAGTATTTACAAAAAATAATTTTTTCTACCATTACTTTGTTGTTGATACACAAGAACAAGAAAGTTTCTACAAATGTCGTTATTTTTTTATTGATGTTTTTTCTTAAATATATTAATGTTTTGAAAGTATTTTATAACTTTTTAAAATAACATATATGCAACATATTTTTTCGAACAATTTATTGTATTCTACTATTATAGGTGGTTTACATATATAGTAACAGAATCTATATATAGGAGAATACTCATACTATTGCATAGAGCTAATCAATGTATTTCGATATCACATCTTTGATTAGCTAACCCGTTTAGGAAATGAGAAGCAACCGAATCACACAGGATCAATTGACTTATGAGAAAAGAAAAACTCTATATACAAAATCCTCTTAGTTCGTATATAAAAACTTCTTATCACATCATTCTTAATTGATTGATAAACACAAGTGTGTGTCAGGATCTTCTCTAACAAACTGGTAAGGTGCGACGACATCCAATCGTCATCATTTAAACTTACATATACATATAATTTATTAAAATTATCCAGCTGCATATTATAGAATGTGAGGTAATTATTTTTTATATTTTTAAGCGGCTTTTTTTTAACCTTATATCTTTTATTTAAATTCAATATATTTTTATTTATTGATTGATAGCCGTACACATGTGTGTCTAATATTATGGTACAATATACTTTACTATGTTTTATTATTTGTATTTGCAAGATCGATCGATATATAGAAAACATATATATTTAATTATCTAATATCTAAAATATTTATCTAAAACTTAAAAAGTATATACTTTGAAAAAGTTCAAAAGAAATTTATAGCTAAAATATACAATAGTTGTAAAACACATATAAAAATTGTGTTATCAAATACTAGTATCCGAAATATTTCGATACAACTTTATGCATTATTGTGACATTTTATGTTATTATAGAAAATTTATGTCTCTTCTTTGCTCAAAATAAATAAAATCATATTCCTCATATAAACTGTTGTAACTACACAACATAAAAAACATAAAAAAATACATAATAAAAATGTAAATTTTTATTAGTAATTAAAAAAAAAAAATAGTACGCTCTAACCAACATCAACACCAACAACAACAACAACAACAACAACAAAATTATTAAACATTAAAAGAGTTTATTTGCCTTTTGGTAATATAAATTATAAATTATATAAAATATATACAATATATGGGCTTTTGTTATGTATTGGTGGGTCCGTGGTTCAATATATTATATATTATTTTGTATATAATAAAATAATGTATGAATCATTTTGTATTTTATTCCCATCATAGACACAAACAAACACCAAACATTTACATACATTTTAAAATAAATATATGTATATTGTCGTGTTTTATTATTCCATAGTCATATATACTATTATATTATTATTATTATTATTATTATTACATATTGTTGTTATTAACGATATATATTGTTTTTGTTGTTATTTGCTAGTATATATAACCTATAAAAAAAAAATTATGAAAAGGTGTGTAAATGAATATAAATATTACATACAAAAATGGTATATGTACGTACACGTAGAGAGATAAAATAAAATATCTATATAACAATCAACTAAAAAATATTAATCAACACAGAAGTTCCTAAAAGTATTGTATGGTAAAAAAAAAAAAGAGTTAACAACATAACGGAAGAATCAATTTTTTTTATATACAATACCATAGATCTAGTACGTGAATAGTACGTGCGTGTTTAATTATTTAATTCTTTTATTTTGTCTTGTCTTGTTTTATACATAGCGTATTATAAGAATTACCCATTTATATATAGTCTTGTATGTAAACGCAAATATAAATATTCTATTATATGACAGACTATTGACTATATATACGCACCTACCTACCTATATAATGAAACAAAGAAATATTATTGTGCAATTATCTTTTTTTTTCTCAGGTAATAATAAAAGCAAGCACACATATTTATATAAATTGATATATATCATGTACACAATTGTTCATATTTATAATATTGCAATACAATAAATCTATATTCTGCGGTTATAACCTGTTTCGTGTGTCGTCAAATATTCCGCACCAATGTTAATCACAAAAATCACGCAAGGGATTGTATTTATTTGCTTGCGTTTTTTTTTTTTTTTTGACACACTTATTACAAAATTTCACAATTAACCGTATTTAATAAAATTTATAATATATTATTTAAATGTCAATTTATAAATATGGGACAACTTTATAAAAGAAAAAAATATATATCGTGACATAGTACACAGAAATTGGTCAATTTTTTTATTCTACATTTTATTTATAGTGAATTCAATTGTTTGTGTATAGTATATAGAGATCATATAGTATTTTAATAAAAACTGTCAGAAATAAGTTTTATTATAAATATAAACAAAGATATAATTAAGAAAAAGTATATTATTTGTACAGAAATTGTGATGAAAAACGGATGTAAAAATTTCTAGAAATTTGTATATAATTTATCATTGCAATTTATAAAATATATTGATGAATTATAACATATATATTTATATACACAATTAGGAATAATTTAATAACTCGATTCTGGGTATATATATACAATTTTGTGGTGCGGTATACAAAGCCGTTTTTTTTACACAATGAAGTAAAGCGGAGTTTCTATAATCAATTCTACAATTTAATTCACACATATATGAGCTATGTACATCACACAACATTCCTATATAATTGGGAAAGTTATTTTAATATAAAATGTATTATTCTTGAATTGATTTTATCCAAGGATGTTGATCATTGAACTGGGTGTGGTGGTGGTGTTTTGTGTGTGCCTATATATATAATTTTACATTTACTAATACCTAATCTGTATCCTAAAAATATGTAATCTTTATTGAAATTTATTTATTTATATATTTTAAAATAAATTATTTAATATTATTCAAAATACTACATGCAAATATTAAAGTGTAAAAATTCTGTCGGGTTGTTTCGATGTAAAAAAATTAATACATATAAATAATAGTAGATCATATAGATCGAAATATTGACATTTGGAGATATATCGAAAGTTATATTCAAATGAAATGTTTCTGTAATTAAATACAATAATATAATTTTGTTATATATAGACAACAACAAATACGATGCGGATAACTGATTTAAAAGTATAGATAATGGAAATAAATTTTAGCACAAAGTAAAAGCGGAAATGCTATATTAAATCAAAAGCTTTTCTTCAAAAAACAACGTTCAACAACAAAGAATTGATTCGAACATTTATCAGATGTATATTACTTGTGCCATTCTGTAAATAGTATTGCAAAAATGATACCTTGACAATTTGACAGAAAAATCAGTGACAATATATATATATTCCGGAGACTGATCTGAATGAGTAAAAATATTAGAATTTCCTACAATAAACGCACATTCAATCTATATAGAATCTAATCAATACATGTAATAGAAAGACTGTGTATTTAAAAATAAAGTAAATTTATTAATGTTTGCAACAAAACTTACAATATAGGTAATGGCTTGTGTCGGAGGTGGTGGTCTTATTTTCGTTTTTTTTTATTTTAACTATAAATAGAAAAAAAAAGATAACAAGTAAAAGAAGCAAAAAAATGGACCATGGCTGTGAATATATACTTTTTTTTATTTATACATAATTTCTTAATTTTTTTCTTCTCTATGTAAAATGCAGGCAAATGCACATCATATCGTTCTGTGTTCTTTTTTATCTTCTAAATGTATGACGCGTATAAATAAATATTAGTAATTAAAATAGAAAACTTATTACAAGACCATATTTATAATAAATCACATTTTTATGTTTATTTATACTACAAACAATATATTGATATTCTATAAATAATATACATAAGATTTTTTTTTTAAATTTATATTGATTTAACCACCACAAATTTCTATAATTGTTAATACATTCTTATATATATATAAATATATTCACTTTCAAGTATACAATATAACGAATCACTTTATAATCTAATGTAAATGTGTGAGATCGAAAGTAAAAATATCGTCGACATACAATAATTTTTAAATATTTTAGTATTTATGGAGAAAATATGGAAATAATTATATATTTCTTTGAAATCCTCTGTAACAAAATTGATCAAAAAATCAATCGACGACGGCCAGGCCACGTAAGTAAAATACACGTAGTATACGCGCACCTTTGTGTCGATGTTTTAATGAAATAATTCTTTTTATTTTCGATATGACACATTGAATACAATTAGATTTAAAAATATTCCCCCCAATGATTTGATGATAGCAATAAAATTTTTATTAATATTTTTATATTAATATTATATATTTAGTGGTATATATGTCAGTCCATACATATATTTTTATATTATACATAAACTATTCTAATATATTAAAAAATTAAACAAGTACGTGGACACTTATCGCATGCCATGTGTGCCTTTCTTTGTTGCTGCTACAATAAAACCCGAGTATTTTCTACGTGCGTATCAACCCTGCCAGTTAAATCTTACAAATTGGAAATGTTTTAAAATTTAATGTATCGACGACGCGACCGTACTCTATTGACAGCATAATATTATTATTAATATCACAATAAGATGGCAAAATTATTTTTTATGCTAAATGATATGCAACATATATTATTTTTAATTAAAAATAAATGTACTTATATACATTAAAAAAAATAACGTTTCATATCAAACAACCTAATATATTATTTTATTTATTCACGCATATATATATTTGTATTTTGGAGTTATACTAACGACGACAATGTATAAAAATAAAATTAATTGAAATTATAATTTTTGTAAATGTCAAATTTATTTCTTAAAATATATGTGCACGCAATCAATCAACAGCAACCCCAACAATATGTGATATCTATATAAATTGTTTGTCCGACTCGTCTGTAATATTTCTATATTCATTATTTATACGAGATTTCAATAAAATATAATAACTTTTATACAAAAATGTACCATATTTTCAAACATATATATTCGCTTTTTATTTAACATAAACAATATTAAGTATAATGAAATGTAATTGAATGGATTGAACTCTAGTGCCATGGAAACATTTGCATCATTTATTGGCTGACTGTTTTTTTTTTTGTGGCTATACAAAGACCGACTTAAATTTTTATTGAATTAGTTGACAACATTTTTTGCTGTTTTTAAAAGTTTGTATAATAAACAACACCTTATACAGTCTCATTCCATTAAGAGATTATGCGATTATACGGTAATTGACATATACAAACATTGAGTGATGGCAAATGATATCTTTCTATAATTTTAGATAATGCAATATGATAAAACCTTAAGATTTGTAAACGGATAAGCGTCATATGGTGAATTATATTACGTATTAAATACTAAATACGTACAACTATAATATTTTTTAATGGATTTGCACAACGAAATTGATATTTCATTTTAAAAAACGTCGTTTATAGTTTTATTTAATATTAAAAATTAATTAATTAATTAATTAATAAAGGAAGAAAAAATATTAAAATAATAAATAATAAATAATAATAATAATAATAATAAAATTATTATTTTATATAAAGGTTCGACGTTATTTAAAATAAGTTCGTATATAAAATATATAATATTTTATAGAAAAAAAAACAGTGATAAGAATTATAAATCTTAATTAATATGAAAAATATAGGCTAATTTTTATAAAAAAAAAAATAATATAAAACATAATTATTTTAGTTTTGTTGTAGATTACATACAATTATTATCTTTTATTTGTATTTGTATATTTCACACAAAATACGAATATATTTTATATAAAAAAAAAATAAATAGGTCATCAATACAAATTTTCTATCTACGATATATCAATTTTTGTATGGAATATGTTGTAATAATATTAATAAAAAAAAAAACACATGATTTATTTCGCTTGCATTAACATACAGGGTGTCCCAAAAGAATCATCGGTACTTATATATAAAATTTCTCCGAAAAAATTGCATTGCACATAAACAAACACAGATTGTTTGGTGATCAGGACGATTATTTTTTAATATGATGGAAAATGGAGAGAGAGTCTGGTGAAAAACATTTCTTATGGGACACTGTGAATATATAATAAAAATAATTTTATTTTCAATATCGTATATTGGATTAGATTGGAATTGTTCATTTCTTTCATTTCCCATATAAAACATCGCGCATTTATAAATTGTTTTTATTTATAGGAAATATATATATTATAACATTCAAATGTAAACTATGATGTGATTGACCGCGATGTTTTATATATACGATTAGTATATGTTTTAAATAAAATAATTTTAAATGAAAATCATTCAACAAATAAAAAAAAAAAAAAAAAAAAACTAAAATCTCTGAAATGTTATTATAATAAAATTATTGTGAAACAATTTTAAACTTGTGTATTTTTCAATTATAACTAAATAAATTTTGTATACATAAAATTCAATTTTAAAGTAATTTTTTTTTTTAGAAAATATACCTATTAAAAAAAAAAAAATGAAAATAAAAAAAGAACGAAAAATTTAGTTTTATTACAAAAATTATAGCAAAATGAGATGAAAAAATAATAATAAAAATCAATTGCGCAAACTTTTTGAACTCTGCGTATATGCGCGTTGTGTGAGCGCGGATGTTTTTTTTATTTTTACACATCCATCGTAGGATTGAATCGAAATGTTAAAAGAAAATGTTAAATGTTGTTAATTGCATAACTTCGTGCCCGATGAAACAACTGAAGCAATAAAGAATAAACGCATATAGTTTTGGTCAAGCGAAAATGTGTGATTGTCCATATTGATGAGACAAAAGTGGCACAACAAAAGACGCTACAATAACTGAATAAGGTGAAATGGAAAATTATATATAGAATCCACCGCATACTATCCGGATCTCTCTCCGTCAGAGGCTATCATCTATTTTATAATCTCTGCAGAATAATTTGAATGGCAAAAATATCAGTTGTCATTCTATCAATTTTGAATCACAAAGTACACATTATAAAATTAATGTAATGATGTAATGGAAATGAATGAATATGATGAAATTTCTTTACAGTTTTCATAAAAACCTATTGATTTTGGTATATTCAATGGGGTACAAAGTTATGCAATCATCCAATTCATAATAAATTAGGAAAATAAAAACAAGCACACACATATACAAAAACAATATTTAAAGAATTTTTTTTGAAAAACAAACTAACAATAATAAAAAATAATTTATAGATTTTCAAAAATATATATACACTCAAATTATATATACGCGCGAAAACTGGAACATTTACAAAATTTGTAAGATAATTTGTATATGAAATAATAAATATTGAATATATTTAAAATAATATAAAAATTAAAAAAAAAAAAGGTAAGTAATTGTTTTATAGTGTTTCTCCCATAATAATTATTGCATTCAAATAAAGTTCTCAAAACCATATACTTTTCAATATATATTTAAAGTTAATCTATTTATTTTTTTTGGAATAGCCGTAAGTTTGGCAATCTTACAATAGTTAAATATAACAGCATACCTAATCCGTCGTTCCATCACTGGAGAATAATAAAAAAAAAAACTCCTACTATACTAAATCTTTGGAAATAATTTACATGAAAGTTACATATTAAAGAATAATACTTTTTTAAAGTTAATGGATGTGCACAAAAATATTAAAGTATTAAATATTTAAGACATCATTCTTTCATCAAACATTAGGCAATTTTAAAATAGCATTCCTTCATCAATCTCTTTATAAATTATGCAAATACTTCGCTATACCTATGTTACAGGGGTTTGTTGGTGATGCTGTGTACATATATCATTATTTGTCTTATTTTTTATTAGCAAATACATTTCTTAATTTAATTTACTTTAAATTACATATATTTCGTTTCAATTTTCTAAATTCCCTTGAAAATCGAAATAAAAATATAAATACGCATTACCTATATTAATTTATATTTGGAAATCATTCATTTACATTTCTGCTATTTGTAAATTTGTTCTATATATAATTTCAACAACATTACAAAATATATAATTTACATTTTATATTTAAATGCGTTCGCGTTCATATATATAAAACTATATTATTTAAAATATATATTAGTATACTTTAGAAGAAGTATAGATACGAAAAAAAAAACATATTTAAACTTTTTTTAACTAACTTTTTGTTTAATCAAACATGACCTACATCAAAATATACGAATTCAAGCCACAAACACACACACACACACAAACAAACAAACAAACAGACGAACTAATATATTTTTATTTTCCCCAACACATACAAAATATACATAGCTTCTCTAATAAATAAATTTATTGTACAATAAATAAACAAATAAATTTCATATTCATTTCATTTGATTTTATTTTTTCAATATATGTTGAAAATTTGTTATTTTTATTATAATTCTTGAGGAAAAATAAAAAAAAAAACAAAACAATTTATTAAGGTGGGCGGTTTGATATGGAAAGCAAAAATAAAACATTAACTTTTTACGTACAGAAATATGTATTCTTTTAGCTATAGATAACACAATTTTTACAACGATATTTCACACTTTTAATCCCTGCAGAATAATTGGAGATTCGTTGAGATCTGCAAAATATGCATTTGTTTAGTCTATGACTTTACAATTTAATAAACATCTCTGTTTCATCTTAATTTTCCATCAAGTTCTACCCACTGCTTTGTCTGATGTATAGTGATGAAACGTATTACGTGTAAAACAATATTGAGAAGAGATCACACCAATGCAGTTTTTTTTTCGATTGTGATCAAACACCGAACCTATCTTGCTGATAACAAAATAATCACCTCTTTTGAACTAGCTGATATAGACGTATATTATTTTTGTGTTTGTACGACCACAACAGTAAACTACATTTTAATTGTCAGAGCGGAGTCTAGATAGTATTTTTTAATCTTTACTTTTGTTTCGGTGATAATTTTATTAGCACGAGAACAAACGAAAGACTTGGAACGTGATTATTGCAAGAAATCACAACAGTTTGCAGTCACAATATTTGGCGTATACTGTAAAACGCGGAGGTGGGTCGATTATAATGGGATGGAGACATGGAGGAGTGGCTTTAAAAGAAGGTAAAATGACTGCTGTCGTGAAAATGAAGTCTTGGCAACACAATTTAACAAAATCAGCTTATATGTAAATGAAAATAATATTAATATTTCATTTGACATAGCCAGCACAATCACCAGGCTTAAATCTAGTGGGCCATACTCTACCAACGAGCACCATTAATGATCGCAGAAACAAAGATGAATTTACTAGAATCCTGGAACGATATGAACATGTTAATACTGCAAAACATAGCAAAAGAGGAGATTCAGCAACCCTTTACTAAAATATTACCAAGATGAATTTTCTTCAAAATAATGACAGTGTTTACTTATATATTTCCAGCACTGTACATATATTTTTTTATTTTTATTATAAATAATATGTTAGTTACATATTAAGAAGGTCATCAACTTTCGTCGTCGCATCTCACTGTTTCGATCAAAGTTGGATTATATGAAACACATTAAATAATGTTTTTTTCACAGCCGGATAACGAATGGAAGTATGCTGTCCCACTTTCAGACATATATAAATTACAAATTTTACAAAGGTTTTTGCTATAGTACCACCATCAGCATCTGTTTTTTTATTATTTATTTTTGATTGTAGGTAACCGACATACATAGGCGCATTATCAAACATCTATTAATTTTTCTTTTTCTCAATCTTTTGCACACACATACATCCACACACACTATTAACAAATATATGTAATTTTATTGTGTATAAAAAAAAAAACTGCTGATTTCAAGGTCTTCTTTTGATTTTAATATATTATTATTTATGTTTTTTATTTTGTATGTTTGATGTTGATCAATAGAACATATTTATGTTATATTCTTACAAAACTTCCGTCCGAAAAATAGCCGGAATGAGCGAATGAAAAAGCAAAAAAACAATTAATTTTATTTATTCGAACTCTGGATACTATCTTTAGAATCGTTAAAACAGATGATTTTTTTTATTGTGCGTGCATATTTTTAGGTTATCAATTTTATGTATTTGAAAAACTCATCCGATTCAGTGTTCTTTGTATTTGCTAATTTATAATACACATGTCAAACGGAACATTGTGGTAAGAGAATTTTCGCAACGTAAGCTACACGCACGCAATGCATTATTCTGCTGGGGTTTTTACACTGAAAAAAAAATGCCATGAGACTTTGATAGTTTTGTTAAGATCAGTTCACATAATACATAATTCAATCGACAGTAACTATATTACCAGATCCACATATTTGAAAGACATTCCCGTTGTTTCTCGGACAGACAGTGTTGTATATTTTAATAAAAAGCAAAATAAAATAAATAAATAAAACAGAAAAAAATAAAAAATAATAACAAATATTAACAACAAAATAATAACAATCAACAACTGTTGGTGAACAGAAAAAAAAACCGATGATAAAAGTTGTTTGAATTAAAAAAGAAATCATATGTTTGTGTTTGTATTTATTTTTAAATAGGCGACATAAGCAGAACTTTTTTTTTTATATATACTTTTTGATCATTTGTGTACGCGTCCCCCCTTCACATACATAGAAACAAAACACTCATTTATACAACGAGAGATAATGCAACAGAGTTTATCTGCTATTATTATATACATATATTGTGGTATTGTGGTATTGTGGTATAATATAAACTTTTATATTTTAAGAACAGCTGTGTGTTTTTGAATTTCTTCATAACAAAAAAATTTGATAAGACAATTTTGGTTTGTACAAAATTTTCGGTGCATATAATAATAAAATATAGTAAAATAAAAATTATTAATGATAATTACCTTTTAAATTTAAATTGTAATAATTTTTTGCTAACTAATTTACAATTTACAACAACAAAGTTATGTAAAATATTAATAATTATTTCTTTTTGATAGTTTTTTCATATTTCAATGTTTAAAACCATTAAAACAAAACACAAATTACTATTTCATTTACTTTTTTTGTAAATTTTTTCTCACAATAAAATATTTAATTAAGTTTTTTTTTTTTTTTCTTATTACACTTTTGTTTTTTCTTTCAAATATTAAATAACCAATTTTTTTTTTCTTTTATTTTCTATAAAATGTAATTCTATTTAAAAAAACAAATTTGTTATTTCAAATCGTAAAAAAAAAACAAACATGGACACTTTTCACGAAATATAATAAAACCGTAATTAACATTCAAAAGGCAAAAATTGTGTTATTAATATTCTTTAAAAATTTACTAATCAAGTACATAATTTATTTAAAAGTAAAAAATTAAAAACATCTAAACAACTTCAGCGTTCAAATACGACTGATTTTTATTTAAAGAATTTTAAAAATATATGAAAAGAAAAATTCATTTACTCATTTACTGCTATGTCAGAAATATATATGATATAATGTATGTGTTAGTTCAGTGTATGGTATTTATATACTGTACTCTGTCTGTAACTGTATATATAATTTTTATTATCAATTTAACGTTTATTGGTATTGGGTTTTATTTTCAAAAAAGCTTATTTCTATATATCTTTACCTCTCTGCTTACATAAAGCTATTTCAATTTTATTGTAAATAGAAAGAGTATAATAATATTTGATGATGATGATCCATCTTTGAGTCAAAGAGAAATAACACCATATATGATTGAGATATATAAAATTCATAGTAGTTGAGTTGAGTGACGAGGAACAAACTATAAATATATAACAACAATGTGATGACAACGATGTTGATGATGATGTTGTTGATGATGGTATGGATGGATTTCATTATTTTATGAGGTTACTACAGTACATACAAATTAACCATATAAATAAACTATAATTGCATAAATGTTTTAGAGATTATTGTTCTATGGATATGTTATCAAATCAAATTATTTGTAACAAGAAACAGAGCTTTTTTTGTTTGCACATATGAGACATAATTTATATTGAACAATATAAAAAATTCCAATGGAATTGACAATTACAAATTCGAATAAGAAATAAGGTGGAATGGTATTTTTAAAAAAATAATTAAGCAATATATAGTGATCCAAAAAAAGTTAAACATTTAATTGAGATCCATAAATTTTTGCATATTTAAAATGTTATCCTTATATCAATGCATATTTTTAGGGTATATTTCTAACGTATTTAAGAATAATATATTAAACAATTTTACACATATTGGCAGTCTGCCCCGTGTCTGTTGGACAGTATGCCCCGTTTTAATGAACTGAATAAATTAAATAAGGGTAGAGAACAAACGAGTTGGTTTTTTGGAGGGTTTTGTTTACTATGTGGCTGTATGGTTGAATGATAATTTATGGCAAAAATCGCATAATGCCACCACTCGAGCAAATGAAAATATATATATCCTTGACTTAGGAACAATTTGTATGCTATATGCTATATGTTGGTCCGAGTTGAGAGGTTTTCCAAGTACTTAGATAGCACACGTGTTTCCTTAGACATGCACACAGGAATAATTTATAGTAATTTAGTATAGCACAGCGAGTAATACTATCCACGATCACACAAATATTAAAAATGAATATATATATATATAGTAGCTATGCGTATGTCGCTACTATATAACATTAATTAAACATAATAATTTATTTTAAATTATATAATTATATACAAGATATTTATGTATATTTTATTATAATGACTATAATTATATAAAGTAATTTTAAGTATTATAGATTATTAAAATCGTCTTCTAATCAATAAATAGTTTTAACAACAACGTAATAAAATGTTGGTATATAAATAAATAAAATATAATAAATTTTTGTATACACTTTTACTTACGATAATTATACTCTATCAAACCAACCCATAAGTTATATACCATATATAAATCCAATATACCTGTGCACTTCCTTCCTACACACGTACACACTATGACATTTCCATTAATATTCTTCGTGTGTATAATTATTATTTTATAAATTATTACTTTATCTAACAATTAATTAGTTGTCATGTATTAAATTACATATGATTTTATAAATATATTTTTGTACAAGTAAAATTATAAATGAACTATATAATATTAAAATGTTCCATTGAAATATAAATGTAATGCATTAAAATTACATGTAATTTAAATAAATTATATTTTAATAATATGTTGCAAAAATTGCGTATATATACAAATAACGAGAAAAGCAGAGATGTTAGAAGATCTTAATTGCTCATTCATCGGTCGTAATTTATATATATATATATATATACAAACAGTCAAACAACACCTAAAGACTATTTACACATTCAATTATTATAAACAAAGAAAATTTGATATTTTTGTAAGAAAAAGGAAAATTTAATAAATTTGTAAATAGACGTGGATCTTTTGCTTTACAAAGAAATACGATTTCTGTTTATTTTCAGTATAATATTGAAATAATTAAATAAATAAATAAATTCTATATTATTATTATTATTAAGAAGAGTGAATTCCATTTTATTTTATATTGTTATTATTAATAAATATATAAATGTACAAATTAATTTGATTGGCCTTTAACACTCGCCTTTCGCTTAAAATCTATATAAATATTAATTTTCTTGTCCCATTTGGGATCGTCACCTGTATATTTATAGAGTATTATTTTTTCAGCACAAAGACAAGTCAACAATACTCGGTTCGATGACATAGATCAAATATTGCTTAAACAGCCTAATGCGAGTTTTTTATATTTTTATCCCATCGTCGTACCGTTGCAGACCATACAATAATTAAATAAAGTTATTAGATTTTTTTAATAATCGACACCCGAATTCATTTGTACAATATACATAATATATATTTGCTTTTCATCATATATATATTTATGAATGGTTAAATTATAAATTAAATTATTAAAATCTAAAATTTAACAAGCAGTGCATTTGTGCAGTAATTTATTTATTTATACAAAAATTAAATAAATAAATTTTATTATTTTCAAAGTAATAAAAATAAACAAATTAATTAATCTTCCGTTTAACAGCATATGTATGAAAATTTAAATAATTGGTACTCGATCATATAAAAACCAATGGAAATAATTTTGTTGAAAAGTTTTGCCAGTTCAAACGTTTCTGGAAATTGCATTACTATACAGATAAATTCGCATGGTATTATTAAAGTGTGCTTCTATTTCTAAATTGATAGAATTAAGTTAATTATATGTATTGCAGTTTTGCTAATTCTATATTAATAATTATTTTTGAAATGAAATACAATTTATGTGCGATCATTTATTTATGTTCATATTCAATTACAACAATTTTAGTATATACACTAATGTTAATATTACATTGCTAACATATTTCTATATATGTGTTTGTGTTGGATAATTGAAATAAGAATAATCGTATATAGCACAAAACTGCATTCATGATTGTTTATGTTATATGAACGAAGAAATTCATAAACATATATTGTATTTTATTGAATGTATAATGAAAGAGAAATAAATGTCATTGTCCTACAGGTCAAATACATTCGTTTTCCTTTCTATTAGCTGGAAAAAAAAATGTGTATTAAAATACAAAGTAGTCGTATACTCTACTACTACTACTACTACTCCCCTTTTTCCGTTTTCTTTTAACGATACCGATAATACAATATATAAAATATATAAAACATATTTTTATAAAAACAATTTAAATTTAATACTACAATAATAAATAATGTGATTGTGCCGAGAGATGTCCTTGATTTGTAATATATTATTATAATAATAATAATAATAATACGCAGCAGCATATGTTAAATTGTATATATATTTGTAATACATTTAATATATTACGCATCAATAATAAAAAATAAAAATCTAAAAATATGTACGAAATATACTAAAAATAAATTCATATTCATTAAAAAAAAGTTTGTAAATAATTAATTAAATTATCAACAAAATAAATATATAATAATTATAGTGATAACAATTTTTGTGTTTTTTGTAAAATCAAATGATAAATTATTTTACTGTGAATAATTATACAATTTATTATTATTACTTTATAAGTTATAACAAACACGCAAAGTTTTTGGTCAATTCCAAAGGCAATTGCGCGATTTTGTATTTCCAAAGTATAAAATTAAACGTAAATTATCATAAACATAAACATTTACATACTATCAATACTCATTAATAAATGCGTAGTGTGCGTAGTGTGTGTCTAAAAACAAGAATATAATTAGTAAATAGTTAATTCTATCGATAACAATTTAGATTTCGTTTACAGTTGACCGACAATTACATATACGACCGTACGGTGCAGACTGAAATGTAATGGTGTGGGAATATTTTTCGCAATATATCGGTTTAATTAATGTGAAAATAGGCAATATCAGTTATGCGTTTGCATTTGACCAACACTGTATAGAAGAAAAAAGATAAGACAATAATAAAAGAAAGATGACTTATTATAATAAATATGCATGAATGTGTCATACGTTTAAGCAAATTATAAATTTTAAAAGTATTTTACATATGGAATTTATCACAAAACAAAGAGATATTATAAATAATACTTGTTAAATTTGATTTGATTAGAGAGAAAAGAAGAATCGCTTATATAGAATTTTAATTATGAATAAAAAGTTATTTATATATTTTTTATATTTGTAGAACAGAAGTGTACCCACCTTTGTTCATCAACTAATTGATAGGCAGAAAAGTTATAAGAAATATGACTAGTATACGTAACAATGTTATGTGTAAAATTATAGCTGTGGCGGCTGCTCGCTCAACAGAGTGCTAGTAAGTCACATATAAATTTGTAACCTGATTTATTTTAAAAATATATATACAACTTAGAAAATATTGCGTTGAATATTAAATAATTACATTTGGAAAATGGAAAATTAATACAAGAAAAATTTTTACACAAAGTTATGTGTGCGTTGGTTGAAGAAGCCTTATAACCTTATAATCTGCGTCACAAAATTGATTTGTTAAATTTCGTTTTGGTAATATTGTAAAAATTAAACACTATATAACAAATCATATAGGATTATAAACGATGCGCTTGACAAATGTGTAAAAGAATTGGGTTCCACATTGACAAAAATTTAGGATCTTGTTAAGGATGCGATGTCACATCCATTATATAGCCCGCTTATCCTTTAACCGCCTCACCATATCAGAATTTTACAAAAACATTGATTTTTATAAATAATGTGTAAAAGAGTATATATGTTAATTTGTTTGAGTCGCTAAATATGTATAAATGTATTGTAAAAATACACCCTGTGTATGTGATGCAGTCCATTTATTTGCATACATATAATTTTTTACATTTATTATAAAATTTGTTATTATTTTTCCTCTTATTACACATATTTATCTTGGAAACATATATACATAAAAATCGTAAACATTTAACAACTGCTTCTTATTACATTGCCAGATAGCATACAAGTCATATACGAGCATATGTTCAATATTATATGTATAAAATCCAAACATATGTATGATTTTATATAAGATACATAATATATCCTATAACTTATCACATTTCACAATATTCCACATATTCAAAAAATATACATATGCAAATAAATATTTTGTTATAAGATTCAATTTTTTTAAAATTCGAAAGGTAGGTATATCGTATTTTTATCGCTCATATACAAATATATCCATATCTCCTATATATACTCGATATATTATATAGAACTTTGTTTAAAGCTACACGCGTATATTTATATTATTTTATATTTATTGCATATACGCATTTTGCATTTATATAATTATATTAACACTTCGGTCTGTACGAGTTTTACATACACCGCCTCCTGGGTTTTCTCGCGAATCGATAGATCCGGGCTATACCCAAAAATCGTTAAGACTTGCAAATTAACATCTTTGTTGGAAATCGTTCCAGCATTAAATTATTATAAAGGAAACTATTAATGCTACATTAAATTCGAAATAGTGTGTATAGATTTTAGCACACACTTAAAGTAATAGCTCATCATTTGCTTGAAATTTTAAATTTATAAACGTTTTGATGTGATTTATATGGGCACATATAATAAAAAGCGATTTCTTCTATAAAATTTCAGGTTAATTTTCATATCGAAAGCGGTGCTTATAATAAGTATTTTTTAAATAAATTGTAGTTGTAAATTAATGATTTTCAATTTTTATCTATTGTTTTGTGGTTTATTAATTTTTTTTAATGTTATATACATTTTGCAGGCCAGAGATTAGTGTCGTGTAAAATTTTAATAATATATAAAATAGTTGAATAAAATTTTAATGCACTACTTATCAAAAACATAAATAAAGACCGCCAACAATGTCACGATCATATTATAATTAACATAATAATATTTTTATATCGATATAAATAGTTGTATGTTTGTATGTATATAATATTGAGGTTATTGGCTTCGTAGCTGCAATTTATACGTAATACAACCCATATACAATATTCATATATAAGACGTAAAGAGCTACTTTATATATTGATACACCATAAAAAGACTAAAGTCAACGAACACAATGGACACGATAAAGTTTTTATAAATTATATATTGTATATATTATATACCAAAGTAAAAATGATGAAATAATGAAAATTGTTAAGAAATATACTTCCTTGCGGAGTAATTTACCAACTTGACTTGTATCAAGAAAGTTTGGTATTAGATGCGATGCATAAGCTCCACTATGGAGTAACATGACGTATGCATACGTATACAATATATTAAATACGATATAAAATACATATTAGTATTATCATATCGTAAATATATAATCACCACAATTCTATATATATACAATAGTTACTGCCATAGAATAAGACAAACCAGTTTTCATATATTTGATAAAAATGTTTTGTAAATATTTCTGTGTTGTGTACAAGTATTTTATATTCATGCAATTGTACAGAAGAAATAAAAACCAATGAGTTTATTATAAAACAAATGGTAATCGCATAAGTTTTTAATATAAAATATAAAATATAATAAATTTGTAAAGCAAAAAATATAGAAAATTATTAGTTTGAACGTGTTTTAGAAAAATAAATCCTTGAAAATATTTAAATTTAACAAATATATATATGTTACTTGAGGTTTATCTCTTTATAAATTGTATTTGTAAAAATAAACATATGAACGTGCACATAATGAATATATATGTATAGCAAAATAACTTCGTATATCAATATTTTATGTGTATACAGTATGTGGATGTGGGTTATTTGAAACCCAGCAGTTTACAAAATTGGATTGGATTGGAATATATAAATGCATATTATAACATGGCAAGGACGCATATATATATATACATTCCCAATATATGTTATTTTGCAAATTACCATAAGAGCAGAAAAAAAACGAAATTTATCTAAGCATATACAAAGATAAAGAATAGAACAAATCGAAATATTTATGTACATAGAAAAAAAAACATATGTAACCGAATATAATTTAACTTATTTAAAATAAGACACAGTAAGATATCTTTTCATTTTGAGACGCGCACCCATAAAAATTGACTATTTTCATAAATTTAAAAATAATTTTTATCTAATTTTTATCTATACATATCTTTTATAAATTTATATATATCTTGTAAATACACTCTGTCCGAAAAAATTACCAGAATTACTTTCTAATATATATAATAGATCTATGGGTAACGTAGCACCATGTGTAAGGCTACTGATCAATATTATAATTGCTTTTTTAATCTTAACAAAATGTCATCAAAATTACGGCAGTGTAAGTCAAAATACATTTTTACATATATAATTACATGGGAAATTTTTCGATATTTTAATACTCAAATTATTCATTTGGATGATAATTTTTTCGTTTATGGAATAAAAAAACAGGGATATCTTTATAGTTATGGTGTTGGACGATACTCAAAGATTAACTATTCAAATGCATCGTCAGTTGATGGAGGAAAAACGTGCTTGAATAATAAAACCGAAATGGATTTAGATTTATACTCAAATAATTAATTTATTTTTACAATTAAAAGAAAGAAAAGTCATTTCGGTTGTCTTTCGGACAAATCGTGTCTATATTCACATTAAATAAAACGTGATAAAATATATAAATAATAAAATTAATGGTGATTAAAAAACGTGAATCATGATAGAGTATTGAGATTTTATAATACCAAAATATTGAATGATTTGCGTTTATACAGATGTAGACATTAATATTTTAGTAAAAGGAGTTTTTTTGCCACATCCTTATTCTATTTAAATTTAATTATTTACCTATCGCAATATATACTATAAAGGAATTCGTTATATAAAATACCAATTTCATATATATTTTTTATTTAATTGAAAGACCAGCAGTTAATTGATCTTTATAAGAAGTTCAAATTTCCGCAAGGTAATTGAATTAACATATTTAAAAAAAAAAATTTGGATAACATTCGGCATCAGTTATAATTTTTAATGAAATCAAACACGTATAGGTTTTGGGTTAATAACAATGGCGATAAATGAGCAATACGCACGGAATGTGATGGAAGTAATGATCGAATATTGATTAATCAATTTTGTGTTACAAATTTTATTAAATTCGCTAGAAAATTATAAAGAGAGATACACAGAATATCGTAAAAGATAACATTTTATACCTTAGTTGTAAGTGATTTTGTTCGGGTGCACGTGCAATATACAATACACATTGAGGTTCCTCTATATACCCTATAATAATATATAATATATGTTATTTTTATCTATATAATTTTCCGAATGCATTTAAGAATATTGAAAATCTATATCTATCAATATATTGCATATATAATGTGTGTTATATGCGGTACATAAGTACATTTCATATTCAGAAATTGTCAGAATCATGCAGAATAACAAATTATTCTATATATGTTTAATATTATAATTTTTTCGGTTTAGTTTTGTTGGTTACAACATGCATATTTAATAGCCTCCTCTGTATACACAACATCCATGAAAACAGAAACTATATGTTTCCCCGCAATAAGGAATTTAAAGAAACGTGATGAATTTTTAAATTTTTACATAATATATAATAATATTTCTTTTGCAAACGTTTTATATGGAAAAATGTTGCATCTTTATTATAAATTTCTATATGTACTTTAGTACCAACACTTCTTCGAACATATATTAACTATACTAATGCTAACACATGCATCCACATTAAATTGAGTAAATATACAGGCACTTTGTTGTGCAAATGCACTTTATATAAATAAATTATTATTTAATTGTCCAATCCAATCAAAGAATTTGTCTGATTATATTTATATATGTTTTATATTCGGTGTGTCACTGTCGTCTGTACGCCACGGTATCATCAATAAATTATAATTATGCATTTGGTGTTTTTTGTTTACAATTCAGATATTTAAAGTGATATTTCTATGATTGTTATTGATTAGTTTTATTTTAGAAATTATAATAATAATATAATTTTATTATCTATTTAAAACATGTTTTTATTTTTCAAAAAAAAAATGATTCCTTAAAAATAGATAAAAAGAAAAAACTAACTAATAAAAATAAAAACAAATCATATAACAAACAAAAAAAAAATTAACTCTTATCATTAATATTAAATTGTGATAGTAAAAATATTGGAAATTGCGCGTTGCTTTCAAAAACCTTTTTTTTTATTTTGTTTTGTTTATCAACAAATGTTTCACAATTAAATTCGCAATAATTTTCTCACACTATATACAAATCAAACATTAATATTGTATAAAAGAAGTATATATATATTGGTCATGTAAGCCAACGATGAATGGATAAACTAACAATAAGTATGCCTGCAAAATATAAAGGAAACGAAAGGAATTTGTACACTAAATGATAAACCAGAGGACAATTCGTAGCATCTATAATATTCATTGTGTGAAAACACACCGAGAATTTTTACAACCTCTCTTTGATCGATAGCAGCATAGAGTTGGCCGATGCGGAAAGGAATACAATTTATAAAATGATCTATATGCGGAGAAATTGAATCAACGGTGAGCAATATGATGCAAAAATGAACTAAGAACTCTTTCGTTATGGATAGAATCCAATACATACAACTGATTTGATTTGAAAAATGTGACAAATGTTCCTCAGTCCATCACCTATACTGTATACATATACATATTGCAATCTTGAATTTTAAAAAATCACAATCATTTTATTGATTATTAATAATAAATTTTTAAATGTGTCAATAATTTTAATTATTATAATATTGTACTCGTATTATATATGAATAAATTGCGACGTTTATTTATGAAAATATGTTACACATCGTTTTTATTATCGGGTCTCTTTTTGAAATTATCATATTATATAAGAAGATTAATTTAATTAATTGAGTTTATATATTAGCAATCTGCATCAGTAAATTTTGAAGAAAAAAGTAATTTTGTTGTATGTGTGCCACTAAATCTTATAATCTATTCCATATAGACTATATATAAGTGTAAAATAGATAGCACATTCATTGAAACTGAAATAAGCAACGGATCCACATTACAGCAATATGTTATTAATTATTATAAAAACATTAGCAAAGAAATATATACGCATTTATATCAATTAATTAAATATATAAAATACAATTTCATTATATTGAACTTCAACTTCAAGCACGCACAAGGTTGTTGTTTTTATATCAACATAAAATAATATATTAAAATATATAATAGATAATAAAATAAATAAATAATAGAAAAAAAAATAGAAGATATTTTCCTGTTTTACATAAATAATAGTTAGTAATAGTAATAATAATAATGATCATAATAATAATCATAATAATAATAATAATAATTATAATTATAATAATAATAATAATCGTATAATATGAAATTATTAATATCGCAGTTGTCATTTTATTATAATTATAATTTGAATGTGATGCGTATATTTTATTTTATTAAAATTATGTATTTATAAATTTATTATAATTTCAAGGATCAATTATATGACGATTTTCTTTTTTAAATTATAAAATATGTTTCAATATCAAAATATCATTGTTCTTTAATTTTAATAATTATAAAATATAGTGATATGTTTTAAATTATATTGAAGAAAATTGAGATAACTTGCACGGATGGGATTAACTTCTTTGCTGATGATTGTCGAACACATCACTTCATTTCAACATAATAAACACTATAATTATATTGAAAAAATTAAATTTCTATTAGAGTGAATCTAATTAAATTTGTAAGGTAAATTGTGTACTTTTTTTTTTTTATTATTATTAAAGATTATCGGTATTTCAATGGAATTAAAATTTAATAGTATTTTCCAATTTTCTTTTATACACTTGAATATATAACAAAGGCCTTTACATATATATATATTGTATTTGGTTCATTTCCTATATACATATATATTGTGTGTATATATGGGGCTTCATTGTGGACTACATAATGATAAAGTAATAAGTATTGTAAGAAAAATAACAAGTAACTACAGGGTTTTTCCAATTATTATTACTGATTCACAAAAAAAAAGTACTGTGCAGATATTTGGCTCACCTTTCACAAATAAACACCCTCATTTTCAACAAAACAAAAAAACCTTTTTTCAGTTGCATATATAAAAAAATTACTTGTGATGTTCCACATATAAAATTTATTTTGTTCTAAGGAGTGAGTAATTTTCTATTCGTATTTATTATAATGATAATATAAATAAAATGCTGATAAAATAAAATATTATGGGTCTACCACTAAATTGGTTTAACTCATCATTAATTTATACTCCATATATAAACTTTTTTATACATATTTCATCAATTATATTATAACGAATGTCAAAACATTTTGATATTTTTCCGATTCATTAATTTTATTATGTTAGTCAAATAAAATGTTGACACTTATATATAAAAATTGAATGTTCAACACATTGCAAAAAAAAAAAAAAACGCCCCCATAATAAAGAAAAGAATTTCTCTGTCCGAAAAAAAACCCGAAAAAAATTATAAAGTATCAACATCTTATCTTATGGCATATTTGGGTGATAATTGTTTTATCCAGAGCATCGACGATTCTCAATGGGTTTTTCATTTGACGCAGAATTATTATTGCAGTATAATTTGTTACTACACAGGAATGGTTGCATTTTTTTTTTAATTCATTCTGGTTATTCCTCGTGCATTTTATTGGAAATATAAATGAAAAATAAATAACATAGAAAAAAAAAAAAAAAACGTAATAGAATTTTCATATAATTGAAAATAGGTACAATTGACACGAAACCTACATTATATTCTTTTTAGACGTGCGTATATATATTTTTTGGTACACAGATATCTAGGCTTTCAATATCTATCTATACAATGGCAATATATTTATAAGCAAAAATTTTATTGTAAATATATCAACCGAAAATTTATATTCAAAATATAAGTATACATTTTTATAACATTCGGTTACCAAACAAAATGATGACATATACGATGATATTTTTTTTTTCATAGTTCTTTAATTCAATTTATGTAGATATGGGAACCAAATGAAAAAAAAAAAAATAAAAATACGTGCTATCATCTATTTTTGTTGAAACATTAAATATAATATTGTAAGAGGTTTTAATAATATATATAAAGTGTGCTCACGATTGTAGTGCAATCATTAAATATGGGTGGTATATAGTTCTAAATTCTTATATTAATAAAATATCGATAAATTTGAAATTAAAAAATAAATACGCAGAGAATAAAATTCAAAAATTTAGCTTTAGAGAAAATCGTGTAATTAAAACAAAATTAATTAAGTACAAAATTTTAATTTACAATATATTCTTATGTGTGATATAAATGGTCATTGCAGTTTTCCAGTTATAGATATTTTTAAAGAAAAACACTATATACAGAAATAAATTCAGAGTCCTATATTAATCACAAAATTAGTCAATTAGTATATTTAAAATTCGCATAACACCTTAAACTATCGCACTGCACGAAATGGATACATATAGTTGAATTTATTTACAAATCTATATTAAATTAATTCGATACGGAATAGATCATTAAAAAAAAAGGCTTTCATACCGTAATCAAAATATTCTATTATACATATTTTTTCATAATGAAACACTGTGTCGTTTATAAAAAATAAATCATATATCGCAATTCCGAAAAATTTGAAAAAAATAACTCAATCATTATTTGTTAATAATTTATAATTATATAAAGTAATTTCTCGGTATATTTAACATATTTAGAAACAAAAATGTTATGTTTAAGAATTAAAAAAAAGTTAAAAACAACAATGTATTTTCATATACAACAATCGTATATTTATAAATAATGAAATTGTATATAATTAAAAACCAATTCATTTCCTATATTATTATTAATATTTGCATATTTATTTAGTGAGTGCATATATATAAATTATAAGATATGTGATTGATATACCATGATTTTGTTATTTTTTTTTGTGTATAGTAAATAATAATGATAATTCATAATCAATTGCGGAATAAATAAATCTTTTTCAAATTGTATTCGTGTACGAGTATAATTTGGATGATGTATTTCCGCTTAACATTTTCAAAAAACACAAATGTATTATATTATTTCAATAAGCAATTGGAAGTAAAAAATATACAAAAAAAAAAAAAAAACGGACGGAATTTGCAGTTTATTATATTATCCTATACCCAATAGAAAAAAATGTTTGTATATATATACTTTTAATATTGAAAGAAAATTTCAATCACAAATCAAATCTCTGCATGGATATTCAGTGAATTCATATATATGCGTGGAAATAAGTATTTATTGTAACAACAAATACCGCATGTATCAAATATACATACAATTATATAATAAAATATATACTATAAAATAAATAAAGGAAATACATACAAAATTATAAAATATTGATAGATAATAAAATAGAAACATATATTATTTATACAATACAAAAAAAATATAAAATACAAATAAAATAATAATGCAAAATATCAACAGTCTGGCAAATTATATTTGTTATTTCATATTGTTTGGTTCCATATATACACATATACTGCAATATACTCCTCATATAATATACTCGCGAATATAAATATATTTATAAAACAATATATATTATAAAACATTTATCGACAAATAAATAAATATATATGAAATAGAAAAAAAAAAAAGGTATTATGTGAAAAACTCAATTCATTTAAATTGATTTCCCAGACAATATTGATTTAATAATAATCAACATATCAATCTATTTATACATATCAACATATAAATAATACTCGTATATAATAATAATAATATATTTTATTTAACATTATATATACGCAAAAAATAGAATAATCATTTCATGGTTTTTCCAGCACAACAAAATATGTGAAAAATGTCGATGTAAATGATTTGTGAAAATTTTACCACATTTAATATATAAATAAGCAAAAAAATAAAAACAACAAATAATTATTTGAAAATAAATGGAAAAAGGTAAAAGTATATCATATATATGTAAAAAAAAGTAATAAATATATATAATAATATGTGAAAAATAAACTCACCCAAACACTTCTGGCAAATGGCCAAACTTCATTCTGTAATCAATACAAAATAAAAAAAAAAAAATAAATAAATAAAATTCAATATTATATAAATTAAAGTATATATTTTATGAACAGAAAAAGTTTTGTAAATTGTTAATAATGTTGTTGTTGATGTTGTTGTAAAATTGATATAAAAACTTTTCTACTTAAAAATATTTTTTGAACATTTTTCAATTGAAACAACATCTCACCGAACAAATACTAAATAAAATGTTAAATGGTTATTTTTTATAATAATAATGCACGAGTATATTAAAATTGTTATATAAAAATATTTATTTTCAACATCATTAAAAACAATATAGCATTTAATAAAAAAAAAAATAAATAAAAACCGAAAATAAAATACTCCTGTGTATACTACACATCCCACAGCCGTTTGTAATATTATAGGTAGACACACCATTGTCCATCTCCAGCACACGTGTATATAATTTCACTTGGTTTTATAGTCGTCCAGCAATAATTCTATACATTTATGTATATGGACGCGCAGATATGGTTAATGAAGTGGATGGCCCGATTACATTCATTTTTCGAATAGGCAACAAACAAGGTATCCAAGATTTTGTATAAAATATAGAATAGTCTAAATATAAAAACATCCAAATAATTTGTTAATAACTGCACCATATGTGATTTACGAAAAATATACACAAGACCTTCTACAAGCAATGAAGGGATGCATTTTGTAATTTTCGTAACACATTCTAATTTGGTGTGTTTCAAAATTGACATTAATTTGTTTTGTTTAATTCCATTATATATTTTTTCGGTTAATTTTAAAATTGTTCTTAGATGAAGAAATAATTGCATTGCATAGACGCTATCACACGGATAAAACACATAAACAAATTTTATAAATCCATATATACGAATGGATATTGTAATAAAAATATAAGGATAATTTTTCGCTGTTTTGAGTTTCATCATGGATGCGTGTGAGACTAGTAAATTAAATGATACTTTTTTGCTTACAACAAATTATTTTTATACTATAATTGAATATATATTCAAACAAAATTAATTGTTAAAAGTTTTTGAATTTCATCAAATATATAATATTTAGTTTAGCACAAGCATTTTTTGTAATTAATTGTTTCACGCTGGAAATTGAACCGTATGCACTACAACCTAAAGTGAATATAGCCAGATGGACCAATATATATATATATCAATTGATCTAATCAAGGAAGCTCTATACAATATAGTTAGTTATATGCACAGTATACTTTATTCTATATGAATGTGTAATTAGATCACAAAGCATATTGCATAGTATATATTTTATTATATAGAGTATATTTAGAGTACACTGAACATAAATTTGTACATAATTTCAATGAATATCGTTTATAAGCCCATTTTTCATTGTTTCAATGAATAATTCATTAATATTTTTTATTTTTAAAAATTATCTTAATGTACTTGTTTATTGAATGAATGAATTCGCGATCATTAATTAACTAATGCGCAGAATAATAAGTTATTAAATAGAACACGTTGAAAAAATGAATGATATTCATCAAAACAATTATACAATTCTTTAATCCAACGTAGTGATTCATGGAAAAACATTCATTTTCGGTATTATGTTTTAATGAATTATTCGTTGATTTAATAAATGTTATTTCATTTTAACAATGAACCATGTTCCTTGGCGCAAAATTAATTAATATTTCATTGTTTTGACGTTACTTTTTAATTGGATCCGTGTACTTTTTTTTCAGGGTATATATTTAATAATGCGACAGTGATACTGTGGTCACAAAACAATACATTTATTATAAAAATACTAAAATATTTATATTGTAGTATATAATAAATGTATATTTAAAACAATAACATTTATTTTAGTAACAAAATCAGAACGAATTTATTATTTTAAATTATAATAAATTGTTTTTTGTCATTCATATTCAGTTACAGTCAAAATTTAGTATACATTTAACATTTAACATATAATTTTAGTATTAAAAAAATTTATATCAAGTTAAATTATAATATTCTTATATAATATCGTCTATATGCAATTTTGATATGTATTTCATATATAAATACAGTAATGCTTTAATAAGTGTCACCCATCATCACATATACCACACTGCATGCAGTATATAAAAAATGCAGAATTTTCGTTGCACAACCAATTTAGATCAAATTTTGCATATATATATAGAATAGAAATAATTTTATTTCAAACAAAGACGGTAGTAAGAATTGATTGATACAAGGATTTCGTCAAGGAATTTATAAGGATATTTTTTTTAAATTATACATGCGATACATAATATGAAATAGAATTAACCTATAAGATTTGAGTAGTGATGTTTCAAGTATATTAAGGCGACATTTCAGAAGGATACTTTTAGAAAGAGATTAAAAACAATAAATTGACTATACAACTTATGTTTTTTTAAATGATTAAAGATAATTTTTTGAATTTGTTGAATTTGCACATGCGACAGCTGATTTATAAAGAAATTGTGAATAGAAATGTTGTTCGAAGGATCAATAATAGATTTTCCATGATCTTTAAAGAATATTTTTTTTTAAATTTATAATGCAAAATAGGATTAAAGTTATATAGGGGTTTTGTGACACTTATCGAATATTTTTACTGTATAATAATATTTAGTGATTATATAATTAAATATATTGTATAGATATAGTAAATAAGCAGCTTGTGTACCATATTCATATAGGTTAGTTTTTATATTATATATATATAAAGCTATACAGTCAGTCAATCAGTCAGTCAGTCATTCAGTGTATATATATAGACATCAGAGAGATAATAACTTAAATATATAAAATACTGATTATTTTAATGCATATGTAGACAACAAATAAACTATAAATATATTTAGTAAAATATTTATTTATGTTAAACAGAGTACAAATCCTTTGTCTACAAATTTTTCTATATATTTACATACACCTTCTGCACACCAACCATAGCATTATATATATATATATGGCATGTAAAAATATGTAAATATACATATTATAAATTTTATACCCCCATTAACATGCAATCCATATATATGTTTAAATACCATTGTATATTCACATACATTTTATTTAACTTTATAATACGATATATTTCATCTCAACTATACATTTATGAGTTTAATTTTTTATTTTTTTAAATAAAAGTAGTACATTGCTATATATATACAAAATATAATATCATCGCAAATTAAACTAACTATATACACACTCTATACTAACTATATATCATAAACTAAATACTAGTATATAATATTTTAACATGCATTTTATTTCTTTTATATTATAATATACATTTAATCATCATTTTTTTTTTTTTCTCGAACCACTGAACTTCAAAGACCTTGCCTAGTTTTATTGCACTTTATTATTCTAATTAACGATATTGTATAGGATATTGCTTTGTGTACATGCTACTACATTATACTATAAATATATATATATATATAAAATATGTATATACAAGTATCGGATAAAATATTATAAAAAACCAAAACATTTATATTTTGCTAGTATATTTTATAGAGTATTTGTATATATGAAATATGAAGGCAAACTTTTTAATTACAATAATTATAATTCATAATTCTTCTGCTAAGTTAAGTGTATGATAAAATAGTGATATGTAATAATATAGAAAATATTTATATATGGTACAATATTAGAAAAATTTTTAAAAAATGTTTAAATAAGGATAAGTATACATTTATTTATTATTGTATATTTGCGTGTATCTCCTCCACATTCAATATTTATAATGAGTTAATTTAAAAAGTAGGGTACTACAATATATATTTTTATGTGGGTTACGTTAAAAAAAAAAAAAAAAAAAAAACACATATAAAAACAAACCTCAAAAATATATGCTCAACGAGAATGTAAGCCAAGTACCACAACCAAAATTAGTTGTTCTAGTTTTTGTAATGGTAAATTATCTATATTCGTACACCAGTGCGGTGTATATAAATAAATATAAAAATATTTTTTATGGATGAAACACAAAATAAACAATTAAAATTTTATCCTTTGTTCTTATTACATGAATCTTTGAATGGTATATATATTTTCATCATGATAAATTTTGTGGAAACAGAAAGATATAGATGTTGAGACGATTAATCAGTGTTATTGTTCAGCAAGTATAAAATTCAAATAACATATTGCATTTAAATATGTGAAATCGTTATAAATATAAGCATATGTCATAAATCCAATACAATGGAACCGAATTTATATCAACAAATAGATTTATAAAAAAAACTCTGATAAGAATCGACGTTTTTTTTATTTTATTTACTATAGAATTTTAAATGGTTCAATAATAATAATTAATATTTTAACAAGATGATGAACATTTTACCATTGAATTTTCATTTTCAAAAATTAATAATAAGAATAATAATTATATATTAAACAATTAAATAGATAAATATGTGTGACGTGTTTTACTAAATGATTTCGACCCAGAATGTGTCGATTATCACGGTTGAGGCAAGCTAAATGAGCAACTTAAAAGATTAATGGATATGTATAAATCATATATAATTTAATTTCTTTCATTATTTTTATGTTTTCATCATGGGTAATGGTATATTGAAAAAAAATTCTTAAATAAAATATTAAATTTATCAATTTTACATATGCAAATATTAAGTTACGTCCACTTATGAATATTAAAAATTTTAATTTTACCACTTTATGTACAATAATTCGACATATATATTTTATATATAATAATAATTGCAATTATATTTTATGAAATCTGTAAACTTGAACACTTGAAAACTGTTGTAAATGAATTGAAATGAAAAAAAAAAAAAACACACTCCCATATACGATGGTAGATTGATAAGTACAGGCGTGTTTATTGTATAGAGGTTTTGTTGTTATTTTAATGTAATTTCAGTATTATTATCTTAAATAAAATATTGATTATATCTGGTTTATGTTTTGATCATGCAGGTTTGCAACGCAGAACTGATATATTTTTTTTGATTCCATATATATTAAACTGTAAAATCCAGAAATCCGGGTGTGTATAGACACGATATTGAATTTTTGAATAATATTATTGGTTACCAAAATCTAAACAATTGTGATAACAATGCGATAATGAAGTTTCATGGTAATATAATTGTTTTATCAAACACAAAGATCGATATCGATTGACACTCGTTAAAAACACACTTGTATACATTATACAAATCCATTCATATATTATACATAAAGATTAGTATAAAAATAAAAATGTCAAAATGTTATATAATAAGTGCAACATAAAACTTTTAATAACTATTTAATTACTATATTTGTATTATATTATTGTATTTAATATAAATGTATATAGAAAAAGTATACAATTAAAATTTTATAAAATAACATATTATAAGTGGTTATTATTAAATATAGTTACGATATAAGTGTACAATTATTTAGACATAGTCTCTTATAGCGCTGATTTTAAATATAACAAAAGTCAATACAATGTTTAGTTTACCTTTCTATTTGTATATTATTTGTAACACGATAACGCTCACCATTTACATAAACTTCACAATATGTGATATACAAAACTTTATATATTTTATAATTGGCAAAAACGTTTTGATGATAATTGAAAATTATGTTTCAATTGATAAATAAATGAGAATTTATAAATATTTTATAACAACATGTGTATATATAGTAACTTGAAATGAGATTTAATGGGAAAACAGGATAGAGTCTGCTTTTTTTTTTCCGAGAACAATCACATTTCATCATTAACAACTAAACTATACACATAGAATGAAAATAATATTTACAAAAAAAATGGTATATGAAATTGAAATAATAAAAGAAATGACTGCATTTTTAAAATAATGCGAAAATAAAGTTCAAATACTGCAAATTAACAATATCATTATAAAAACTAGTAGTTTATATAAGGAATTATTAAGTTCAATTTGCACAGTATATAGAAACACATACATAAATATATATTAAATTAATATATTTATTTAATATTACTTATAGTAAAGTTTTAAGTAAACATTAATTTTATATATAATATATAATTACAGAAATTTTGTTGTAAATAATTTGTGTTTTTTTGATAAAACTTTAAGTAAGTTTTAAGAAAATAATTAAGAATTTAAAATATTATAATATATAAAAGAAATATTATAATTTACTCTATCTCGTGGTTAATATCTTGGTAAATTTATAATTAAAAATAAATAAATTAAATAACAATTAGTAATCATATAGTAAATACTAATAATAATAAACATTTAACCTATTATAAATACAAAGAAAAAACTAGAAAAATGTTATTCCACAGAAAAGGGACGAATTTGTATATATATATATAATTTCGAACAATTACATAAACATTACATGGCAATACTGTATATAGAGAGAGACTGTATGTGCATAGGTAATTATTATTATTATATGGAGGTTCGTAGAGTAAGTTAAAAATTTATGTTATCCAAAGAAACAGTAACTTTTGAACATGACTGTATATAAATAAACAAAGAAATATGTATGCAATATTTATTTCAAATAGCACAAAGAAGACAAATAATAACAAACCTAATATAAACGCTGCTATAGAGATACACAAAGAACAAATATATATTCCCCTATCTATATATATTTACAAATATTATATATGGTACCATTAAACATTTATATACGAGTGTCGAGTATATAATATAAAACATTATATTTTATTCGAATATATTAGAATAAATTTAGAAAAACTTTAACAAATATAAATGCAGTTTATATAGAATAGTTGCAAATAAAAATATATATATTTTCTTAAATAAAAATTTTTTCTTTGTTACCATTATATGTTAGTCGCATAAATATAATAACAAAAAAAAAATTTGATTAAAAACTTTATAAAATGATTCTTTTGCATATCAAATATAATTGTATATAATATTATGTAGTAGATCGTATTAGATACTTCATTATAGATACATTATCGTGTAGATTTAGAGTGTTGCGTTTAGGTTTTATCTAACATTTTGTATTTTTTTACATACAGTTTTTTTTTTATACATATATTAATTATATTTATAATTATGTGAATATTATCCGATAAGAAATAATTAATAGTAACCAATTCAACGTATTTTTGCACTAAACGAAATAGGTATATACAAAATAAATAAAAACAAGTTGATTCTATATAAGTTCAATTTCATTATGGGTTAATGGTCAACGTATAGATCCACTGTTGGTAAACTGTAAAGTATATAATAGTTGATGTATATCAAACAATTTCGTATATAAAAACGTTGTCGACAAAATATTATAAATCTTATTCTCAAAGTTCATTTTTATATAAAATAATAAAATTTCGATTGCAACGTTGAATTTGGTGTTAAAAATCACGTCGTATCGATTCAAATTTGTATGATCAATGGTATAAACTAATGTTGTGTTGATGTAGTCACAACTTCGTGTGTGTGTGGTGTATCAACTAAAAATTGGAAACACAACTGAAACATATATTTCAATTTAAAAAAAAAAAAAAAACAAACAAATATTTATTGGCCAGACTATGGAGAGAGACCCGTAAAAGTATATGTATTTAGAAAAAAGTTAAAAAAAAATTTAAAATGAATTTATCTTTAAATTTAATATACATATAATTTTTTGTAAATTGCAATCATATGCATTTCACATAAATTTTTCCTACTATCATAAAACATATATATAATTTTCTTTTATTTTTCTTCTTATATACTCCACACACACACACACACACACATAGTCTACATATTTTATCTATAAACTTATTTTGATTTATTTTATTTCTACAGACATATAGTACACCAAGTATATACACCATATATACTTTTTTATACCATATACCATATATATAGGGCTTTGTGTATATGGCAGTAGAACAACCATAACCTTTTCCAATGAAAATTTTCGTATACCAGAAATGCATCAAAATATATAGAAAGGATATCATCATATATAGCAAAAAGTTATATGGAAAATATTCACTACGATATATGTTCTTGTTCTATAATATGCGGTTTTATCTATCTATATCTACATATATATATACTGTTGCATATAATATCTATATATACGTACAAATATTTTATCGTCATTGTCGTCTACCACCACCAATATTATATATATATATAAACATATGCATCAGCGATATTATGTATAGATAATGACGGAGTTGGATATTGTTGATGACGATGATGATAACGAGACGTTGAATTTAACCTTTCGTGTTCTTTTGATGGTGGTGTGATGATGGTGATGGTGGTGATGGTGGTGGTAGTGATCATGTAGTTGCAAAATGTACATTGTACATTGCACATTTATGTATATAGCGAGTAACAAATAAAATATAAAAGTAACAAATGCATGCATTTACAAAGTATTGTGTGTGTGTGTGTGTACATATAAATATAAGACTATATAAAGATGAAAATAAGAAAATATATAATATTATGTACAGTCGTGAAAATAAGAAAAAGAAATTGTATATTGAAACCATGGATACAAACACGGATATATGGAAACAAATTTTCATTACATTTGCACAATTTAAATTTTATATATTTATAAATTTATATTATACAATATATACGAGTGTGTGTGTGTGTGTATATGTAGTACGCAGCCAGCCAGACAGACACTATAGCACAGACTCTTGCCAGACATAAAAATAAAGTAAAAAAAATTAATATAATAAAAAACATACTTTAAATCCATCTCAATTTTTCCTTCATAGTTCCTAACTTTATATTCGTTCGTAATATACCACATAATACTTTTTTTTTTTTTAAGAACACTTTTATAATACAGACGTATTTTTCTATACAATTTATTTGCATTTTGTTATTTTCTCAATGGTCCCCATGTCAAAAAAATATTGCATAAATTTTATCGTTTTTATATTTTTCTTTCAGCAAATATACATAATACATCCCAATCCAATGTACGTAATTTGTGTACACTCTCACATATATTTAAGTTTAATGCATTTTTTTTCTTCTATAAATATATATATAATGTAATATTTTTACATAATATAATCTTATGTAAAATATTCTTTATTATATTCTTTTGAATTTTGATATATATAAAATAAAAGTGTTAACCATAAAATTCTATGTGCATATAATATACGTTGAGTAATATAATCTATATTGACGCTATTTAAAGAACGTATATAAATATATATGCTACAAATAGAAAGTATATAAAAAGATTACATAATAATCAAATTTTTCGTTAGGGGATAAAAAAAATATTACACTTGAATTATTTTGTGAATCAGTGGCGTCGCAAAGATAGTTAGATATAGAGAAAATGTGTGAATTTAATAATCTGTGTAAAATTTTATACTACAATATCATAATTTCATAGAAAATTCGAATGACATCAAATGCGATATATATATAAATGAAAAATATTGGAATACAACGATGTGGTGTGTAGTGTTGGTGGTATAGTGTACATTGATAACACATACATTTTTTTCAGCTAATGGAAAAATCATAAATATTTGGTGCAATTCAAAGATTAACAATGCCTCCATATACACACATTATAAGGACTTATTTATTTATTTGCAGGTATAAAATTAATTTAATTAAAATAAAAATGCCTGAGGAACACACGTTCCAAGAAATTCTTTATAGATAAACAATGATTGAACAACGCAACGACAATGAAATGATGAATATATGATTGAAACGAAGAAATAAATTTTCAATTGAATAATAATTTAGTTAACAGCATTTGATACAATGATAATTTGTCAAAAACTTTATTACTTTAAATAGTAAATCGTCAATCTGCGGTGTATCCGCAATACTAAAATTATCAAAGCAAAATATATTATGTAACAAATTCTAAAAGGTTATAGTATATTGTATAGAACAACAATTTGTAATAAAATGATGTTGTACGTCATTACCAATAATCGATTTACATTCTTTTAGTCGGTATAAGATGATTTATTGGATATTTCTCTATAATTGTATAAAATTTTTCTTGTAAATAATTTATTCCATATTTACGTTATAATTAAATTAATTTTCTTATTTATTTATAACTTTAAACAGTGACACTTTAATGAATAAATATTGTATTTATTACAATTATTATTGTATAGACATAACCGTAGTACATGTACTATGTTTACACTTACATTTATTTTTATATTTACTTAATATTTGTATTGTGCGATGTGTGGTGCGCGATAAGAACCAATTAACATTTAACAATAATGAAAATACATGTACTAGCCGTATATGTAAATATAAATAAATTATAATAGTTTTATATTTTTAGAAAAATATATTATTATACACAAATATTTTTTTTCAGATTTTTCATATAATAAATACAATAATTGAAATTTAATATATACCAAACAAAGATAAATTATGAAAAAATATTAATATTTTATAGTACGAATAAATATATATATATATAGAAAGAACGCAGCAGGAGTTAGACGAAATTGTAATTAATTGATATAGCAAACTGCAACGATTTCAGAAAACTGCTTTGAGTGTGCATACTTAATTTGCCAAATTTAGATATAAGAGAATTTTCTCATTTCGAAATTTTAATATAAAATAATCTATTTGTTAATTGCAGATCAATTGTTGAAATATTACATACTGTCAACCACCCACCTCCCCCAATTCAGAGTAATTTATGAACTTAACTGTAATGGATATTAGTTTGGTATATTTCACATATGATGCTCGTCGTCTCGGGCTAACATATATAACTCCTATGGTGATGGTTGGATTTTATTTTACGCATCAGTTAATTTTAAAAGATAGTTGTTATTCAAAGATCACCTATAATGGAGATCTATTCGTGTATAATTATTCTTTTATATACAATTACATATTTATACATTAATATTCTATATTTATTAATATAAAATCAGAAAAAAATAAAGTTCAACTTTTATTGAAAATATCAAAAAAAAAACAAAAAAAAACAATACAAATTCGAATCCAATATCCTTTCAATATTTAATATTTCCTTTTCCGTTCAATCTCCTTTTTTTTCTTTCTCTTTATTTATTCAATTTTAAAACAGGATATCATGTACACTTCATAAAAATAAAATTTTTTACATCATTGCTTTTTATATAAACCACATCGCCGGCGACAGACATCATCGCAAAAAACAAACAAAAAAAATAAAAATTAATAATAATAATAATAAAAACGAAGAAGATTCATTGTGAAAGCAAATAAAATGCAACCAAACCTAAAAAAAAAAAATACCAATAACAACAACAACACTAACCTAACTAGTTATTAATAATGTACAAAGTATAAGAAAACAAGCGGAATATACACGTTCGTACATGTACACACATGGAAATATATATTGTAGAATATATGTATAATTATGTGCATAAAAAATGATTAAAACGAAGCAACGCAGATGCCATTAACCTAACCTATAACCAAACCAACCAACAATTGTATGTATTACATTTAGTACTTTATAATAATATGAATATAAATACAAAAAAAAATGTAAAAAGCTTTTATTTTGGCATCGTTACTTACTTTACTTTCTTCACAACACCATATCATCCTTTTCTTTCAATTTTATCATTATTATTATTATTATTATTATTATTGTTGTTGGTGGTGTTATGGTGTATTTGTATTTTATTTATTATTCGCTCACTTGATTTTATTTTGTCGTAGGACTTCTTACTAGAGCATATTACATATATATATACACCCATTCGTTTCGCTATATATGTGGATATGTATTATAATACAATATATATTACAAAATACTGCGCACATTCATTTTATATATTATACCACCACCGTTGTCGTCGTCGTCGTCGTCGTCGTCGTCGTAGTCACATCATTGTTATATTATACTCTACCCAACCACACCACGATTAAATCACCTATATATATCCTATTGCACAAATTTATTTATACATGGGGTCCTACCTCAATATATATTTTCAAGAGTAATTCCTTTATTTGTATTACATATTAAACGAGTAATATATATACTACAATATTTTATTGTGTAAAATTTGAAATGTGGATTCTTATATTCTGGTTGGTTGATCTCATTCCCTTAGAGATAAGAAAAACTTGATGATGGTATCGTTGCCTTCTTTTCTTTTTGCACATATACATGCCATCCATATATTATATATATATATATGCGTCCAATTTACATAGTAGCACAGTAACTTGTATTTTGCAATTCCATATTATCCCCTTTTTCATTTCTATATATAAATGTATATGTTGTAGATGTAGACAGACAGACAGACAGACAGACACCATTCCATATAAAAATATAATATTGTTTATTATAGAATTTATAATATTTTATAAATAAATCCTTGAATTTTAGTGTAAGTGTAGCTGCTAGGTATCCTTTATTGTTATAATATCGTAAAATGTTATTAAAGTAATTAGATATATGCATGAACTTATCATCGGATAATATAGATATTAGTTTCCATAATTAAATAATGCGTCGAATTAGAATTTTTTATTCAAAATATAAATTTAATAAATTTAATTACACACCCATATATAATATACATAGGCTGTCTGAATAGTTTTTGGCCAGACCAGATGACAATTTGACGAGAAAAGACCAGGTTTCAAAGTAGACATTTTCAGACACCTCCCGTAGCACAGACATTTAAAATTGTATACAATTTATGAGCAAAAATGTAATACACTGAAACTGATGCGATGGTTATACCAAACCAACAACATATTTATATTATTACAAATACGTGCGCGAATAAGAATTTAAGTACATGTACATTATATAAATCTTATTTATTATAAATAACATATTTTCATTAACAGATGAATATAACAAAATACACAGTGTACCAAGAGTGTTAAATTCAAGTGAAGTATTGTGTATCTATCTACCAAACATTAATTTAACTCTCGCTATATAATTTCTGAGAATTTGCCAGGAAGGACAAAGAAGCGACAATAAAAATGTTGACCAACGAAAATACTATGAGGTTCTGGGCATATGTTATAGGATGCATATTAATAACCGTTTTCTTCACAAACAAGGCTGTCGGTAAAGATTGTTGTGTAAAAAAGAAAATGTGAGCTCAGCATATGCATGCAAAATTTCACAAGAAATCATGTGTGGGCAAGAGGTCTGGGAGCATGGGTGTGTGGGAAAGCACCTTGTGTATTACAATGACAAGTGTAAATATCACATATTGTATGTTTTATTTTAAAAAATAAAATAAAATTTTAATGCATTTATATTTTATTTATATAAATAAAATGCATTATGCAGTATTTTAAAATACATAGATTTCGAACCAGACAATTCAGTCTATTGAACTCTTGGTCGTTGTTTGTTATTGTTTGTTTTGTTGTTGTTGTATTATTATTGTAAGAATATTTGCATTTCTTATTTTTTTTTTTTTACTTTTATATTTTATAATTGTGTCTCTTCTTCATTATCAATACATGGATACAACTTACAACACTCTACACACACATAATTATTATAATTTATCAATACAAATTGTACAAATATTTATATTATAGAAGAGTCGTATTAAATAAATTTTTAATATTATATTTTATCCGCACTTGGATTATTACCATTGGTTTTTTTTTTCAATTCCATTCTGTCTATACAAATTTTATATATGTGATATATTGTGATGTGATTATTATACTACTTTCATTGTTTGCATATATATATATTTATGTAGATGTGCGTCGTTAGTTTTTCTTAAAATACACATATGCATACATATACATATATTTTTGCACAATTTAGAATATTTAATTAAATTTTATATATTTAGAATAGAATGTAGAATATCAATTTAGAAATGAATATTTAGAAAATGTATATACGACGAAAGCTCAACCATATAGTTTATTACACAATATAGTACAATGAACTATACATCTATACCCTCGGTCTACAAAATAACCAGAATGACTTTTTAATATATGGATCTGATATAAGATATGAATAGTCCAAGTTTATTCATTCGGTATTGGAGTCCCTTGGCAAGAACCACATCTCAGTGGGTACAATTTTTATTGTATTATGATCCAACAAATACCATTCATATATACGTACAGATATAGAAATATGTCTAACTACAATAAATAAAATTAATTGAAAGAGTTAAGTACTTATGAGACATTCAATGATCGGGTTTAAAATTCTAAGTTCTAAAAATGGAATTATTCATATTCATTTTCTTTAACAAAATCTCTGCATGTTAATTTATTTATATTACACAAATATTTTTATTTTTTTACGTATAATTATCGTTTCATATATGTGTCTTGAAAGAATCTACTCTTATTTATATAAGACCAAACTAATTAAATTTATTTTATATTAATATAAATCATATTAGGTATTTGAATGTATTCTCTGTGGTGTAGTAAATGTTTACATTAAAACCCATATATACTTAAATTCATTTATATGCCATTGTTGTGGGTAAAGGTTTGCCATATATATATATATATAGACGTTTACATGACATAAATTGTAAATGACTAAAATTTATGTCATGTAATCGTCTATATGACAAACTTCTACTCACCGTACAGTGATGAATATTTATCTATCATTTATTGTGTATATCAAAAGCAGAATATTCTGCTGAATCAACAGAATAGATTTAATGGACTTGAATTCAATTCAAAATAAAGAAAAACATATATGATCAAATTAAGTAGTGGTATTGTTTTGAGAAAAAAATATAGCAAATTATGCATGCAAAGATACAAAATTATGAATATTATAAAATTTATCAGAGAATACATTCACACAGCAAATACTTAAATATATAGAATATACACACAATATTGTATATTCAATTATAATATGTTAACGATACTTTATTATTCTTTCTTTATTAAATGTGTGAATGATGAATTAGGAAAGATAGTATATATATACTAATACTATAATACAAAAAATAAATATATATACACGAGTATGAACACGATTTGAGTAACAATAAGTGATGAAGATATATGATCGGCTATAGTGCAAGAATTTAAATGTAAAATCAAATAAATTGAAATAAAATTACTATATGTAAACGAACGCAAGTTCCACAAAATAATTAGATACTAAAAATTATTAAAATATTATGAAATGTAACTATACAATCGGTTGGTTTATAGTTTGAATTGGTGGGATGGATCCAGCAGCACCCTACATCTGCCTAATGTAATATGTGGAAAAGTATCTGTAGATTTAATCCTTCACTCATAAATGTTTTGAAACAATTTCATATTACAATTAATTTAATAAAATTATAGTTGCGGTGGTGGATCAGTTTTTAAAAATATCACTCGGCCGCGAAAGTGTTAATTATCCAAATAAGAAAGAGTATAGACTGCGTAGTCTTTCTTTCTATAGCATATTTAGGTTGACTCGAATAGAATGACAGAATTAATTTAATTTTATTTATTGTATAAGTAAATATGTTATATAGTCAAATTATAATATAATAATAATTAGTTAATTTATTATAACGTATATTTATGGTATCTTTTTCAAATGCGCGCATTCATAAATATACATTTATATGCATCATGTCCACGTAGGTATAGACTGTCTACACTTTGGTGTATACAATAACAAGTAGAGACTCTAACTCATGTATCGAACAATTTTCAGACATACTATGATACATATATAGAAAAATTACCTACTCCTACTGCTACACACTGTATATAAAAATAGTATTATATTTGAGTTAATTAATTGACTAAAATATTTCTTTTTTGGTTTCTTCATTATAGTTAGTTTATACAAAATAAATATGCACAGAAATAGTAGATTAATTAATTTTAGTTATATATGTAAGATTTTGTATACATATTTTATTAAGTGATGTTTAGTAAATTTAAATTATAAAAAGATTCTATCTCGTAGTACATGTGGTGTCGTTTTCCTTTTTTTAAATTCAAGGATTTATTTCAAGGGATATTTTATATGATTTACATATTACAATATGTATAATAAATATACATATAAAATAAAGGTTGTACGACCTAAATATGAATTCAAAATTTAAAATTTAAATTATGTGAACACACAATCGTCACACGCAGTCAGCCGCATATGTATAAATAATAAACGATATGGGGGTTTATAAAATACATAATATTTAAAATAATATCATCATATCTTTCTTGTTCATCTGAATAATTTTGAATGCCACACAGAAATTTATATTATTTTTTAATATATATAATTGAGATTCATACAATGATACACAACTATACGACACATATCGGCGACAATATATGTGCGTAACAATAATATATTTATTTATTTCAATATGTTTGTTATTTTTTATGTTTTGTTTGACAAAGTCTCAAAAAGGAAAAGAAAAAAAAAAGGGTAACAAAATATGGAACACAAGACACATCAAATTAAAAAAATAACACAATATGGTATTTGTAAATAGAATTGAAAGTAAATATAATCAACGCATTTGTGTTATCACTGCGTCGCATTGGATGACTTCATGATGGCTATTGTTTCTGTATACTGCGTGTAGCTTATATATGGTATACGACCAAAAGGAATTTCATTAAATAATTTAATTGCCTGGAACAGTGTTCTGTCTACTAAAATTTTATACATATATCAACACAAAACAAAATATGTTGAATATCCAAAATAAATGGTGATATTATTTCACAATATATTTTACATTTTTATCTTAAGGTAACATCGAAGCGCGCACACGTCCATATAACATTAATTATAATATAGCATCATATTGCGTTGATGGAGACATTTATTGATGATAACAACAACAATATATAACAAAAAAAAAACAGCAAATTCATTATCAAATATGTAAATTTAAACAAAAAAAAAATTAATAATAATGTCGTCATTTCAATCCCCAATTAAAATAATTCCATATATATATACTGAAATTTATGCAAATAAAAAAGTGATACGTAAAATAAATTAAATGTGTCATTATTAAAGTGATACAGTTTTTATATTATCAATATATGATACAGAGGCGATTGTTATTTGCATATATATATATACATTAGAATCATTTAAGTTGTATAAATAAACAATTTATTCAAAAATATTAAAATTTTATATTAATTTAGTTCCATCTCATTAAATTGTTTGACACAATAAAATTTAATATACAAATACAAATACATACAGAGAGACAGTCGCAGCAGTCTTCAACAAAATAGCGTGCGTTGTTAATAAATATAAATAAATACAAATTATTCATAATATATAATTATACAATAAGCTCCTGCTGCAGAGTAGTAATATAACTTGCGTATATTTTTGTTATATACTTTCAATAGATTGTCCTACAGACAAGACCTTCAGTTTCGTATTATTATTTCAGATATTGAAAATAAATTACACAATTTATTGAAAAATAAACAGAATCAATACACAATAATAAAATATTTTCGTTCCGACATCGTTATCCTTTTATTATTCCAACCAATAATATAATTTATTATTATTTAAAATTCGTTTCTAAAAGCATATAATCATTATTATGATACTCATAATAATAATAATAATAATAATAATAATAATTGTTAGAATAATAAAAAGAGATGAGATTTGGTTGAAGATGACGACGATGAACATGAAAAATAAACATAAATAAATATAAATTGTATACACTTCACTTGTGTTTGGTGCGGCGGTATGCATATATTATAAAAAATGTAATATAAATTTACAAAATATATATCTTCAGTTTCTATATAGCAATCTCTGTATAGCTTTTATGTAAATATTAAACCGGAAATGACATAATATTTTATATATACATATCCACTGTATTGTTGCATTTTATTTGGGTATATCTACCATATATGCATATAGTGTATAAAGATAACAAAATTTTGGAGAAAAAGTGATTGAACAAATTATCTTATATTATTGAAAATCATTCATAATTTTTAGTTTGAATAAGATTTTAAATCAATATAAATTATACTCGTACCGTTTTAAAAGAAAGAAAGTTATATTTACCAACGCATATAGTGATAATTATATTATAAATGAATTTCTTATACAAATAAATAATTAGTAGAAGTGAAAAATTTATGAAAGAAAATTTAAATATCACTTTTATTTTCTTAAAAAATAAATTGAAATAAAAGACAGAGTCACACAATTTAGTGGGTTAAACTATTATATATAGAAGAATAATTTACATTTTTTCTTTATAAATATGCAAGTGTTGGAATTATTTTAAAATGGATAATATGGCTAATTTTTATAGGTGTAATGATCCATTGGATACTTGAACCCATACCGCAATATTAGTTTTGACATTGATATCGATGAGCTCCACTATGTATACAAAGAAGTTCAGGTACTATTCGTCGTCATGCTAAAGAGTGTGTAAAGTATATGTAAGAATTGGATTTGGAGTATGTTTTACACAACGCTCGACGGCCCATGACATTAAAACTCTTCAACAGACGAAGAATCATATATGGTACAAATATAAAAAAACGATTCCATGTTGTTGGCAGAAGAAACACAATATGGGATATAACAATCGATGACTCTTCGTTGGTATAAAAATTTTCTTGGTGGAAACACAAGTGAATTTTAAATGTGTTTATTTATTTCAATGTAATTATTATTTCTTTGTAATCCCATCAAACAAATAAAAAAAATCTTCTTTTCTTAAATATCCACTTCGAATGTTGTTATCCCGTTGCAGCTGGGTTAATTTTGCTGGACACACACCATCCATTTCGATTTACATTTCGTTGTAAACAACCAATTTTGCACAAAAATGAATGATTTTCGTATTGAACGTATTGTCATCCGCTTATACACACACAACACATAACATTTTTATGTGTTTATAGGATTATTATTAAACAAACCGTAAAAAAAAAATGCTCTCTTTTAATTTTGCATTTTTCAATGATGTTACAACGATTTAATTTTATGTAAGCCTTCAAATTAAATACTTTTTAAAATATCAAACTAAAGTTTTCATCTTTTATCTATATAATTTATAAAAAATATTTTAAAATAGTTATTATTTTTATGAGATAATAAAAATATTAAGAAATCATAAAGGAAAAAAAAAAAAAACGAAGATATTAATTTTGTGTGAATGAAATGATGAATAAGTTTTTATTTTTATAATGAAAACGTTAGTGATATTATAAATAATTATTATTTTATTATTTATATCGTTTTAGTAAATGTTTGAAGAAATGATTGCTGTGTTTAATATTTTTTTTAACGTGAATGAATTAATGAACGAGATAGCGATAAAAATTATAATATTTTTAACTTAATTTCATATTACGCGTATATTTATAGACCTTTTTATATGTGTTTAATTTTATTATTATTTCATTTCATATTTCGTAATAAATACGCGCGCAGGCAGACATAAACAGTTTATTTTAAATTTAAATGTTTCATATTTCCATATAAAATAATGTATATTTATTTATCATTTTGTGTTATATATTTCACACATTATATACACACACACACACACATAATAGAAAATTTAATTAAAACTGCAATCGTTTCTAAATTTATGATCTCTATCTATCTAAATAACTATGTATGAATGTATTTTTAATGTGCAAAGGAGGAAATAAAAACACGATTTGTTACACTTTTTCTATATATATATTTCTTATATACAAAACAAGTAAATAACAAATTAATATATAATATAAAAAATATATACAGTCAGTATAAACATTATTCATGTATATGAGATTGTAGATAAAATAAATAATTAATGTTTTTCATGTAAAATATTTCATATTATAAATTTTGGTTGCATGATATATACAAGTATATGTACTATATATCAACACCACACACACACACACATATACACTTTCATATGTGATCTAATGTAAACAATAATAATAATAATAATATAAAATATTTAATTAAAAAGTAAGAATTTATAATATATCCACTAAATAACAACATGTAAAAATGGTAAATTATGCATGATTTATAATATACATTTCAAAATATGTTCATTATTATATAATAATTTAATGTATATTACATAAATGACGGCTTAAAAAGATAATGATAGAATGAAATGTAGGTCAGAAATATTTTATAATATTTTGGAACAAAGTATTAAATTGGGATAAATAATCATCATTATAAAGTTTTTTTTTTTTCATGTGTACACGCGAGTACGTAAATTATATGTGTGTGTTTGGATTTTGTATTATAAATTCCGTATATATTTATTTATTTTATAATATAACCGGAAGAGTTTATGCAGTCGTTGTAATTTATATATGTACGAATATTTACAAATATATATTATAGTACAATATTTAATAATATATATTATATATAAAAATGGTATATTCATTAAAATAAATTAATATTATACATTTTTCAATAATACAAAAAAAATGCATTAATAAACATAAGCAGATAAACAACAGACTCTTTGTGCAGAGGCTAATTATAAGCTATCCAAGTATGTTCTAAGTAGGTGTGTAATTTTTTTTAAAAATATACATTGCTGCAAACGTACTCGATGTCACTCGTATATATTAAAATATAAATTATTAAACTACCAGACGATCGAATAATATTAAAATTAATTTTATACGGATATATTAAAAAAAAAAAAAAGTTTTTATTTTAATAAATTAATAAATATTATTGAAGAAATTATATTTTATATATTTTACACACAATAAAGAATAAATATATGGTAGTAGCATGACCCATTACATTTAGGTTGATTAATATAATTCTTTTGTTAAATCAATATGAATATAATAAAACGTATTAAAAATGTTTTTATGTATATTAAATATGAAATAATGCAAAGTCTTCAGTGTCAGTCACAAGACTTTTTATTTGTTTATGTATTCATATGGTATAATATAAAGTATAGATTTAAGAACTCTTGAATTTAATTGTATTTGATTATAAATACTATATAGTCATTCCATATAAAATATATTTAAAGTTCCAACCTATAGAATAAAGTGAAATTGTGTAGGGTTACCACCGGTCATTGCGGTATAACCAAAAACCAGACTGGAATTGGCTGGACATGATTCTTGAATATATTTACAATACAATTGGTTGCGGATTGAATTCACACACCTATATAAAACTACAGACCAAAAAATATGTATACAAGAAATCTTAAAACAGAATATAGATCAAAAGAAAAAAGTGGCAGCAAGGGTTGTGTTAAATGTACCATGTAGATAGTGGACCATGCTGAAGACGATGAATCTATACAGAAAATCAATTTGCATACATTGTGTTCAAAGCCAAAAAATTTGTCATGAACGTTTTCTATTGAGGCTGTATGGTTGAAAAAAAATCAATCATATTTCTTGTGTCAATTCATTAATTCATTCAATAATTCACAATTTCATTATAATGGATTTGGCAATATGCCTTATTTGTTTTACCATATTATCATCATAAGATGTTATACTACAAATGTATAGTGTATAGTGTAACATCAACCATTACAGTTAAGTAAGTAGTAAGTAAATTTCTCCATAAGATTCACAAATTGATCTACAATTATAAAAAGACAGATGTTTTCTTATATTTTCATTATTTTTGCATGATCGATTAAACCGCAACAAGACATTGATAATCTTTGAATATATTTTTAAGTATTAAAATAAATAAATGTAAACTTCGGGAATTGAACAGAGTAATTCGCACGATCGATTAATATGCGTACGCTACCATGAGGAGGAGGTAGAAGAATACTTATTTGTCCCAGAGGATCAAATATATAGTTAAGATAGTGTGGAATAGGACAACATTTAAAACAAAATTAAATGACGGCCTCTAAATTTATATCAAATTCTACATATCAAATATAATATAAAATTATATGAATATTTGATATAGGCATTTCGTATAAATTATTATTATCAATAAATTGAATGGAAATTATTATTATAAATATTCACCAATTTTATGGATTTATATTTATATAGAGATACTGACAAGAATCAATTACAATTAAATAAATTATATTTAATCTTTATATTTTGTATAAATAATTTAATTTGGAATTATATAAAACAAAATAAATATACGTAATGTTTAAAAGGAAAGTGCCCACCCAACTGAAAAGATACTTTGAAAACAATAAAATGTTGTCGTTTAGTTTTAATTAAAGCCTGAAACGTAAATCTTTGACCTTTTAAACTTACGAGAAGAACTGCCTTGTAGTGTGCTGCATTCACATTTGAATCTACAGAAATCCTTTTCCTATATATAGCTACTGCTAGTAGACATTTTTTGTGTATGTACAATTTTGCGTTAAGATCTATACCTTGCTCCTGTTATACGCAATGACAAATATAACCCTAATCCGATTAAGATGAAATATTGTAGTTGCGAATATCAAAAAACTTGTAATAAAATAAGTGATTTTTTTTCTGTTCAATAAACGTACCATTGAACATTAAAAAAAGAATAAAACTCTTATACAATTTCTATATTCAGATAGAAAATTTAAAATTCATTTTCGTTATCTTTACTTTCAATTTAAATATTTAAATTAAATCTGTTTCTTGCTTCTTATATAAATAATATAATAGGAAAATGTGGGTATATTTGTGTATACATATAATTAAAAGGAAAATAATACTGAATTTAATTCAAATTATATGCTATGCATATGTTATGTGTCATGATGATACATATTTTACATAAAATTCGAAATACAATTTATTCTAAAAGTATATAATTTTTAGAATGGAAAATATAAAATGAGATTGTCACCAATTGTCGAGACAATATCATATAAGTTATATATAGATATATTGTAAGAGAACATAAAAAAGCGTAGGTATAGTTGGGTAGATATATTGTAAAAAGAAAAATCAAATTTACATTTTAAAATAGGATTTAATTTAATGTTTGAATTAAACTAAATAGAACAAAGTTGGATTTCCCAAACAAATTTGTTTTTTTTTTTGTTTTAATCCATAATATTACAAAGAAAATATATTATAATATAAAATGTATACAAAATTTTCATATTACCTATACAAACATATTTATTTATTATTCATATATAGATATTATACACCTTCTGTGCGAAAAATAACCGAAATGAATCTATGGTTACGTCGTAGTTGTCCTGAATTCTACAACAATTACAGCAAAGACAAATATCTATATAGAACGTGATTTCGTGGAAGTAAGGAAGAAACTTTCAGTCAAGCATATTATATCCATAATAAAATTGTTACAAGATGGTACAACGGTTACTTCTTTGTATTACCTTCGCGTATTGTAACATTTACAAAGCTGTATTCATCATAAATTAAGAGCCTACGGTCATTTGATACACTTGTCCATTACGGCGCTTATTTTTCGGACATATAGTATTTATTAAATTAATATACAAATATGGTACATAATTGAACGAAAAATGTGTGTTAATTAAATTAAATTATATATAGAATATTTAATTTTAAATGTAATTATGATAGAAAATTATTCATATCTTAATTTATATATTTTTTAATAAATCTCAATTGAATAATAATTTTATAAAAATAATTTTTTTCATATATAACGCATAAAACAAATTTATATATAAATTTTATATTTATTATATTAATATATGCAGATTTGCAGCAACGCCAGCACAGCAAGAATATTAAATTAAAAAAAAAAAAACTGCATATTTAGTACAACGACAAGTTTAAAATAATTAATAAATAAGAGATTTTATAAATTACATTCAGAATATATACATACTTCGTTCGTATAACATTAAATAAATAATTGCATTTATGCATATATAATTAAAAATGATTTTAATTTAAAAATTATATATTATTTATATATAATTAAAAGTTTAAAAGTTCAGGTATATACAATTCTTAACGCTTCAATTACACATATGGTATTTTTGGGTCAAAAAAAAAGATCCATTGTAATTTTTTGTTACAATACTATACAATTTCAACCTATGTATTGGAGTAGAAGGTGTTTCATAGAATTATAATATGATTTGAAGAAATATTGAGTTGAGTACGAACGAATTAATTCCGCGATTTCATCTGATAGATGATTGTGCAGACGTATAATGTGTACGTGTGCGTATTAATATTATCAAATTAGTGTTTTTGTTTCGTGTATAGTTTTATTCGGAGGAAAAATTCGTATTATGATCCGACTGATCATTCAAAACAATACCATAAAAATATACACATATTTACTGTAAAATTATAAATAATACAGTCAAGGAAGTGTTCTTATCTGATATTCTAGGCATATTGAATTTAAGTCTTTGAGACTAAATGCCTCATGTTAATTTCAACGCATATAAATCGATGACCTCCCATATATCAAATTATAAAAATGTCTATACTGTGTGTATCAGTTGTATTCGCTTAGTCAGTTTCTTGAAACAAATTGCCAATTTAATTTCTTATTCAATGGGCTATTTGAATGGTTTTGTTTTTATATTTGTTTCGTTTTAAAGTATTCAAAAATCAATAATTTTTTATCTTTTTGAACCATATGCGAACAATTTTTTAAGATTTAATAAAAAGATTTTCAATAAAGAACAGAACCGATTTTTGAGAATTCATATTATTTAAATTTATTTTTTTCTTTGTTTATTTTGATTAGTAGCAAAAAATTAAGCATGAATATTATTTATTCTTAAGTTTATAATAGTCTATCTCCCATTCGAATGTACTATATGCGTGTACATATTATTATTTTGGATAGCAAAATATGCTATGCTATTAATGAATAACTTGTTTTAATATAATATTTATATAAATATCGAACATGTGAATATATATTGTTGTGGTATGATCATAGAGATAATGTTCCTTAATTAGAGGTAGTCAACGTGTACACAATTTTTTTGGTTCCTATATGGTGGTGTCATACATTGATGTCACTGTTTAATAATGAATTAAACGTTAATTGTTCTAGTTATTAACTGTCCAATGTACGAAACAATTATTATATAGCAATATTTATAATGAAATAAGATACACGTTCTCTCAATCTCTCAACATTTATGTATGGCAAAAATTTATACATCACAAAGGTATATCAATTTATTAATAAATATGACAACGCAATAATAAAAAATTTGAAAACATTATAAAAACGTAAAGAAAAAAAAAATGTTTGGCTATTTTCTATAAATTTTTACAACACCACACCCAAAATAACAATATACGGATAATTTAAATATAAATTAAAATTGAAAATAAACTCACCAATAAAAACCCCGCCATACAACAATTAATACATTGATGATAATACAGAGATGTGTATATATGTAAAGTTTTTTTTCCTTTCAATAACATAAACACACACACTAAAAATAAATTAATTGTTTTGCCACCACTTTATTGTTTTCTTATTAGATTATATTTTCAAGTTGTTGTTTAATTCTGTAAATAAAAAAGAAAATACAAATTAATTTATAAAAAAATATGAAATTGTAAAGTGGTAATTTAAAAGAAAAGCTATTAACTATTAATTAAGTTAATATAAGTAGTGCGTGTAATGTTTTTTTGCAACCAGTAACTCCTGCACACACACCCTTTCCACACGCATGATATCCTTAATAATATTACAATAAACTTGAAATAGATAGTCACGCAAATAATATCGTTATATTTCAAAAAAACAAAATCACCTCAAATTCGCAGATAAACCTGGTGCATTCAAGAGATATTTCGAATTCGTAGTGTATTTTTGATAGTAACGATAATGTTCTGATTCCGCATTTATAAATTGTTATTATCCATTTACAAATAGAGTCGCTCGTTATAGATTTCTTAGCTTGTGTCATTTTATTATATAATATTCGTATAATATGGTATAATGATAAGAATATATATTCTTTCAATTCCATTACAAATAAACAAATAAATTATACAATATTTTGTTAAATCATTTGCATAATTAAATTTGTATACCCATATCCAAAAATATATATATATACGATGGTTGTCTGAATAGTTCTCGGACTGACACATTTAATTTTCTTTTGAAAAAATGGATGCACCACAAAGAATACAAAAACGCGTTCAATCAGTTGGAAAGGTGATACGGTATATTGCATTATTGGAAATAACGTAATTCAGAGGATTTTATTGAAAAAATTAAACATATTTTAAGGTCGAGAAATTTTCAAACACACCTACACATACATATATACAATATATAAAATAATTTATTATGTAAATAAATACGACACACTGAGATTTTCATTATACAAACAACAACATAATGACGTCGTAAGAAAAGGATAATTAATTAATTTAATTAAATAAAATTACATATCATTTATACGGTCATTCAATTCTTATTTATATATCTATTTTTTGTTGTTATATATATGTAAGTAAATAATGTAATATTGTGTACAGTATACAATTTATTTATATATACTAATTAAACCTCCTTCCTAAAATATCTATTATAATCAATAATTATCTTCATAAGTTTTTAAGCAGAACAAGAAATTTGATTTTCATGTAGCTAAACCAATAAATTCCCATATAGTTAAAGTATTAAAAATATTAAATTACCATCAAAATTTATTAGAAGAAAATTTTACGTGAAATATATTTATGATCATTCTTCAAATGTTTGTCTCTATAATTTGTTAAAATTGTTAATCTAAGGATTTAATTGTTCATGCTATAAGTGACGGATATGTTGGTTACACTTATAGTACCTTAGTGATCGATTACTTCATTCTATTATATAAAACTCTACACTTTATAATTAATATATAAATAACGATTGTCGGTACAAATTTTTTGTTCAAAATTGATTTTGTAAATATATCGGGTGATAATGAATCACACAACTATTTGGATCTATTTTCGTTCGCCTACCGAGTGGAATATATGGTTTGATTACACAGACATACGACAAATCAACCATCCACTTCGCGCCACTGAACCTTTCTCATTGAATTAAGTGAAAATTTTTTAAGTCGAATTTATCCATTTCTTTAAACCATATACAAATAATTCAAAAACAATATATTGTATATAACAATTTTAATTCTTTGAAAATGTACAACTTTGATGTGTATAAAATTATTGAGTGATAAGTGTCAGTCATCCATCAGGTACTATTTTACTGAAAAGTAAACTACAGTATTGTACAAAGAAAAACAAACAGAACAAACAGTTGACTACACAAAAAACAAAGAAAATGGTAAATTTGCTAAAACAAAAAAACATAAAACCATTTATCATCATCATCATCATCATCTCCATCATCAACAAAGGCGTAAAGTTTGTTATATTCTCTAAGTAAAATAACAATAATAATAATAATAATAAGTATATTACAATCTCAAGAAACTTTTATAGTTTAACTATTTTAAATAGAATATAACATTTCCTATTCAGGGTACAATAGGAAAAAAAAAAACATGTAAATAATTTTTAACATCAACTCTTGAACAAAGAAGAAGTAGATATTTATATACATATCTATCTACACAAAGGTACCAAAACTATATAGTGGGATAGATTATAATAAACTATCCCTATATACGACATGTGTATTGCATATATTTATATAGAGTAACTATATACACTTAACATACAATAGATTCTAAGTAGTTTATATGATGATGATGTTATATTAATAACATGTATTTTTGTTTGTCTTCACTTCTTCGGATTTCGTTTCTATATTTTTTTGTTATTTTTTTTTTTTTGTTTTAATGAAAAGTAGCTTATTATACACAAAACATAACAAATAAAAATTTACAGAAAAAATACAGTCATATCATTTTACATTGAATTACATATATTTATATGAAATATGGTTTATTTTATATTATATAAACAATATATATGCGTAAATTATTCGAAATCAAAAGATATAGAATGGATATAGTATTCATCTTATGGAGTAAATATATGTATTTTCTTTTAAAGTAATATGTTTTAGTATTTCAAAGTAGAGACTATATTATATATATATATATGCATTCAAATATATAACATATAGTAAGTAATAGGTAAAGAATATAAAAAGAACTTGAGTTTAAAAAAACATTACAAATATAAGATGAAAAAAAAAAAAAAAGGTAAAATGAAGTAAAAATAATATGTAGAAAATAGAAAAACATAAAAAAATTTTATAAAAGTCTATATTTACAAAGTATACAGAAAAAGTAAAAATAAAATACATGACGAAATTTTATGTATCCATATTACATAATGATAATGCATATTGCATACATAAACCTATACCATCGTACGTATATGTATATGCAATTGAAATGAACAAAAAGTTAAAAGCAACTATAGGTAACAATAGCAAATTTCAACATCAACAAAAGGAGTAAGTTTTTAGGTATATAGTAACAGAACAAAGTATAAATACAATAAAAATTCAGCAGCAGCAATAGCAGCGCATAGCAAAGAAAATGTAATGTTCTTTGTATTTTATTTTTTTTATCAATAGAAAGATTTTAAGATAAATAAAAAAAACAAACAGGTTCTCTTCTATAATGTTTTAATAATATAAAAATAATTATAATTAAAAACTGAACCAACTGAACTATTATTATATAGAAAATGAAATACATGATACGACACGACGATCGTTGCTATAGCACACACACACACACACACACACACACACACACACACACACACACACACACACACAACAATTGGATTGTGGTTAAATATTAATTTTAATTTAATTTTTCTTTTTCTTCCTACATATAATATATTGTGATTTTCTAATTATTATTATTATTATTATTATTACTTATTTTTCATATCATGCATACAAATAATTTTTAGATTTATGGACTTAGAGACGAACATGAACGTGAAACATGTATGAATAAAAAAATGTTAAAAGGTTAAACTATTATTAAACACATTTTTTTATAAACACGCTACGAATGTTTATTATTGCATAAATAATACTTAACATTTATACACTAAAATCTATGGATCTGATAACTTTATTTCCTTCAGTGTAAGCCAAAACGGCAACACATTAAGTGCTGCAGTGGTACGTGTCAGTCGAAAATAAAGAACAAAGATTTAATATTATAATTTGGTAAATATGCTGCTATCAAAACTCATGAAATGCTGCTTAAAATTTCTTAGAAATTTACTATTCATATAATCCAATTATATACAACTCTACACATACAAAACTTCATCAAAATTGGATAAGAATTGGGTAAGTTTCAAAATATCAACTAGCTGGTCCCACAAAACTCTATATGGGAATGAATTTTAGATTAGTATATTTAATGCCGCACCTATTTTTGCAATCTGCACTAATATAAATTAAGAAATTATGAATTCATATTGATTTTAAGCTATACATTTTGATGTTACCTATCCTAACTTTTGCTTCTAGACACATTAGTTTTTCTTATTTTTAGAATTTATTCTCATCCGAGCATAACCCACCAGAAATACACGTAAATTCATAGAAGGAAAAATATAAAATGGAATTCTTTATGTTTTTTTTTTTTTTTCAAAGTCACCGCCACCTTAAAAACTGTTTATGGGAAAATAATTTAGATTATTTTTAGTTAATATTGTAGTATACATATATAGATAATGTTTTAAATGACTTAATAAATAATGTATTTAGGTAATTATGGTTACTATTAGTATAAAAAAATATATAATAACAAAATTTAATTGAATTTATAAATGTAATAATCTATGTACATCCACCACCACACACGTGAAATATGTATACTTGTTTAATTTATTTTTTTTTTCAACAAAAACTGCATAAGTGCAATCAAACAAATATTTTATATAGAAAAATAAAATAATATTAAGTTGTTTCAATTGAATTATTAAAAAAAAAAATAAAACAACACATCGACAAATTATTTTTATTATTATTATTATTATAAAGTATTTTTTTTTTAAGAAAAATATTAAGTACATGTTAAAAAAAATTTTGCAATATAATTTATAAAATGTAATTTGAAATTAAAAACGGTTACGGCATTATTATTATCGATGTCAATGTTTTTATTTTTATTTTGTTATTATTTATAAAGAAAAAAAAAAAAAATACACTATCGACAAAAATTTGTATAATTTTAATATTAAATTAGATATTAATAATAAATTAAATTATTCATTGGTACAATGAAATCAAAAATCTTCATTGTAATGTATAGTTGCAAATAAAAATATGGTACAAAAAACGTAGCAAAACCGGTGCTTCCGAATATGGAAAGAGTTTTAACAAAATATATAGACTTCCGTGGTATAAAATTATTAATTAAAGAATTTTTGTTGATCGACATTATTGTCAACTAACAACTATGACTTATTTCATTCAATAATATAGGAAGATTTCTGTGTATACTATGACCAGTAAAATTATTTTAATGTGTATGGTTTAATCAATAAGAATTGTGTACGTTAAAATTTCCTGTAATAACAATTTCAGTGTGTGGTGAATTTTGAATAAATATTATCAATTATATAATATAGCTAAAATGTCTAATTCTGTAGTGTGTCTGCAATTCTGTATTATAATATAATATATAACTAAATAATTCATAACTTTGGTATAAGACGTAAAGTATTCACCGCTCGTTTAACACATTTGCAGACCAATTGGGTAAATTGTTACATACGCGGAGTGATTTACCAATTTGACTGGAATATTAGATAGTTATGGTGTAAAGAGAAGACGCGATATTACCGGTGGATGACTTGGCGTATGTCTGTCAGTAAAATCAAACAATATGATCGACTCATTAGGTGAATGAAAATAAACTGAAATAGTAGTTTGATTCAATATAACTAGAGATATATTGAAATAAAAAAAACATACGTTTATATAAAATTGAATAAATAAACATGTGGGAATTGTTAACACAAGAAAAATAAAAAAAAAAGAACGTTTATTTTCTAATTATTCATACAATTTACAATATTTACTTTATAGTTATACAATACAATATAAGAAAAATTTAATTAATTTTAACCATCATTAATTTTTAAACTAAAGAAAAAAAATAACAATGGAAATAACTATATTTGACTCTTTTTGTTTTAAATAAAAAGTATTATATATTAGAAAAACTACTACTAATTCATTTCCATACATTTTTACTGATGTTGGTCGAAACAAAGAAAGCTTTTTCTATTTACAACATCTTTGTATATAAAAATTTATCTTATTAATTATTCATATACTTTTTTATAATAATATCATATTTATTTAATTTTATTTTTTCAACAATATATACAATATATATAAACTATCTAACTAATGTTAAAGGTTTTAACTGTAATTTTTGGCAAAAAAAAAACAGCAACAACAAACAAACAAACAAGATTAAGTATACTTAACAGCTGATTAGGTAAACAAAGAAAATTTTATGAAATACTAAACACACACACTTATATATATCATGCAACAAATTTCTCATATGGTGGAGAAGAGCGTAAGAATAATAAAGCTTTTTTTATGAATTAAAAACGAAAAGGGACATCATATGTTTTTTAAGGGGGAATAAGACATATTTTTGAACATATCGTTCTATTTCATCGAAGAGCAGAAAGAAAAAATTTATTGTTTGCTTCTTTTCTTTGGCTCTCTCTATTTGACTATATATTTTTGATATTGTTTCGTTTGTCTATGTGTTGTGCGTGAATTATTAATAATTTGAAGTAAAGGGGATGCAGAAAATTTTATACTGCGTATTTTATTTTTAAATATAATATGAAGAAAATAAAAAAAAAAAAAGGAAAACTTATAATAAACAGAGAAATTTATAGAAAAACAGAAAATAAACAGAGAGTTAGCAAAACAACACATGCGCCAATATTAATAAAAAAAAAAAAATATACAATTTTAAATAACAAAGAAAAAAACGACATTTTTTTTTCTTTTCATTATAGATAAGATATTTATATTATTTTCCTTTAATTGATAAAAAACAATTTTGGTTTGTTATTCAACAAACAAAATTATATATATAAAAAAAAAAAAAAGAAAATACGCACACGGAACTAAAAATAATTTACTGGAGGTCATTCTTACCACCAAACGTCGTCACACACACATAATATTGCAGAGAAATAATCATCATTTTTTGTTAGACGGGACGAGGGGAACTAATCCAATTGAAATGATTTCTTATAAAATACATAATATAATTTATAATTTATAAAACGATTTTTTGCTTATTTAAATTTCAATTAATTTTTTATTATTATTTGCAAAATCTTGTTTAACATGCGCAGCAAACAATCCAATTTATTACAACAAAATAAAATTGATTTATTTTTTTTTTTTTTGAATTTAGATTGTTCCTTGTTTTGCTTATGTACCAAGAATGATAATAAATTGGTTATTAAATAACAAAGAGAACAAAATAATACGATTATATAGTGAAGAAATATGACTCGGGGTCAATGACCTATATAAAATATTTTTCACAACAGCACAGAAAATTACAGGTTAATATGTATCGCGTGCCCAAGCAACAATATTCATTAATTTTATATGGGTACACTTATTTCTCACCTATATATCTGATGTGTGTGTTAATTTTTCAATGGGGATTTATGTGTACGAGTTAAACAAACAAAAAATTAGGTATTATGTTAATTAACAATTAATTTACCAAACAAGAATATAATATGGACATTTGGGTTTGTCTCATTCCGTACACCGGCAATTCTTTCGTTCTTTTGTGAAATTATGGTTTATACAATTTTGTACGTATTAGGATTAGGATGTACAACTGGCTCTAATTGCAAATAATGGTTTTTATGTCACTTAATTTTAAACATTTGTCAATAATATTTATTCAGTCATTAGAAGTTATTCTTCATTCAATTTTGATATAAATCCTACTTTATAACTATATAAACAAAATTTTATCCAATTCGATTGAAGAAATAACTAAATTAAAAAGTGTTAAACTGCATGTCCGAATACTATATAAGCTGTTTATCGATTCCCAAGAACTTTTGTAGAAACTATTCATTATAATCTCACATACATTACATACAAATCATTACAATCGGAAATTAGAAATGATCCAAAAAGTACTAAGCTGACTTACTCTTAAAAATAAATTCGCAAAACTACAATAAAAATATCTAATAAATGCTTACGCTTAAACCCAGTTCACGGTTAAAAATAAATGTATGAAAAATTAGTCAAATTATGACCACCTCCACACATATAAATCGTTCCCGGTTAGAAACCTGATTATATAGTAGCGATGAATCTACTGTAATATAAATTAATTATAGTTTTACAGAGTTTTACGAGCCAAACAGGACACAGAATATATACTAAGTATTGTGTATATAAACGCACATAAATATTTCGTCAGACTACCACAAACATTTTTCCATTAAATATCAATTCTCGTTTAACATATACAAATTAAAATTGGAAAAAAACAAAACCATTCATATTCCGTAATTTGTATTTCTTCATCTTCTCTTCTTTTATAATACTCGTATAAGTATAAGCATAAAATTATATTGTTGCGGTTGATGTTATAGTCTAACTAAAAAATCAACAATTCCGCCATAATATAAATACAACAAAAATATAAAACCAGTTTTCTGTTTTATTTAGTTTTAGTTAGCAATTTTTTTTTTCTTAAATTACAGTAATTTGCAATTGACCAGCTGCTATTGATACAAAATATATTTTTATTCGCGATCGACTTTATAAAAACATTTTTCAGTTTAATGAAATAATTTATTCATTGCACTTTGTTTGGAACAAAAAACAACCACAACAATTTGAATGTACATATTTTTATTTAAATATCGGCGGGGTATCCTATCTACGTACAAATAATTACGTGTATTCACACTTCACTCTATACGAACTGAACTAACGCATTTTGTAAGTATAAGAGTTAAGTGTGACTATATGAATATATTTTTATATATAGAATAACATTTTTTTAATCGGTTTTCAATGCCAATAATTTTGTAAATTGCTGTTTGGTCAATGCCTAATATTGATTATATTTAAAAATAAAAATAAAAAATAATTAAATAAGTGTTTATGGTTGTGTGTCGCACCGCACTGCCAACAGTAGTACATATATTAATAGTATAATAATAAAAAATAAATGTATACAAATGCGTTGATAAACGATTTATCTATCGAATTTAAGTACATAATAAATTTGTATGTTAAAAAAAAATAATCTAAATATAATTATTGTAAATACTCGCTGCTGCTGCTGTTAGCGTAGACGTAAATATACAAATATAAATAACTAAAAAAAAATTGAATGTGGTTTGCGTGACTAAATGTAACGAAAGAATAATAATAAATATAGTTTTATTTAAATAAATAAATCAATATTTATTATTATTCAATTAATGTACTTGCATAAATATATGACAAAATATAGTTAAGCGTTATATAACAGATTCAAACTTAAATTTTAGAAAATTTGGAAGCAAAAATTTAGGTATTAAATAAACACCAACAAAAAAAACCAGGTGAAATAAATATAGCAAAAACATAAAATTAAAGTAAAAACAGAAAACAAGTCATGCGTTTAAAAACTTGTACTAACAAGAGAACTAACCGCACAATTGATGATATATCACCATTTAAATAACATATTTAACAAATTATAATAGTCATCAAAATAGAAAACACGTATTTTTTATTCTGAAACTATCCCCAGAATTACTTCTTACTAACTTAATATTGTACTGTTCAAGCATCACATTAGTATCATTTTCAGATTATTCATATCCAAAACCACATTTATACACTTCAAGGAACATTCTGTAATTAATTTTTTTAAATCACCTTGTATATAAGTCATATTTGGTTACCCATATCGTTATAGAATCATAGAAATGTAAAGTTTAATTAGTAATATTGTATTATGCGTTCGAAATATCCTGTTGTTAAAGAACTCAATGTAACTTGATTATTATTCTTCTTATATTATCACAAATTAAAGAAGAATATTTTTTACAGCGATTTTATAAAGAGTAAATTTAACAGCTGCCATGTGTAAAGCTATACAGACTGTTGACATAAGGGAAGTAAAACAAAAACATTTGATTTTGGCTATTCTGCTTAATATTACTCTACACATAATTCTGGCATATGATTTTGTAAAAGAATATATTTAAATCAACACAGAACAGCCTGAATCATATTCACTGCAACATTTACAATTCTATGTGTTGGTCGGAGCAGTAAATCAAGCAGTAAACTTAGTACTCTGTTTGTATACTTAAATCGAAATTCAGTTTTTAATCAAATTCGCAAAGATTGTAAACTAATAGATTAATTTTTAAAGAGATGATAGAGTTTACATTCAATACTACGTCAATATGCATTATAACAGATAAAATAAATGGGCAATTTAAAAACGCCACGTCCCTGCTCATAGCAATTTACAACAGCTTATGCATATTTTAAATGTTCACTGCCATGTGCGATCAATAGCACACACATTGGACATGCACATTTTTAATTACAAGACACAAAGCTGCACAGCATTCAATGGTTTGATGATGTGCAATGGATTTATCTTCTCAAAAATTCTACATTTAATCGATTAAATTAAGTTACATTAACTTAAATTAAATTCTACTATTGTATCAAACGTTACAACATTATAAGCTCATACTTTCGTTAAGTATTCAAACACAAATTCGTCTTTGAACATGATTTACCCAAAAATTTGTTTTACACTACTAGTGGCAAAGAAAAAAAAAACAGGAATATAAATAATAATCATATGAAAATACAGCATAAAAACATCGTGTGTATAATAATAAACAAAGGAAAAATATTGATTTTTCCAACCCTTTGTTGTTGTTCGACATTTCTCAATTCATATTATTAAACCAGTTTATAAATATTTGCTTTCCACGTATATAAAACAAAAAAAAAAGTACTGGTACACAGAGTAATAATAAATATTTGATTATAATAATTAAAAATCATATTGATTGAATTAGAAAATAATTAAATTTTTAATTTTAAAAATGGTAAAAGGTAATTGGTTTTCGAAAACAAATAAATAACAACATTTAACCACTGCAAAAATAAAAACATATGATGCTGAATGAGATTAAACAAGAAAAAAAAAAAAGTAGGTCGATCATCACTTTTTTTTTATGTTTATTTTTATGAATTGTATAATTGCAAAACATAGAAAATTTACCTAGCTTCTCTGGGTGCTGGACTTTTTCAGTTATAGATATATGTTTTTATATTGTGGTGACCCAAAAAAAAAAATTACATTACAACGGCACACACACACAACACATACATAAAGATTTTATTTTTTTTATTCATATATATTTTGGTACCTTTCACTATTTTTGTATTTTGATAACAAATGAAAGTGGGTTGCAAAGGAAAGAAAGGGGTTGAAAATAACAAAAAAATAAATCGATAGCCTAGTTTTATTTTCTTCCTATATAAATTTGCATAAATAATGTTATGATTTATATTTATAATTTTATTTTCACAATAGAAACATTAAATCAAAACAATAATTAAATTGTTTTGTTTTTTCTACTCTTATCTACTAAAATCCCACAATACAATAAAAACAAAAAAAAAGTGTTAAATTTGCGCGTGTGTATATATACAATTTTTAAATTTGAATTGAATATGAATATATATATGTATTTATATATATCACAAAACACACACACTCACACACACATACAACACATACGAAATTAGCAAACGCAAAGCAAAACATATACATTTAGAAATAAAAACAAAAAAAAAAAACTACGTACGAAATAATAAATGCGCAATAAATTTTTCCCGTTGTTTTTTATTTTTTTTTTTTGATTTTTTCTTATTATTATAAAAAAAAAATTGATGTTCATTTCTCGTTTTTGTTTATTTAATTATAATTTAAATTTAAATAAAAAAAAAAAAAGAAAAAAAAAATGTTTACCTAACAACAGCTAACCACAAAAAACAAAAAAAAAAAACTTAAGAACTAGTTTTTATTTCTTGTCTCATTCTTCACAGTTAAATTGTAATTTTACTATTCGATTTTAAAAAACAATTATAAGTATAAAAAAATAATATTTACCACTATTTTAATTAATATTTCCATTTGCTTTTTGTTATATAATCGACTAAAAGAAGTAGAGTCATCATCCAATTCAACCAAATAACAAAAAACAAAACTAAAAAAAAAAAAAACCAAAAAATAAACTTCACTTCACTTTTATTTTTGTTTTTTATATATATATATATTGTATATGTAAAACAAAATTAATGCAAAATCTAACACACACACATATCCACATACACACCACCTACATACAATTTTTAAAACGCACTTCAATTTTCTACTTATGTATGTGGATTTTTATCACAATTAACATGTGTGTATTTGTATTTACTGTATTCGCATATAAAACAAAATGAAAAAAAAAAAAAAAAAAAAAAATAATAAAAATTGCACAATTATCTTTAAAGTTTTTTTTTTTAAATAGTTTCTATTGTTTAATATTTCATATTTAATTAATAATTAACACTTTTATTAATCGAACAATAACTAATACATGACTTTTGTATTCTTTTCTAATTTATTTGCAATTTTTTTTTAATTTTTTTACAATAAAACAATTTAATCGAATTTTTTTTGTAAGACAACACACAATTTCACGTCTTTTTTTTTCTATACATTGAATTTAATGAAAAAAATATTCTCTGCTATGTGCTATGGTAGAAAAATTATGGTAACTGTACTCTGCTGATGGTAACGAACAACGCGCGAAGAATTTAATAAATGTGAGACGACAATATAATTCATATACCAATAAAACACAATAAGGTAAAATGAATAAAACGTAATAGATTGTTTCTCTTGTATATAATATTTGTATGGTACAAATTCCATTCAAATTTTAACACTATAAAAATCTCTTCTCTTTTTAAAAGTGTAAAATTATATAATCTCTTTTTAACACATACATTTACTGATTTTGTTTACTCTTCTTCATTTTGTTTGTGTTTTGTTATCATCAAAGTCAGTGAACGAAGTAAGAAAAAAAAAAACCTAAACAAAACAAAAAACATATGATTTTATATATTTTGTCTTTTTACTCTCTGCATTTTGTTATTTGTTATTTTCTATTTTTATATTATGTACGAACATTTTCTATTCGTATATTAATATTTATAACAACAAATGTTGTTGTTGTTGTTAGATGTTTTCTTTCTATGTTCATATAGCAACGCACAATCACCCTTCTTCTCATTATCAAAACCAAATGCAAAAACAAAAAACCACCCTCATAAAATTATGTTTTAATAATATAATGTTATTTGTTGTTGTACGCTTTTATTTACATGTTATTTATATAGAAAAGAAAATAATTCATTTTTATATACAAAATTTTCTTGTTTAATGTTTGATTGGAGTTGTGTTTTTTGAGTGTGTGTGTGATGTTATTATATTTTCTTTTCATGAAAAAATATATCAATGAACGAAAGAAAACGCGTACGCGCATATACGCAGTAGTTTTCTTTATTTAAATTTGTATATAAATTAAATTGTTTTTTTAACCCATATGTGGTTTTTCTTGGGGTCTAACAGTTAGAATAAATTTGTTGTTTTCCATGTATTCGTTAAAATTCTATTTTCCAGTGAAGTAATTTAACTTTATTTTTAAATTAGAGATATTATAACACAACATAAATAATTGATTATAATTACATATATCAAGACTTAAAATATTCTATATATTATCCCCCAGCAAATCTATGATTTGTTGACTTATCCCATAAGGTTATACCACCCACTGTTGTACTAATCATAAAAACTAACTAAAAATGGAGAACAAATCAAAGTACCACCACTATTTGCTGTATTTGACTCCGATTTTTCGAGGGACGTTAATCATACGGCTAGGTTTTAACACGTAGAAGAACGAATATATAGCATTTATATAGCCGTAGGATAATCAAAATTGTACGATTAGTATCTCGCTAATAATTGGATTCGGATACAGTATATGTATTTAAAGTACATATAAAAAGCATGCCTTTACAGTAGACAAGCCGAATTATTTACACCTATTTTACATTAAAGTATTTCAACATTTATCTAAACGATGCTTTTGGTATGGAGCAGCTAACTGTATTTTGAATAATTGTGTGTAATAATTTAACAATAATTTTCGATCATTGTGTGAAATTGCAAACGCAACTATCTATGGATATGGTTCTGGGACTTCCAATGTGCTTTTGACAACTACTAGAACACAATTCATTCATATTTTGTGGGTTTACCTGTGGACCATTCAATCAAATTGACCTATATTTCAATAAAGATATTTGCGTGCAGGCAAATACGAGACGACAGGCATGCACAATAAAATACAACTGTTACAATATGTTACAAATGATAAAAACTGATGGTGATGCAAAAAGGGATGTTTAAATATAGAATATACAATAATGAATACCATCCCATTCCATAGGCAATGTAATAATCACTATGGGTACAGATCTATATGTACACACTTTTGAGAAGAGTGTGATGGACATCGATAAATGTGAGGTAAGTGCTACGGTGTTACTAATATTTTATTAAATCCAATGTTTTTAGTTGGATAAATGTAAAACACCAAATTATATAAAATTATGTATGAATTAAAAGAGAATTAGATAATTGGATGCATATAAATAGATGAATAAATAAATACGATGTGTCGTGATTTGTGATATACGCGACGGATGCGATCGTTCAAATTTCTTTGATTCTAATTTAATTTTACCATACGTGATACTGATAGTTTCTTGGTGTATTAAATAAGATAGATAATATTTTACTATAAAATACGAAATAATTTCAAATAATGACAACAAAATATGTAACATTTCAGAATATTTTTCAAAATTTATAAATAAAATGATTTTTTTTTTTTATTTATTTGGCGTGAAACACAAATTAACAACAAAATTGTTGGCAAAGTGTCAATAATAATTTTTACGTAAGTAACATAACAATAATTATAACACCAAACAATTTTTTTTACAGAATTAATTATAATTTTTAAGTAAATTAAATTTTTCTGTTTTTGTAATTTATATTTGGACATTTAAATTATTATAATAACAAGAAAATGTTTCCGTTTTCTCAACGCTTTAATATTATTATTGCATATATATACAATCAAATGCTAGTATGTTTAGGTGAACCGAATTAATTAAAAGACAATGTTTAGTCAAATAGACAACACTTCTAGATAGTTATTCCATTATAGGAATATATTTGGGACATATGTGGTATGGATGGGAATTCTATTGGAAATTGATTCAATGGGAGAGCGTTAGGTAGAAGAGTTGTGTATTAGGTATAAATATTTTTACAAAACTTCATAATATAAAATAATAATAATAGTGGAATAATTTACTATAAGTTACTAAAAGGTGGGATTTTCCACGATGGTAATAACAGACCACACGTGTCGTCACAAAAGCTGAACTAAAAACGTGATAATTTTACAGCATTCACAATGCTCTCCAAATCTTACTCCTTCCGACTATCATCTGTTCTGATCTCTGTAGAATAGTTTAAATTGCATAAGAACATCAAATGAGATCAAAACGTTGTAAATCACCTCGCATTCACCGCAACCTGCTTGACGGAATACCGTTGACATTCTATCAATATGTAATCAAAAAATTAGTAAAACGTTGATAATATATCATGGAATACAATTGGATAGGATATTTTATACAATAATTGATTAATAAAACAAATTAATTTTTTTATAAAAATGTAACCTATTGATTATTGTTTGTCAAATCGGCAACGATCATACATTCAATTCATTCATTCATTCATCTAATCTAAAATTATATTGCGTGTAGTTAAAAAAATATAAAAAAATAAAATGATATATCTCATAAGAATTGAGAATGTTAAAAAATAATAAAACTAAACCAAAAATATAATAAAAACGAACTAATAAAAATTAATCTTACCTGAATTAGATTTTTCTTTATTTCTTAATTATTTCGTTTTATAATTATATAAAAAATTTATGTCACCATTATATATCTAAGTTTTTTTTTTAATTTTTTTCTTATGTTACAACTAATTCTAATTTATTTAATCAACCAAATACAAAATAACCTGTAAAAAAAATTGAAGAGAAAAAAAAAATTTTAATTATATACAAAAAAACAAATAGAATTTTATATAAAAAAAAAAAAAAAAATAAATTTTTTAAATATTAATGTTAAAAAAATTATAAATAAAAAATTCAGTGAGAAATATGACAACCAGGACACGGAACAATAGGGATAAAAATAACCAATGTTTTTCTATATTTTATTCATTCGATTTCAATTGTTACAATTTCATCATCGCACATATTAATTTAATGAGCTTGCATTGTATTATTTAAAAATGGGTCGATAATATTTGAAAATTTGGATCTGTCCAACACCTCATCACCCGTAACATGCAGTGTGTGTGTGTGTATGTGCGTGTGTGTGTGTGTGTTTATGTATGTATACCAATTATTTTCAATTTGAATATTAAAAATCAAATGTCCCAAGACCCCTTTTTTGGATCTTTTGAACCATAATAATACCATTCATTTTCTCAAATTATTATTACATCACACCCGTCCCACCTACATCTACATATATCTATAATCTATACATGAATTTTATGATAAGGTTACAAAAATGTTAATAATTATATAATTATTGCTATTTTGAACATTGTCGCACTCACTTCAGTCTCTATCCATTTTTCCATACCAAATTTTTATTTATTTTATTATTAAATAAAGTCTGTCACCGCACTTGTGGTTTTTTTTTTTTTTTGTTATTTTAATACTCTTAACTTAATTTAAAAAAAAAAAATATATACAAATATATATTATCATTATTTATTATTTAATAAAACACATTAACGATTAATTAATTAATTTTAAAAAGTAATTTAATTATTGACAAAACAGAAGTTTATTGCCTCGAGACATAAAATTATATAACACCAACGTTTATTATTCGGTGCACACCACACGTGTATAGCAATTTAATTAAAAATTTACTTTAGAAATCGTTAACATATAAATAAAAATCAACACACACACACACACACACAAACCCATCACAACACACAGCACCCACAATTATAACATGATTATTTTCAATTTTCCATACATGATGTATTAATAAATTAAAAATTGTACTTTATTTTAAATCATTTATATATAAATCTTTATTCATTTTCCATTTTTTAAAAATTATATTTTCCTTTTCCTTTCAATTATTTTTAATTTAAATTAAATATTTAATAACATAAAAGTGTAATTTTTGTTTCTGTGTTGTGTGGTACGCGGTGGTGGTGTGTGGTTTTCTTTCTTTGTGTTTTTAGGTGAGTGTGTTTTTCGACAAAAATATACTTCATAAATTGTAAATTTTCAATTTTTTTATTTTAACAATTAATTAATAATATATTAATAATAGATGGAAATTATTATTTATAAAATTAAATATATTAGTTCTATTTCATTTTTTATTTATAATTGTTTGTGTGTGGTGTATGTCGTGTGTGTGTGGTGTATGTGTGAAGAAGTTATATTTGTTTTTATGGATATGAATGAAATTGTGAGGATGTAATATATTCTTTCTTATTTTATTAAATTATCTTTTAAAATAAATTCCACCCATTCATTTTCTTATATTTAAATATAAATTTTCTTTTTTAATTCTACAATTATTGTTATTTTATTATTTTTATCATTATTTACTATATTATTATTATTATTATTATTATTATTTTTTCTTTTTTTTTTATATAATTACGCAAATTTAAATCAAGAAAAAAATTATTCTTGTTGTACAAAAGCTCTACCTGATGTTATTTATTAAAATTAAAAACAATTATTTTTTTTTTACAATTTAACCATTCCACAATGAGTAAAAAAAAATAAAATAAAATAATAATTATCTCTCATTTATATTTTAAAAATTAATTGCTTAAATTAGTTTATATAAAAAAAAGAAAAAAAAAAAAAAATAAACGAAAACAATTCTAAATTTCTATAATAAAATATAAAATAAAATATTTACAACTATTTGCAAAAGTTAATTTATACATTAAGGATGTGGTGTGTGTGTGTGTGTGTGGATGAGTGTGTATATGTGTGTTACTTTCTTCTTTTTTTATTTTTTAACTTGAATAAAATAATCTACACAACAAAAAAAAAAAAAAAACTTAACGACATATTGGAACAAATACAAAAACAAAAAAATTTATTACTTCGATAATATCATCCCATTAAAATAAAAAAAAAAAAAAAAAAGGAATCAAAGTCGCACACCATATCGAATGGTTTATGTTAACGAATCCCTCTATCTTTGTCAGTTGTTTGTAAAACTTAATGCTTCGACAATACCAAAAATCTTTAATTTTTAATGAAATTATTCGCAACACAAACAAAAATGTTTGTAATTGTTTAGGTTACAGTGCGCTTGTATTTCAAATTAATATTGTTCAGATTAAGCAGAGTTCATATAGTACAAGGTGTTCACGTAAGTGTGGTACACTTTTACTATATAAATTTTTTTTATATTCTACACAAAACAATGAGAAGTTAACGTTAAATAAATGAAATTGCTATTTCTTTGATAATGTCTCTGACAATATAGTATTTAAAATAATTTCAGAGACCAAAGAATCCATTTGATTCGATATTTATTAAGTGATGTGTTGTTGTATATGAAACAATTTAATATCATCAAGGCGATACACGGCTAACAAACGTAAATTTACGTACTTTATATTGCTTGTACTGTATTTCTTAATATACAAATACACCAAAATTATGGACAATTTATGTTAAAAAAAATTATATGCCTTAAAAATTTACATTTGTGTCATTACTTTCGGTGACCGGAAAAGCAATTGATAAATCGGTAAAAGTAATGGATGCAAATACATAAAAAAAGTAGTCATCAAATAAAATAATATACGTTAAAATAAGTAAATATATTTTTGTGGAAATGCATTAAGAAGGAGTTTATGATGTGTGTGAGATGATGGACTCAATACTATATGGATTTGTTTTGAATCGTCAGAAATTAGCCGACAAAATATAATCGATAAATGTATAAAAAAAAAAAAAGATAAACAAAAAATATTTATAATATTTTAAGATATCACACCGTGGAAAAATATTAATTTTCCTTAATTTTTTTTTTTTGTTTTACAATTAATGTAAATTAGATAATAAATAAAAAAAAAACAATTAACAATTGCTAAAAATGTTTATGTTAATTGTGTGTTTGTGTTTCGTATATGTCGTGTGTGTCTGTGTGTGTGTGTGTGTGTGTGAGAAAATTAAAAATAAAAAATTACATAACATTAAAAATATTTTCATTCCTAAATTTAAAATTATTTTCTTGGTGTTTTTGCTTAAACTTCTTTTTTTTTTTTGCATTATTACATACAATTTAAAAATAATAATTGGTGTGTTATATTCCTTATCTCATATCAATCATACACTAAATTCAGATTTTTCTTAAGTAAGTTATTACTATGACATTGACTGAACATCTCTGATGGAAACGCTCCTGCATCAATTTACTAAAACACCAAAATTTAGAAGATTTTTTCAGATTCAATCATAAACATCATAATTACTGGTATTTTAACTATATATTTTTTTGTGTTGTGTGTTTTTTGATTTTATTTTATACCATAAAAAACATAAAAACAATAGAATTTATAATAAGTT